>CM067375.1:37602805-37644214 GCA_034401795.1 Chaetoderma sp. LZ-2023a | reverse complement strand
GATGTCACACCTAGAGTACAACTAAAAAATCCGTAAAAATGTTCCAAAAGAAATCAATTTTAACACTATATAAAATGTTCTGTTGAATAGCAGCAATGTCTTCTAATAAATATGTTCAAAATATTCAACATAATCGTTTTTATTTTGTTTTTGAAATATATCTCCACTTATCGAGCTGTAATGTATACGACTGACGTGTCGCCAAATCCCACAGCGCTCTGACCTCACGGGCCCCGTTGCCATTACGGTCGAAACTGGACCCTAGATTTCTCGCGATCATAACGGCAATTCAGAGACGACACCCAAACGTAAGAATTTCAAACTTTACACAGCACCACCCCCACCCCACCCCGCCCCTACCCTGAGTCCCAGGTTCGGCCATGATTCTGTGTCACACAGATTAATCTCCAACCGTTCACCACCGACTGTCTGTGCCGGGAGTTCAGTAAAACGCAAGTGCGCATGTATGGGTATCGCAGACTGGCGTAAATGTAAACGATCAACATCATACATAGCCTCAAAGCGGGAGTAAATTCTCTTTCAGTAATGTACCTGTCTAGTATTAGCTATGTCCCGCCTATCTCTAGCCAAGCTCCACCCACACCTCGCTCGTGTTGGGATCGATCGATTCCTGAACTTATCAATTTCCAGAAAGCTATATCGGCAAGCTGTTGAGTATTTTGAAACTAATTTGATTAGGTGTTGTTGTTTGTGTAGGTGGGCAGAGGGTGTGCAGGTGCCGAGCTAAAAACTTAAATTTCTTGAAAATGTGGGTATTTGTGATGACGTGCCATTGACTGTGCGTCTTTATCCTCTTGTTTGGATATTGACAATGTGTAGCAATGTTGTGTGCATTCTGGACTCTGGTCTCAAGCTCCCAGTCAATTCTTCGATCTTATGTGGAGCGGCTTCTCTGATACTTGAATTCAGCGACTTGTTTGAGTTGCGTACCATTGATCTCGATATTCAACATTTTGAATAAATTTGGGGTGTGTGGGGTAGGTGTGGGGATGGGTGGGTATGGGTGGGGGAATTCGATGAATATCCATCTGTTGGCCTCCACTATTAGTTAAACATTTTGAATTTAACATGGCTATTATGTCACCCGGACTAGTTTCCATCTGTGCTTCCCCAAATTTTGCTCTGACGTGTATGAAAATGATACGTTGTGGCATAGTTGATGTGTGGAGGTTGTGAGTGGTGGAGTGGGGTTAGAGGTGCGAGGAGGGGTTGATCTCGAGGGGTGGATGATCGGATAACTTTGAGAGACAACACACACTGAAGGGATCCGATCTCTCACTCGAGCATATGACAGCAGACTCAATGGACCTTTACAGTTCTAGCAATGCCCCGCCCATCTCCAGCTAAGCTTCACCTACACCTCGCTCGTGTTGGGATCTGTAGATTTCTGAACTCCCGGACTATACATTTCCAGAAAACAATACAGGTAAACTGTTGAATATTTTGAAACTAATTTGACTGTGTGCTGTTGTTGCCCGGTCAAATTAGTGTCAAAATATTCAACAGCATATTTATTAAATAGCAAAGACATACAATTCTTACAATGCGTCGGAATATTAAGCGTTTAAGACCGACTACATCGAGTAATGCATGCTGTAATTGATCATGGCGCCATGTGAGACGTCACGTAGTTGATTATGGCGTCATATGATGGATGGATAAACTGGAAATGTCAATTACGTCCTTTTTAGGCGGACGCCGCAGTACATCAGTCATTGTGCATTTTGATTGTGATGTTAGCCTACAGGTGTACGTAATTGATTATGACGTCATGTACTTAAGCCATAGCTCGTATCTATCCATTTTACGATACAAGGATGATTGAAGAGGACATTGCTAAGAAACAAGGGACAAGGCTCGCTGCTTCACTATTTCTCAATCAGCCAGTTTTCAAAAGAGGTCCGGGAAAAAGGAAGTCTTGCAACTCCCACGACACAGTGGACTTGACATATCAGGCTCTTTGTACTATGCCCTGGAGCATTTCTTGGCCTGGTGTAGAGACGAATCGTGAAAACAACAATGAATTTCATGCAATTTTCTATTATGGGGCGGCATGCGAGGTGCAAATCTAAACAAAAAATCAGCGCATTTCTATTTCTTAGATACTACAACTTAGATTCGTAAAGAAAATAATTTTAACACGATAATGTTAGCTAAGTCTTTGTATTGTTGCTCTACTTGTCCACGCTCACCTAAACATAATAGCATACAATGTACTAACAACACACAATCGCACGGAAAGTATCATGGTTTCATAAGCATAAGACTGTATGGGATGGGGGGCAGGGGGGGGGGGTGCTACGATGTGTGGGGGGGGGGAGATGCTGGGTTTGGATATGGTGGGGTGGGCTGGGTGAGGGGGTTGTCTATTTCTAGTTTAGCTAAACTCTGACCACTGTTTTACGCGTGTTAGAATCGGTTTGAAACTTTGAAACCTAAACGCCCAGGATCTAAATTTCAAGTTAATTATACAGGTAAACTGTGAAATATTTTGATGCTAATTTGACTGGGGTTGTTGCTGTCTATGGCAGCAACATGGCAGCACCAGCTCCCAGTCGAATTAGTTTCGCATTATTCAACGGAATATTGATTAAAAAGTAAATTCACCAAAGACATTCAATTTGTGCACTTCCTGACACACTTTCGGGGCAGAGTTTGCGTTATTATGATTGCGACATCAACTAATAAGTGACGTAAATGGATATGACGTTAGATAATTTGAGTAGAAATCGGATCCCTCCATTATCGTTATGGTAGTCGAAATGGAAAGATTCAAAGTGACAATATTGACTCAGTATTGAAGCAATCCTAGTCTGCACTGACTCTCAACCCGCCATGTGACATTCAGCTGGTGAGCTGCGTAGATCCAAGCAGTCGGGTATACCTAATTATACGTCACTGGGCCTGGTGTGAGACAGAACAGACTGCGAATACTATTGAAGTAAACTGAATTGGTTTGTCGGTCAAAATCCTCAGTGGCAAATATGTCACAAACAGCTGCAACCATTACCGCCAGCGTCAACCGCGTCATCGTCATTGAAATCGCCACCAACTCCACCAACACTACCCACGACGCCGTCACCATCACTACCACCGTAATACCCTACCTACCAACATCAACACCGCCACCACCATTCACCACCACCACCACCACCACCACCACCACCACCACCACCACCACCACCACCACCACCACCACCACCACCACCACAGGAAGCAACTGCACACAGGCAAATTAGTTTCAAAATATTCAACAGATTCAGGTAGTGCAGGGATCAATCCCAACACGGCCAAAAGCGTGGGTGGAGCTTAACTAGAGATAGGCGAGGCATAGCTAAAGCTGGTTTCATTCATTGAGGACCTCTTCTATATTTTTCCATTTTTCTTTTTGACAGGTATTTTAAGATTAACATTGTATAGAAATATATGACCCACTTGAAAATGATCCAAGAGCATCCTTATTCTGTGTTAGTTTGAATTTAGCCACTGGCTGTGCACATACATTCATGGACTAGGTTTCTATCTGCACAGTCGCGTTTAGTATACATGAACGATGTGCCCCACTAGCTATACGTAAGTAGAGGTGGGGCCAGCGGTCCCAGGATTTTCACACCTTTTTTCTTTTGTTATGTTAATTATGTGTCAATGACATCATGATTATTGATTTTGACACATTTCCTTTTCGTTGATCTCCACCGCCTTTAGAAAACGTGTGATTGGATGTTAGATGTAGAGGATGTCCATAAGCCCCCACCCCACACCCCACCCTCATTAAATCTCGTGGCTCCTGTCATCCAATGAGGTAAGCTTAAGGGTAATTAGCGTAATGATTGACAAAGGTTAAAGAGGGTAATTAAGAATGATTGTCAGATTACATGTCTGGAATCGTCTTTTCCTGACTCTGGGAACTCATCTAATCGTGAAGGCATGCCCCCTCGTTAAGTCACATGCCTCCTGGCATCCGATGCAGTGAGCTTAAGCATAATTAACCTAATGGTGATTGAAAAGAGTTTAATGCATTGCGTAATGATAATTGACAGGTTACATATCTGCACTCGTTTATTCCTTACTCTGGCATCCAATGAAGTGAGCGTAAGGGTAATTAGCATACGGCTGATTGACAATGGTTAATGAGGGCAATTCAGTGCCGATTTCTTTGAGCCAGGACAAAGGGTTAATGTATTGTGTAAGGATGATTGGAATTTTAAATGGTCAATCTAACCCGTAAAGACAATTGTCATGTGATTGTGGAAGCCGACTCTGTTAGTCTAATGGATTGATCATTAAACATCTGAACCTCAACACTTTTTAGCCATGACAATGTACAAGCATTTATGTATCATGTAAGGACAGGCGGTTAGTTATTACTCCAACAGATTAAAATTGACTAGTTTGCCTTTAAAACAACTCTGACCGCTTATAATGCTCATCAGAGTCATACAAAGTTCAGCGAATCAATTTTCAATCGAGTTAGATTAATAACAACAAACAGTCTCTCTCTCTCTCTCTCTCTCATATGCATGCACACATATACACATGCCCCTTCATATGTCTTTCTTATGTATGCATGTCTGTACGCATGGACGCCTGTATGTATGTATGCACGCACGCCTGTGCACATGCACACACACACACACACACACACACAATATGACGAAACGTCTAACGTGATGCATAATGTGTGACCATAACAGTTAGTAAATTTGTGATAAGGTTTCGTTAAGACTATTTAAAATTTTAACATATTCCGCTTATATTTACACTTTTTTGCACTCAGCTTTGTATATACTTATTTCGATTCTGTTATGGGGAGTGTCTGCGGATGGGGAGAGGATTATCTTCAGGAATTGGCCCTGGAATGACTGGTTAGGTTATTTGCCAAGTCATTTCATGGTTAAAAGTCCGTGGCTGGTCTTCTCTTGGTCTGCAAACGCAGCACGATCGAGGGGTGGGTGGAGTTTAGCTGGAGCTGGGCAGGGTCGAGGAAAAAATGGAAAGATCCATTATCCCACTGCAGACAATCAGATATTCCATTATAATTGCTTAATGGACCGTCAAGTTGTACGAATTGTATGCCTTTACTATTTAATAAACAGTATGTAGAATAATTTGAAGCTAAATTGACTTGGCGTTGTTTCCGCTATAAGCAGTAACATCACCCGGTCAATTTACTTTCAAAATATTCAACAGGTTACCCGTATCATTTTCTGGAAATTGCTAGGCCCATGTATTACTGATATTAAAAATTGGCATCATCGCTAACACAGTTTCAACCAGATTGAAGTAAAAGTCCTGGGGCACTATAACATTCCAGTACGTTCGACTTATGACAAAAAACCGTAATGACATGCAGATGAGTGTAGCATTCAGCCAAGGCAATATTGGCAATAGCTAGTTTCTCTATTCGTTATCGCCCCAACCCACACCCCACCCCGACCATTGTTATGAATTGAATTCGGGATTGGTAATTAGCTATCTGCATCATTGGTTAATTCATTATTTTCCCCCATATAATTGCCTAGATACAGTGCAGCTCAGGGGCAAGTTACCATGTCTATAAACGTTAACAGAAAACATGTTAGTAAGAACTGTTCTCTTCTGTAGTTTGGGTGTAATTTGATTAGAAGACAATTCCTGTCTTAGACAGCAATCTCTTTCAATCCAGTTATGTTCAAAATATTCGACAGTACATTTTTATTTTGTCCTGTAAACGTGTTATGTTATTTCTGTGCTGATCTGCACTCTAAATGTATTCCTAATCCTGACATAAAGAAAGCGTTATCGATTTCTCGAGTTTTATGTTTTGCCTTTAGCCATGTGGGTTGTGTGCATAGCTCGAGGCTACACCAATCCAATTCAAGTTTATTTTGATAACTTTCTTCGAAGTACATGAATATATAAATTAATATATAAATTGTAAAACTACTAGTACTATGGTATTATAATTGATTTGAATTTTATCAGCTGTAGGAGTGGGTCAGATCATTCATAACAATGGGGACAAAATCCCGGTGCACAGACACTAGTTTGACAGTATAACACGTCTAGTTATATTGAAATTGGGATTCTGAGAATTCAGAGTTCAAAGTATAGAAATTGACCCCAACTGGGTGCAAAGCGCGGGCTAAGCTTAGCTGGAAATGGACCGGGGCATAGCTAGAAATGAGCAGGGCATAGCTAGAAGCAGGTGGAGCATAGCTAAATGGATCCCTCTGTTACAACATCTGTATCGGATGCTATAACAGTATATTACTCAATTCCATTCCACTTTATACAATAAGTATTGTTGTCTTTTCGAAACAATGTTGCTGAAATTTTATATCACTAAGACGGCAACAGTTTCCAGCAACATTGTTTCCATGCTGTAATCCTGGTTTCGTATTACTTTATCCCTTTAATGGCTAAATTTGATCAAAAAAATTAAAATATTTGCTTATTGAATGTTCATTTATAGGTCGCGACAAGAATATTTTTCAAAATTTACCACTGGAATGATTGTCTCAGTTATCGAACCAGTCATTCCAATGGTAAATTTTCAAAATTATTCTTGTCTCAGCCTACAAATGAATGGTCCTCAAGACCACTGTATACGTCAGTCTTGTCCCTCTTCATCATGAATGTGTTAATAATGAGTGCTATGACTGTATTGCAATGCGGTTAAAGAAGAGACTGGGACTTGCAAATCCTATCATTGTTCATGGTAATAGCCAAAAGCAGTTCAATTGAAAAAATACAAATACACAAATAAATTTTTTTTAATTTTCAAAATAACTATACATGGGTATGCACATGCTTACATATGCAAGCGTGCGGGCAAGCGTCTACAGATCGCTAAATTCAATAAGTTTGTGAAATTAGCCGTAGCATTGTCTCTGGTAGATTCGGGAACGTTTTTGGAGTCAAAACCCAAATATTGACCTTCATTTATATCTTGATGGAACGTATCAGTGGTATACTGTGTAGCGGCCAGTTGAGGGTAAATTTCAACAACGCTGGGCAAGCCGGGCAGTGCAAAACATGTGTCTTCGTAATCAGGTAAATCATTAGAATTCAGCATATCCGGCAAAGGTTCGAATCCTGATGGCATTTCTTCTTCTATATCTGTAGACCCCCCTTGAATGGCGCAATCTAATGTTTCGAGATCCTCTGGGGATACATGATTGATAAGGTTCTGAATGGCTCAGTCTATTTCAGAATCAGAAATGGCTACATCGACAACTTTGTCTGGTTGCTTAGACATTAATCCCAGTAATCGAGTCATGCAGACTCTCAAGAATATGTAATCCTTAGTCTTTACAGTGTCACCCTCTAAAACTGTAGATAGTTTAAGTTCTTCAACCATAGTAGTAATGTATAACCCGTCTGGTATTAACTTTGAGTTAACATTTACACAGCTGCTTAGAGTTCTGACTATTTCAAACCAAACGTCTTCATCAACCATTAACTTTAGGTTGACTATAGAGCTGGAGAGTAAATGCGCATTACTGCATAGCCCAATTTGTCTCTGCCCATTATCCGAATGACACATATCAGACATTAATCTAATAATAATAACTGATCTCTGGAATCTTTGGAGAGCATGGTTTCAACCATAACAAGTTTATCTAGATATTAACAATCAGCTAAAGAAATGGTTTTTATCTCAGTATTGCGTGGCCCGAGCAAGAGATGTTAAAATTGATTGGTCCCACTATTTTTGTGCATAAAACGGTTATATGATCATAGAGTTTGTTATAGCTCCGAGAATTTCATGCACATTCTCCTTCAGAATTCTCCATGAGTTGCTAGGGAATGTTACACTCCTGAAAGTTTGACCTGGCGAAGTAAAGTACCAAGTTTGCTTGACATACAGATATTTACTGCTGATAGGGACCTTTAGTTGAGGTTCTAATTCATATATGTAATTAATCTGCTATACTCTATAGGAACACCTAGCCCTAAGCACAGTTTCTTCGAATGCAGGAATCATAACTGCGAACTTTCGAAGTGTATTAACATACATAAACACACATCGCTTGGTGGGGCAAACACTACCAACACTAAACTTGCATATGTCAACTACAAATTCGTCATTATGTTTCATGCCTTGTACGTGCACACTGTTGCTGAGTGCAATGGGCACACCACACTCCATAAAATATGCAGTGTTCATAATTATAATAAAAAAATCAAAACGTTAAAGCTTAACAGATCAGATTTTTAAATCACTTTTATACAATTTCGCCTATCGATTAATGCTCGTCACACGTCATTACATGAACTATCCTTAAGCTCACCTTATTGGATCCCAGGAAACCCGTGATTTAACGAGGGGGTGGGGATTCATGATTGAATGAGTTCACAGGAAAAGATGAGTCCAGACATGCACCTTGTCAATCATCCTTATTTACCCTCATTAACACTTGTCAATCAATATGCTAATTACCCTTAAGCTCACCACATTGGATGACAGGAGTCACATGATTTAATGAGGGGGAGGGGATTATGGACATCATCTACATCTAACATCCAATCAGAATGGCGGAGAGTTGGATCCGAATTTTTACACATGTTCAAAAGGCGGTGGAGATCAAAGGAAAAGAAAAATCAATAATGATGACGTTATTGTCACCTAATTAGATTAACAAAAGAAAAAAGGTGTGAAAATCCGGGGTCAGCTCGCCCCACCTCTACTTACATGGCTATGGCTATATAGCTTCATGCTTCAAAACAAGAAAATTCAATTTGGCCATTTTAGCAATGAAAGTAGAACACATATTATCCCGATGTTAGTGCGGAAATAGAGGTCATTTATTTAACATTTGGTTGGAAGTTATTGCTGGTAATGGCGAACTCGACTTCCAGTCGACCAATTCAGCTACATTCAAATGTACAATTTTGCGCTTACATGTACATTATAGGAAATTTACAAACTATGTCAAGTCAGTTGTTAACGAGTAATTTATTGCCAATTTCGGAAAATCAAAGATGGTCGCTGACCAGATCGACATAATCAGATTCAAAAGTATCAAACCATATTCAGCATGATCTAAACTCTAGTGCATCACAATTTTCACTGTCAAAACCATCAATTAACAAATACACAATTTTAATTTGTCAATGGCGGTCATGTTAGCCTTTCAGGGCAGTTGAGCTAATAATGATAACTAATATTTTCTATAGGCAACATTTCACCTGGACTCTGACAGCTGATGCAAATTCCTGTAGCGATTGTGCTGGTGATGAGTGGTAGTGACAATGGTGATGGTGATGGTCTGTAAATAACTTTGTTCTATATAAAAGTAATAACACAGATGTGCCTGGTTCCATCTAGCCTTAAGTCAACCATGCCATTCAAGAGGCCGGGAAATTACCTTGTATGATTCCTGTATTCTGCTGCTGTAGTAGTAGAAACATCGTACAGCTGCAATCAGCCCTTCTTCGCTTTTGCCCACTGTGTCTTGTCCACAGCCGAAACCCTTAGCTTCCTCAGGTCCATTCTTGACTTTAGTGTACCGAGTCCCGCTTTCTTGAGGTCACCTCGTAGCACGCTTAGCAGATTTATGCAATGGCTTCCTCTCCTGGCTTTGTATTTGCTGGCTCCGAGTATGGCGAATTCCAAGGCTCTCTGTGTTTATGTGTCTTCTGGCATCCTTAGCACATGGCCGAACATGGCTCAACATTGCTGGGCGACTTTTACAGATAGCAGCATAGTATAGTGCATTGTCGAAAATTATGCTGTCAGGCCATCAGTGTCCTGTGATGGTGCATAGGTGTTTGCGGTGGCACGCATCGAGTTTGTCTAGAGCTGTCTTTGGAGCTGCCCAGATGTTACAGTTATACAGCATCAAGGATACGCAGGTTGCATTGTATAAATGTAGCCTTTTTATCAAGGGCATCTTTGATCTACGAATCCATAGCTTTCAGAAAGACTGGAAAGCTATGAGTAGTAGTGTCGGAATTAAAATGATACCACCTCCCTCAACTGGCCGCCATTCAGTGATCAGTGGCCCCCACCGCCCTCTCAATCCCTGGGGCATAGGTTGTTGTGATGGGGGCCCCCATGGAGCACTGAACGGCTGCCAGGTAGTATAGGGTCTGAACGCCCATTTAGAGACAATATCTTGACATACTCGGTAACCGGTAAAGAGTGATACTGTCATGAAACAAAAAAACAAACCTAAAAAAACTATAAAACTCCCGCGCCCCACCTCTTCGAGAGAACCCCCACATTATGGCCAGCCCTGTCTGGCCTCTCTCTCTCTCTCTCTCTCTCTCTCTCCCCTCCCTCCCTCCCTCTCTCTCTCTCTCTCTCTCTCTCTCTCTCTCTATCTCTGTGGGTTTTTTTGGTGGTTCTCCGTTGTTCCGTTCCGTCAACTTTGTACCACCATCTTTTTACTTTTTACTTTTTACTTTTGAGAGTTGAACCATGTTTTTTTAATTAGAATGTAGCGCTGTTATCAACTGAGCCAACGGAGAAACGATAATTAGATTACAAATAATGATACTAATTGTTGTGCAATAATAGCAAACAGATCAATAACACACTGGTAACCACAAAATTACAGTCTAATATATACGTTATCTCGAAGTGACGTCAAGATCTAGAGGGACTGATAAGTGCAGCAATACAGCAATGAGAGCACATAACTTATCAGCTATAATTACTAATGCATACATGGTCAAGGTAGTTAATGCATTGGATCCTCGTTTTGTGCTATTAGCAAACTTAAAATCACAGGTTCAAATCTCACTATTAGCATATATGGATAACTCGGCCATTTTTGGCCCGATTTTAAAATGGTAAACAGTTTTGAAATTCTCGCTTCATTCCGATCCTGATCGGTACCAAGAACGACGAGAATGAAGTGATTTCTCGGTACAATATAAGCATATACTCGCTCACAATACTGACACATGGATCTGATGCGTGCGCATGCATGCTACTCATTCTTACAGACTTAGCCATACCTCTCTCATAGGGCTTTATACACGCACGCGTACTATCCTATCCAGGGGGCATACATGCGCACCACATACCCACACACATCTGAATGCCCATTTAGAGACAGGCATCCACAGGAATATACACCACCCACTGGTACTGATCGCCAGCACCATACATAATAGGGTCTGAACGCCTATTGAGAGACAGACATCCACAGGGAGATACACCACCCACTGGTACTGATCGCCAGCACCACACATAATAGGGTCTGAACGCCCATTTAGAGACATGCATCCACAGGAATATACACCACCCACTGGTACTGATCGCCAGCACCACACATAATAGGGTCTGAACGCCCATTTAGAGACAAGCATCCACAGGTATACACACCACCCACAGGTACTGATCGCCAGCACCACACATAATAGGGTCTGAACGCCCATTTAGAGACATGCATCCACAGGGAGATACACCATGATTACTGTTGCACAGCTTCGCGCTATTGCAAAGCAATTCGGCCTTAGAGGCTACTCCAAGGTCAAGAAAGCCGACCTGCTCCAGATGATCGGACATGCCTGTGCCGAGGAGTGGCAGAAGCGACTCTCCTGAGCAATGAAGATGGGAAGGTTTCCAGCACTTACCAAAGATGATCCTTGGAATCCCCACAAGAAAGCGCTGCGGATCCGTGAGCTTCGTCAGTTGGACGAGGAGGTGACTGCTAGCTTGCGAGCCAAGACTGTAGTGAGGCAGATGGCAGACCATCCACTGGAGCGCTTACCTCCCCTATGCAGGATCACTAACCGAGTGCATGAGGCGAACACATTCCCGACCAGCGTCTTGGCGAAAGGGAGACAGAGAATAGAGGATCCCGGTCATTACGCTGGAAATTCTTCAGAGGTCTAGAAGGAGACGTCACAGGCCAGATCATGCAAATGATCCAGCAGACTGTCCAGAATGCCTTCTACCTCCACTACACCCAGACCTATCGCATCTGTCACATCGAAGACGGTAGGGCGATGCTCTTCCACGAGAATGCTCCAGGGGGTCCGTGGCTGAACACGATGGGAGCAGCTCAGGACTGGGTTGCAGCAAGATAGCCAGCCCGCCATGACACAGACAATATCGATCGACCCAACACCAAGTGGGCTTTCATTTGATCCATCAACATTGAGGTCAGGGCAGTCATCGACCGCCAACCTCTGATTGGGACAGGTCCCCTCCCAGCCTGGCTACGACAGAAGAAGCGTATGACTGCCCTCGACACCTACAGGAACAACATGTGTCTCTGGAGATGTCTGGCAGTCCACCAAGGAGCGAGAGCTGATAGAAGTACAGCTCCTGCACGAGAGCTTGCCACACAGTTCTACGGCAAGACAGTGACAGTACCTGATGTCCGCAAGACCTCGCTGGAGCAGCTGGACAAGGTAGAGTTCTTCGCCAAGATCGGGATTCGCGTGTATGAACCAACCGAAGAGGGCACCTGGCCCATGATCAGGCGAGCGGCTCACTACCGTGACACCATGACCATCGGTGTGTGGGACCACCATGCTGTCTACATCAAGAACATCTCCAAGCTGGCACATACACTAATCTGCAGTCACTGTCAGCAGAGGTTTACACAGGCATGCAATCTTCAATGCCACGCTGATCACTTTACAGGCGGCAAAACAACAATCGTGTGTCCTGGCGAGAAGGTTGAGGCGCCACAGTCCGCGTATGAGAAAGCCTTCTATCTGCCCCAACCCTCCAGTTCATGAACATGGCCTGGACCTCTGCTCCGCTGACACCATATATGGAATGCTGCAGCTGGGTCTGTGCTGTAAGGACAGTGATCAGCGTGGCATTGAAGATTGCATGCCTGTGTAAACCTCTGCTACAGTGACTGCACATCTGGATAGTCCTGCCGCAAGCCAGTGCTGTGCATATTTTGCACCAGCGCCCCAGGGTCGGAGTCTGGATCGAACGAGAATGTCACTGTCTTCCGATGGCCTACTCGTTTGGGTGTTCGATAGGGGAATCCTGAGAAGTCATGTCTCGGGTCACCGTACATAACCCCTAGACCGCTGTTGTCACCACCATGCCACCGATAGTCTGGGTGAGTGCTGAACTCTCTCTGTAGTCTGCTGGCTGCTGAGACAATATGACTGTTGAGCTGTGGGTCAAAGTCGTTAGGTTCAGGGAGGCTTGCACCCAGCTCATGGAGGATTCGTCGCACCATGAAGTACACATGGAATCTGAGACAGCTGACGATGAGCACAGCTTCAGGAGTACCAGAATAGGAGTGAAGCAGGGTGGAACTTACTCCACATCCTGCCATGGTACACCACACGGCAAAGTTCAGCTGCTGATTCCAGTATGAGAGGCTTGGAGCAGCCATCCAAGTATGAGCTCGCTTCTCATCCTTGATGGTGATGGGGCGGTTTGCCAGCGGTCGTGGGTTGATGGAGAAGCTGGTCTGGGACCGTCCATCCACTGTGATGGAGAATGGTGGTAGCGCTGGTATATCATCCAGTAGACCTCTCAGGCCAGTCAAGGGTGTACCCAGGAGGGGCGGTTGGCTCCAGATGACTGTCGTGAGGTTCAGTTGGAAGGCCATCTATACTGGTATTCTTAAAGCTACCGTACAGGCAGCACACTATTTGTAATCGTCTTGCCTCCAGAGACCAGCGCAGGCGACCTCGCCATAACATCTCGTTTTTTAACTCCTCCATATCAACCCGCCCACTGGAGCCTTTGCGGTATTGCTGTCGCCCTTTAGGTTTCTCCATGTGGTACAGGGCTTGGACCTTCAATATATGGCGGTACTCTTCATCGGTGACCTGGCCATCCTCAAGAGCTTTGCTGACAGACTCGTCGATAGTCCGTAGCTTACTCTGTGCCAGTGCCACGTACTTAGCATGCTTCTCCAGCCTCCTCGTGAACTGGCGCTGCCCCACCCCCAAGCCCGTGGCCAAGACAGTGGTGGCTAGTGTCACGCCACGCAGCGGGATGGTGATGATGGCCCCACGCCTGTAGTGAGAGTAGCCACAGCTGCCACCCCAGCACTGGCTCCAATCACACCCGCAGCAGCAGCAGTGGTTGTACACGCGAGGACGTTGTAGGCTGTCTTATATCGCAGATAGTATCTATCTGCTAGAGTCACCAGCCGTGGATGGTACCGCCCTCATCAGCCACCAGGGAGGGGTATATTTCTGGTTGCTTCTGCCACTCTGATTTTGTTATGGTATACCTGCAGATTAAACCTGCATCACCTGCAGAATCTGCTCATGAGTCATAGAAGGGTCCATTTTGGAGAGCCTGGCGAACCGTGCCAGCTTGCTGGTGTCGAGACAGACGTCTCTTAGACAGGGGTCATCCAGCACTATGTCGGGTGCCAGTAGCTTTCTGAGACGTGACATCTGGAACTTTACCTTATGCCTAAGATAGTAGGTCCACTGCTGGATGGCTTTCTTGGTCTTACACTTCTGCGCCATCTCCTCTTCCCACTGTATGGCATCTGGCTCATCCTCGTCTGTGACATCATCATACACATCTAGCTCATCGTCATCTATCAAGACTCCTGCGTCCCACTTACTCTCCTCCAGGAGGGGCTGCCAGTATCGGGAACCTTCACTGTTCCTTCGCCTCCTTGCAATGCTCGCGTTCTGTTGATACCAGCTCTCTCACTGTAGTCGCTCTCCTTCTTGTTGCAGTGCGAGCCTCTGGGCCTTTATCTGTGCCGGGGTCATGAAGCGGCAACCCTGTAGCGGGCTCTTCATCATCTCGGCAAAGGTCAGATATTCCTGGTGTGATATCATGTCAGGTCAATGCGTAATAAGAGTGTAAACTCTAAATGGGCATCCGATACCCCATCCACGCTGGCATATATGTTAATGGAGGGGCTGTCAAACAGGTGATTTACAAGTGTGAACAGACTAGGACTGATAGCGTTCCATAGGTTGCTGTTGGCACCTCGGAGATACTCTATCACGTCCCGACCGACTTCTACCAGTGAGCTGCTGTATGCACTGCCCGGAGGTTGATGTAGCACATTGGCGTGTATGTATGTTGTGCCCCGCTGGGGCACCTCGAAGAGAACCCATTATACATGGTACTGTACCACCCATCTCCTCTCTAGAGAGGGTGAGATTACGTTCTCACCACCGGAGAGTAGCAGTCGGACAATCGGCATGGTTATATGTTTATATATAAACTGTTTAAGCCCCTCCTATAGCACGCTATGGAACCCATATTTGCTCACTCGACTGGTCTTGCTGACCAGGCAGATGTGTACGCAGTTGATGCTGCCAAGGTAGAAGATAGCGATGGCAAGTTATTCACCCTACGGTATGAAGCAAACTCAAAGGCATTCTCCCTCCATCCCATTGGTGGTGATGGGGTGGAGCTGCTCACAGACCTCAAGGATGTGTCAAAGGAGCGCCTGGGTCGCGACATAGATGGCCACAAGATCGTGTTTCGGTACGATTTCCCAAAGAGGAAGTACATTCTCGAGTCGTTGATTGAGCTCTCGGGTACAGAGGTGGCAGACATCAACACCCTAAATAACGACCTCAGCTTTCATCTGGTCAAACCCTATCCGAGCAGTGCCCCGCCGATGGCCCATGATGGTCTGCTATTGACCCTGGCAAAAAACCTGTGGTTCATATTTGAGAAGAATGAAGTGTGGTACCGCGCTGGACCTGGGGGTGACTGGCAAACATGGTTGCCCCTATATAGGCCTCCCACAGTCATTGGCATAGAGGTTACTCTCCTCTCCACTGTTGTAAAAAAGGATGGTACAGTTCGAAAGCTCTACAATCGGGGATCATCCTTCCTCACATACATAGGTGAAGGTGTCTCTCTGACGAGGGTGGATCACCAGTTCAGGGTTACAGGTGGAAAGCTCCTGCTGCGTCGTCCATTCGATGGACCAGAAAAAGCTGTTAACATCCAGGAGGGCATCCTACGGGTAGATGGTGTGTCACATGTCTCCAAAGTCAAGGGTGCTGTTAAACTGCTTCAGCAAGTCAGACTCACTAGCCCGCAAATGACTCATATGGTCCCAGAGCTACGTTTCTTAGCTGGTGGCAGAGTGAAGCAGCTATCCCTTGCCCCTGAGGGGATGACGATCACTATCGATCCGGATGGACAGGGCTCGATCTGGCACAAATATTTCTCGAGGGGTTCTCTCTGTTCAGTTTAACTCTTCATATATAGCCATGATTCTCATCATACTGCTCGTGATGGCGTCAACAGCGGTGGCACAGGGCGCTGAGACTGCCATGATATTGGATGCCAAGTGGGCCCACTTTGGGGATGAACCCCAATACAATCCTTGGGTCGACCCCTTGCGGAAGCACGTGAAGAGATCAAGTCTGTCTGCCACTTCTATGGGGTGGAGAGGGTAGGCCGTGGTTGTCTGCTGGAGACCCCTGCTCAGCACCAGACTCTCTGCGTAACATGTGACCATGCCAGAGTCTGCCGTGGATTTACATGCTAATCACTTTAGCCTCCTCCCAGGTGAGCGTTGTCAAGGCAGATGGAAGCCCCTATGGATGGTCCCATCATAGCGATGCGACTCTGGCAGAGACTACGTGTTTGTCTGAGCCTACACAGAATAGAGAGAGAGAGAGAGAGAGAGAGAGAGAGAGAGAGGCGGGCCCTTCTGGTGTAGTTGATGGCGATCAGTGGTGTATATCACTGTGGAGGTATGTCTCTAAATGGGCGTTCAGACCTTGATAGTAGTAGTGTCGGAATGATACTATCTCCTTGGAAGCCGTTCGGCGATCTGTGGTGGCTCCCGTCTCAGCAACTTATGCCCCGGGGATTGAGAGGGCGGTGGGGGCCACGGATCGCCGAACGGCGGCCAGTTGAGGGAGGTGGTATCATTTTAAGACCGACACTACTACTCTATGTTCCCCATAACGCAGCGTGTAGCAATGTTAGCAGTACTGGAAAGCAGTGAGCCCAGTATTGTACTTTTCCTCCATGGCTCTCCGCCACGAAGCGGATCGTCATTCTCTTTAGTTTCATGCTTTGTAGATAGTTACATGTGGGTGAAATCTGTTTTGAATTAATTCATAAAGAGAATCCCCTATTACCTTATTTACCTTATTTGAAGGTTTTGCAGAAAATTATATATTGATTGTTTACACCAGAAGTGCTAGGACTATGTTCAATATCTTAAAATATACAACGCTTGCTTATAATAATGATATGTGGTGCAACTGTTTCTAACGAATCTCTCTGATTTGAGATCTACGTAGTGGGACTGTTGGAAGCAGTAACAATATGCGTGCATGCGTGCGTGCGTGCGTGCGTGTGTGCGTGCCTGTGTGTTGTTAATGAGAACGGGAGAAAGCAATACACAACGATGCACCATGCCAGAACTCTAGATATATAGCTTTGTCATAGCTAACACGAGTTTTGAAGCTAATTAGAGAGGCATACTGAAGACAATAAAAAGTATCTATTTATCAGACTAGGAGGACGTTTGCAAGTGGAAACCGTGAATGTCACCAAAGGTTTTGGTAGAGAGGCGCCCCGAGGGTGGCAAATACGGGGTGTTGAATCTGGCGCTCTGGGCAGTGACTAGTTCGCCTGTGCCTTTAGCCGGTTCTGTCCGTGAATAGAGCCTATTTTCATGATTATATGGGGTCCGCGGCCGTTCAAACACTCACCGCGGGCATTGCCGTCGCGTTCTTAATCACACTTCCCACAATGGACCTTTCCAGTTTCTGCTATGTCCCGCCTACCTCTAGCTAAACTCCACGCACACTTCGCCGTGTTGGGATTGATCGATCTCCGAATGCCCTAACTATCAATTTCCTGAAGACTCTACATGGTAATTTATTAAATATTTTATAACAATGGCAGCAACAGCGCCAAGTCAAATTAGTTTCAAACTATTCAACAGAATATTTATTAAATAGTAAAGACATATAATTCGTACAACAACGCATAGTCTGTCTTCAAACTGCGTTCGTGACGTACTTATCTATTTCATTCTACACGTCACATAGTTGATTATGACGGAATATGATGGGTGGATAAAGTGGAAATGTCTGTTCATTACGCTTACCACCGTTTTTATGTTAACTGGAATCTGTACCGTTGGCTGGAGAACGGGGATAAATAGAGCAGTCGCTGGATGTAATATGAGCAAATACCCAGTCATGGCATATTAGTTTTTCCAATACACATTTCTCTCCCTTGAGTCGTAATCCGTTCGTTTGCCACAATCACATTTTATAGTAGTCTATCGGTTTATAAGGACCACCTTGCTACGGATTGAGCACCTCTTTAGTGATCAGAAAAAATTCGCACCACATTTGCCAATAGCTTTATACTGACGACTTTCTATCTTCTACTTTCATTCTATGGAGATTCACTTTTTAGAGGCACTGGCACCAATGCATGGGAGTAGGAAAGTATTATGACCGGGGAGGGTGGGCCAGTGTGTGCGTGCGTGCCGTCCCGTGCCGTGCGTGCGTAGGCGGGTTGGGGTGGAGTGGGTTAGTGTGTGCGTGTGCGTGTGCGTGTGTTGGTTTGTGTGTGTGTGTGTGTGTGTGTGTGTGTGTGTGTGTGTGTGTATGTGTGTGTGTGTGTGTGTGTGTGTGTGTGTGTGTGTGTGTGTGTGTGTGTGTGTGTGTGTGTGTGTGTGTGTGTGTGTGTGTGTGTGTGTGTGTGTGTGTGTGTGTGTGTGTGTGTGTGTGTGTGTGTGTGTGTGAGAGTGAGTGAGTGATTGAGTGAGTGAGTGAGTGAGTGAGAGTGAGTGAGTGAGTGAGTGAGTGAGTGAGTGAGTGAGTGAGTGAGTGAGTGAGTGAGTGAGTGAGTTAGTGGGTGGGTGTGTGTGTGTCTGTGTGTCTGTGTGTGTGTCTGTGTGTGTGGTGTGTGCGCGTGCGTGCGTGCGTGCGTGTGTGGTGTGTGTGTGTGTCTGTGTGTGTCTGTGCGTGCGTGTGTGCCTGCGTGCGTGCGTGTGTGGTGTGTGTGTGTTGGGTTGGGGTGGGCGTGGGTGGGATGTTGTTGGTGGCTAAACTATGGGTGGAGCCAGCCAAAACCTGGGTGCGCTATGATGATAAACTATGGGGGTTGCCCCCACCGCCGCCCTGTTCATACGCTTATGCGATATACCAATCAGTGTTCGAGAAAAGACTAATTTCTAGCTTGACCACTACTACCACCACCGCCGCAGCCGCCAGAACAACAACAACAACAACAACAACAACAACAACAACAACAACAATGATGCCATAATCTGCTGTACCCATTGTGATTGTACGCAAATGCACCATTATGCTTTCAATAATGAAAAATATATTAAGATGAGTGAACTCACACGCAATCCACACCCAACCCCACCAAAGGCTCTCTATATACACTTTCTGCAATTACGTGATTACTTCCCTTTAGCTGTAAAGCTGGCTGATCATCCTCGCTGTATCTGCTTATCTCCCCGTCTCTGTGCAGCTGTCTTGGAAGCTAGGGATCAGATTTCACTCAAGCATGAGCGAAAATCGTCGCAACTTTGGAATCTTGCATTTATGACCCGAAAAAGCTGAAAGATTACTAATTTAACCCGCGACTGTTGCTGTTCTTATCGACCAGAATTGTAGGCCTAAATCCACCACAGACAAATAATTCGTACTCTTTTGTGATGGATTCTATTGTATGAAGTACCTCTTAGTCAAGGTATTGTCAACATCATCCCAATGCTCTGAAAATGCTATTCCTAGCAATGGAATAATAATAATAATAATAATAATAATAATAATAATAATAATAATAACAATAATAATAATAATTAACATTACTATATTGTCACTACCGCCAACATGTTAAAAAATGTATGCCTCATTATGCTGTTAAATAACGGCCTGAGTGAATAAAGAAAGACTGAAACTGAAACTGGACCTTTCCCGAGTTTTAGCTATGCCTCACCCACCTCTAGCTAAGCTCCAACCACACTTCGCCGTTTTGCGTTTGCCCTAAGTATCAATTTCCTGAAAACTATACAGGAAAGCTGTTGAATATTTTGTCACCAATTTGACTGGGCGCTGTTGCTGCCTGTGGCAGCAACAGCGCCCAGTCAAATTAGTTTCAAAATATTCAACATAATATTTATTAAATAGTAAAGACATACAATTCGTACAACAACGCATAGTCCATCTTTAAATATGCGTTCGTGACGTACTTATCTACGTCATTCATGACGTCATAATGACATCATTCATTATGATGTCATTCTACACGTCACGTAGTTGATTATGACGTCAAATGATGGATGTGGAAAGGTGAATGAACCATTTAATAGCTAAGATTTTTCAAGATATAAAAAATCTTTTCTTAGTAAATGTTCCTTTTCAGGACAATAGAATACTACTTTGATAAATTGCCACTGAAACTTGATCATTTTGGACTGTTGTCCTGCAAATAGATATTTCGTGTGATCACTGCTAGATTAATATAAAGAAAATCCAAAAATGTGCTTTAAGTTGTTCCCGTATTTATATCAAGACAAATTATTTAAAAATTAACACCCCAGTAATGACTGTCTCGTTTATCGAGCCAGCCATTCCAATGGTGAGTTTTACTTAGCAATAGTCATTGTCCAAGACCACTGACTGGTCGACGTTTTTGGCCGGCATGACAATTAACGGTGTTTACTCGGGACAAGAGGGTTAACTTATAGAGCGTACTTTGGTATATGGATTGGGTGTATTTAAAGTGCACTTGAACCTATCCGTGAATCATTCGCCGCCCTTAACTGTATCAACAGCAACCCGTTTGAAAAATAGCAGCGCCGCTCATAGTTGTCAATGGATCCGCTAGATTAAAGTATGCTCGGCTAATAAACTTATGAATAGATGCATGAGGGTAAGGTGGAGGAAATTTTGTCGAATCATTCGGCTTCATCATATAATTATCTGGCCCCACCTTGCCCTTGAGACACGTTAACCTTCCAACCGTCTCATAGCAGAAACGATACGTTATTTGTAATATGTGGAGGATTATGTTGGATATTTTGAAGGTAATGTAACTGGAAGCTGTTGCTGCCTATGGCAGCAACAACTTTCTATTAAATTACTTTCAAAATATTCAACACCTTTCGTGCATTGCGCTCTTAAAATTGAGACAGTGGGCTTCCAAGAGTTAAACTCTTAAACAGTTTACCAAATAGCTGGCTTATCATTCATGCACAGTATTGATAATAACTGTCCGAGCAAAGCAATTTAATACATAAAGGAGGGACACTTTATTAAGATATTCTAAAACGCTTAGTGGTATATACCATCTTTTCGATGTGTGCGTTCGTGCGTGGGTGCGTGCGTACATGCGTATGTATGTGTAATCCATACGTTATCCGTGTTTATTCTGGAGAGCGTGTGCTAAACCACAGATGCGAGCTGAGACTGTTAAATGACGCACTGACAGACAGCGAACACAGATCTTAAAAGTAAACCGAATCCCTAAGTAAATTGAGAGATATTCACCGAATCTAACACATACCGCCCTGGATTGTGTACACTTTTACAGTTTACATATAATGACTTAAATTCAAATGTGAGAAATATGTGCTGATAAAGTTTAAATACAAATTTGACTGATATTATTACTACCGTCCTACCTGTGGCAGCGATTTCTCCGGCAAGTTATTTTCAGAATAATTATTAGATGTTATGCAATTTCCCATAGCAACGATGCTAGGAAAGAATTCGCTTTGTAAAGCTTGTTTTTGTACGGACATTAGTCCTAGAAATATATTAACACTCTCATGACTAAATTTGTTCAGGAAAATTAAAATATTTGCGCATTGGATGTCCATTTTCGGGCCAAGAGAAGACTATTTTTGAAAATTTACCACTGGAATGACTGGCTCTGTTATCGAGCCAGTCATTCCAGTGGTAAATTTTTCAAAAATAGTCTTCTCTTAGCCCGTAAATGAACATTCCTCAAGACCAATGCAGAGGCCGGTTTTGGCCGGCTTCATCATAAAAGGGCTAAAGACGATGGAAAATGATCCTAATACATTCTGCCTATTTGAGTCTACTTACTGGTTTGCAATGTGACATTGCCCTATGATATTAATATTTAGTTTTGACAAAAAAACCTAAAAACGTAGATTTTATGGGAAAAATCGTTTACAATTCATTTTGTAAATAATTTAGTCCGTGGGCTGGTGTGGGGATGGTGCTGGGGGTGGGTGGGGGTGGGGGGGGGGAGGACCACATTGCATTCGAACTAATTTAGAAATATGTGCTTTTCTAAACACTTTATTTAGCAACGGCAGATTATCAGCCCATTGGTGAGCGTGGAACACGTGAAAGTCGTATTCTTATTGAACTCCATCAATGTTAGAATGCATTATTTATGCAGCTGTAGGCAACAACTGCACACTGACGATTATTGCACCTTATGTCATGAACCGACATTTATTAACTGTGGCGAAACATGATCGAGAGATCGGCTACGGTTTGGTTGCTATACACATATTGGCATATAATGCCTTCCCTGATAATGTAGCTTAATGCGCCGGTACTGGCCCAATGCCCGGCTGCATTAGCCTAATCCGACCCAGTACCATCTCTGTAACATGAGTTAGCGGGGTTGTTGGAGGCATTTGATACTTTCACGTTTGAAAGGCAAAATTCGATAATTTGTATCTAAAACCAACAAGACGAGGAAAATTAACATGGATTGTCTCCCTTTAGCTGTTAAGCTCAATTATTACATCTAACACTGGTCACGTTGCAACTTTGCCTGGCTAGATAGATATACAAATACAACTGAAAATCCAGGATAATGAATTAAACTCAAGTTCACTAATAATAAGGCCATGCTCTATGAAACTATGGAGATTAGCTGGTTCTGTAAGTACTTCTGAAGTACAATAAATGAACAAATATTACGAATCTTACTGTTATTGAAATACATCTACGATAGCAGAGGCTACTGGGCCGGCACTTGACCAATGCCTAAACAAAACGCCCCAGTATTTATCCAGTACTGTCCCAGAAACATGCGCTAACAGGGATGTCTCAATATACATATACAACAAGAGTAATCAGAGATTGCAGACCCCAGCCCTCCCATTTTGTTGTGTTTGGATTTTCCGGATTGTCGCAGATTTTCCGAATTTTTCTGGATTTCCTTCGATCACGCCCAACGTTGTGGAATCCTAGTGTAAGGTCACATCCTTTTCTATGTTAAAATCTTAGCCAAATGGTACAAATAATTTCAGAGATATCCACATATCCAGAATTAGATATGATCCAGATCCGGGTATTCTTATCTGGATCACGGCCAAGTCTGGAAACCCTTTTGGAGCGCACGTTCCTTCGAATGTGTTCGATGTGTTCAAGTCTGAGCCAAATCGGATCAGTTGTCTTTGGATACAGCTCGGTACAGACAGGCAGACAAATGGATGGACGAACGGACGCCTAGACGGACGGACGCCTGAATAAAAAGAAATATATCTTAACATATAATTGTTTCATTCCATATAAATTAATATAATTTGTTAAGTTGTGGAATAGAATTAGAGGCAAGAGTCCTTAATTCAAACTAAAAATTAAATTAATTTTTACGGAATGAAACAATCATATGTTAAGAAATATTTCGTTTAATAATATCTAACACCACACTATAAGCCTCTAAAAGTATACAATTTGATAAATCTTATTTTCAAGCATTCTGCTGTGAATGTGTACCTTTAAGAAACCACCATCACGCAATTACTCACCAATTTCGAAAAGGTGTGTTCTCCATATTTATCAGATGTGACGCAACTCTAATGACGCGGCGCAGGTTACTGGGTAGGTAGTACTAGGCACTGGACCAATACCTACCCAGTATGACCCATGCAGTATTGCCCCAGTACCGGCCGAGTAATCATCGTTCTTATAAAGAGGGTGGCTGTATTGTTGTATACTTACTGGTCGTCTGGTTGTACTCTAAGTGAGATTGAGTGTCAGTGTTTGCCATGTTGTGTACCCGCCATGCCTATTCCTGTATTGACAGCGCCGCAAATGAATCAAATACTTCCTACACCAACTGCAGATGATCTGACCATATTGGCAACTGATATAATTGACTTGCAGACCCAGGATCCAGTTACAATGTATGCAGATAAGAGACGGTATGACTATCCAGGGGCCAAGACCGTTATTATCACTGATGATAATTGCGTTCAGAATATGTTTCAAGAGAGCCCATGTCAGATTGGTAGACAGCAACTCGATACGGCTAGTGCTGAATCACATCTATGGATTCTAAGCATTACACAGGTAGGCATGGGCAGATGCACTTATGAAAGTAACATAAAAAGCACGCAGGTCTCTGCATCGACTGTTGGAATCTGGGATGCATGGTAGAGCTGGACTACTACCTGTAGTTCTGAGAAGCACGATGCTGGCATATATTTTTTCCTGTCCTGGTATACGGGTTAGGGGCCAGAAGTAGTAATGCCAAACACAAGAGAGGTAGACATACTGGAGAGAGAGAGAAAGCGAGAGAGAGAGAGAGAGAGAGAGAGAGAGAGGGAGAGAGAGAGAGGTATTCTAAACGAATTACTGACTCTTCCAACGACAGTGGCATTTGCGGCTTGTTACTCATTATTGGGAGTTCATAAAATTGAAACAATCATAGATCCCAAAAACACGGAAGAGTAGCACATGCTGAACAGACCAGCTGTAACGAACGTATTTGGTGGGGAGAGGTGGATCTGCACCACCAGAAGACTTTTTGCGAAGTATGAGTTACGATCAATTCACAGTAGCACGATCGAACCATCCTACAAGAACTCATAGAAAGCAATCCTGAATAGAGCTTTAGATAGTCACTGATCAGACAATCTTAAATGCAAAATTGATATGTACCCATCTCCGAGACTTTATTCTGACACGCTACACACATTGCCGTCGCATTACTGTATATTTGCATTGACATCAATTTAATCGAAAGCGCCAAGCATCATAGCCCACATACGCTTCCACCACACCCACACCGTAAGTTTATACACAAACATGATTACTCTCAAGAAACCACACCCAGTAGTGGCATCAATGGACCGTTCCAGTTTTAACTATGCCCGCCCATTCCTAGTTGACTTTCACCCACGCTTCGCCCGTGTTGGGATCGATCGATCCTCGAACGCACAGACTGTAAATTTCCACAAAACTATACAGATAAGCTGTTGAATATTTGAAAGTAATTTGACTGGGTGCTGTTGTTGCCTAAAGCAGAAACATCGTCCAGTCAAATGAGTTTCAAAATATTCAACAGAATGTTTATTAAATAGTAAAGACATACAATTCGTGCATCAACGCTTAGTCCGTCTTCAATTATGCGTTCGTGATGTATTTATCTACGTCATTCATGACATCATTGATTATGACGTCATCATACAAGTAACGTAGTTGATTATGGTGTCATATGATTGATGCATAAACTGGAAAGGTCAATTAGCAATCATGAACTAGCTATCGGAACATTTGCACTAAGTACAAAATCAGAGATGTCTGTTATACCTTGAAGAAGATGGGACACTGGAGCATTTAAGGTGTTCAACTAGTCAAATGATCAGACAACCAATTCTGAGCCAGCACCTGTCTGCGCTGATAGATGCTACACAAGAGATTTGTGAATTGTTACAGATACTGAACTGAAGACAGCCATTTCTGCAACCATTTTCTTGATGCCAGCCTCCCAGAACTACCAATAGAAGTCTCTGAGCTGCTAGAATTCATCACACACAGGCTCGCTTATGCGCTGCACCAGTTTGCGTAAAGAATTGGTCAGCTCTACATAGTAACAAGACGACTAGTTTATACAACAGAAGCTAATCGATGATGATGATTATTAATGCCAATACTACTCAAGGATAATTGTAAAAACGTTTTTCTTTGAAACCGTCCTCACCAGAGGTAAGGGATCTACATAGATAAGACAAGACAATACGCCCATTAATAGATTTTCAAGTAAATTGTATCTTTATCTTAGCGAATGCCCATTTGTAGACGTAGAGAAACCTATGTTTGCAAATTTACCATTGGAATTTACAAACATAGCTGTCTGTTGGCAAGCGGTACAGAATACGCAAGACCATCGCGTACGCCGCTTTTGCCCGATAGACCATTAACGGGTAGCGGTCAATACAATAATAATGCTTTGATATAGTCAGTAGTGATTTGTCGACCAAACAGAAGAACGAAAGACTACTTTGAAAATATACCCCTGGAATGACTGGCTAGGTTATCGAGCTAATCCTTACCAGAGTAAATTTTCATAAATAGCTTACGCTTGGGCTGAAAATGGGCATTGCTTAAGACCATGCTATGGCTCGACTTGGACAGCTGACCATTAAATGTGCTAAGTTGGCACGAGATGGATTGCAGTTGTGGAAGTGGTTATAAGATGAAGATGAACGCAGAACATGAATAAGCTATAGGGTTAGGCTAAGCGTTTCTAAATTATTATCGCCTCACAGACCTTCTCCACAAATAAGGAAATATAAAGAAAGAATTTAACCAAGAATTGGTTAAATCACCTTTCCAGTTTATCCATCGATCATCTGACGTCATAATCAACTAAGTGCCGTGCAGGCTGACGTCATAATAATGACGTCATAAATGATTCAATATAGCCCATCAATATAGCCCATCTTTAACGTCCGACATTGTATGTTTTTGTTATTTAATAAACATGTTGTTGAATATTCTGAAACTAATTTTACTGGACGCTGTTGCTACCATAGCCTACATGTATAGTTTTCTGGTAATTGAGAGTCAAGGAGTTTGGAGAACGATCGATCTCAGCATGGAGGTGGTGTGGGTGGAGCTTAGAGTGAGGTTGGCAAGGTAGGGCTAAATGTGGAAAGGTTCATTAAAACCATTGATAGAAAACGTTGGTTATGTCTCTAGTGGCAAGTTGTGGTCAAGCAAATCAAACTATTTGCTTATTTTATGTCGATTCGTTGAGCAAGAGAAGACTATTTCAAAATCTTTACGACTGGAATGACTGGCCCAGCTATCGAGCCAGTTATTCCATTGGTAAATCTGCCAAAATAATATTTGATTTCATAGTGTTAGATTTCTAAAGACCACTGCAGAGGCCGGTTTTGACCGGCTTCGCTAAGAAAGTGTTTGGGGTTGGACTGGATAAGACTTACATGCCTACATACAAGACAACCATGATAACGCAGATTACTGTACAGGTATTGGGCCAATAGCAGGCCCATCTAGCACAGTACCAGCCCGATAACCTGCGTTATCAGTGTACACGCTGAAGAACACGGAGACGTGACGATACATCTTTTATTTAGCGTCTACGCTTTGGCACATCGTGATGTAACCACTTTTTAACTGGTTTATTTTTACATCCGAGTTCTGATGCTAACATGATCAAATACATAAAAGCAACAATGCATTCATCGAATCTTCATCTAAAAGACGCGGCGAATTTAAGAATTATGTACTATTATGTCCAATAGAGAAATAAACCAAAGGCATTCATAAACCGGTACTCTATAGTCGGCACGCAACAAAATTATCCTTCTGTGTGGCCAAAATTATACCTGAATCGTATGTATGTGTGTCGTTTCACGACTGAGTGCGTGTGGTGTGTTCTTTATTATTCCATCGCGTTCATTTTAGTTGTTGAATAAAACACATGCATGCCTATGAATAAAATGAACTTGAGCGACTGCTTAGAGAAATGTACACACATTTCAACCTAACATATACGAATAGCAAATCTACAAATAAAGTACATCTTTTTAAAAAAACTAGTTTGTCAATTTCCACTAAGCAAACATTGTTGGGACAATATAATACTCGCTAAATTATTATCTTTCTTCGCTAGAGCGTTCATCATTTTAAAACTTACTTTTGAAGCAGTTGTGTTTATTATACCCTGTGACAAAGCTGTATTAAGTGTCTGCTTGCTGAATTTATGCAGGCTACATTTCCCATGGGGTCTAACTCTGGATATGCTGAATACTTTGCAAACAATTTGACTGAAAGTTGTTGGTGGCTGAGCCACTGTATTTAAAATTTAAATTGTATTTAAAATATTCAGCATGCGCATTGAAATTATTTTCTGGTGGCATGGAGCATTCGGGAAGTTAAACGTATATTTAGAACCTGATTGTTGTCGCGATAATAGTGCCGAAGTAGTGGCGCAAAGGTGTCTAAGGTCGTGTTCTCACTAGAGACTTAACCGGCGCAGCGCAATGTTGAGGTATGGCGTTATTCCCGATTAATTCTCCAGTGAGAACACGGCTTAAGTTACGGAGTTACCCGAACCGACGTATTACTAAACCGACATATTACTCTCGCAGGAGAGTTAATCGGGAATAGCGCCATATCTCAGTATTGTGCTACGTCGGTTAAGTCTCTAGTGAACACGCGAACTAAATCTCACCAGCCCGCCAGCTTAGCGCATGTGAACGATCAACGACGGTGGCTTAACCAATACGCTACACCCGACATAAAAGCAAAGATCACAAAAGCGTAATTGACTATACCATGTCCACATATAATCTGTTTCGTGATATACTTGACTTCGAAATCCTTGATTACTCAAGTATCCTCTCTGATGTGCTCTGCACACTAACATTCACGTTGCAGTCCCCTAATAACAATGTGCAGGGGCGCCGGAAACAGATTTGTGGGGCGGGGGCAGCCCCCACAGAAAGGGCACACTGAATGGCATTGTCTGCAGGAAGATCTGAAATGGGGTTTCCTCCTATTACAGAAGGGTGTTCGGGGATACCAACCAACACACCAAACCACTAAGAGAAAAATATTGAAAGATGCAGGCTCGCAGAAACGATGTCCTGCATTATGAGTTTCCTATGATTCCTATGGTCTATACATGTTAGAGCAATGCTGAGTGTATAACTTATGCATTCTTTGGTCTTATGGTGGGCAATATTATCCTCTGAGACCTGCTTCTAGTCAATTGGAAGCTGTCACTAACCAACGATTAGCCATCTCTCTGGCTGCATGCATACACGCCTACGAGTGCGCGCGTGCGTGTGTGCGTGCGTGCATGTGCGTGAGAGAGAGAGAGAGAGAGAGAGAGAGAGAGAGAGTACGTGTGTGAGCGAGTGATAGAACTGAGCGAGCGGGCGGACATGGGTGGCGTGTGGGGCGGTGTGGAAGGGAGTGAGAGAGCTGGTGGACATTGGTTGAGTGTGGGTGGGTGTGAGTGATAGAGGGGTGGGGGGGGGGTAGGGGGCGGCTAATTGTGTCAGTAAACTGTGTACGTGCATTAGTTCTTGTGTCTGAAAGGTGGACATGGCCAGTTTACCTTGAAAAGAATTTGATTGGATCGCAGTTCCTAATTATATTTGTTAAATTGTGGCCCAATCCCTTCAGCAGTTTCAGAGGGAAGTTGCTTTTTCTGAAAACTAGATTATCCAAGATGGCCGCAACTCTAACCGACCAAAAACACGTGAACAAAGTTTGTTCAGCTTTTGTCTTAGGTGAATTTTGAAATTGAGTTTCATGAGAGCAAAACAGTTTCACAGATCTTTAAATATAATTCTTAAAATGGTGCAAAATCCAAGATCGCACCCAACAAAATCAAACAAGCAGCTTCCTGGAACCAACCCTGGATCCGACCCTATGGATCCTTCCTGCCTAATTGATCTTGAGAACTTGCTTGATGGATGCATAGACAGATGACGGACGGCCGACATAAAATAAGTTGATAGTTGGCTGCTGCTGCTGCTATTACGACTACATCATGAATTTGTACACATTAAAAATAGCCAACATTATTAACCCTTTCAACTGCCGGGACAGAATATAATAAATTCTTCAAGGTATGAAATTCTGGGGACTTTTTAAAAACTAATATTATTGAAAGGTATGGTTGCCCGAGGCAGCAACCTCGTCAAGTCAAATCTCCAACAAAGTATTCAACAGCTAGCGTGTATGGAATGAGTGATATAAATTATGATTTCGCAGCCTATGCTTGGCCATCTCACATATACATATCTACAAATCATGAAACTAAAGAAAATGACGATCCACTTCATGGCGCCGAACCATGGTGCAAAAATTAAATCCTGGACTCACTGCTTTGTAGTACTGCTGGCATTGCTGCACGCTGCGTCATGGGTGTGCGTGCGTGCGTGCGTGCGTGCGTGCGTGCGTGCGTGCGTGCGTGCGTGCGTGCGTGCGTGCGTGCGTGCGTGCGTGCGTGCGTGCGTGCGTGCGTGCGTGTGGGCATAGCTTTCCAGTCTTTTGGAAGCTATGGATTCGTAGATCAAAGATGCCCTTGATAAAAAGGCTACGGCTAGTCAAGAATGGACCTGAGGAAGCTAAGGATTTTGGCTGAGGACAACACACAGTGGTCAAAAGCGAAGAAGGACTGATTGTAGCTGTAGGATGTTTCTAATACTGCAGCCGCAGAATACAGTAATCATACATACTATTGGCGTGTTGGTGCTAGAGGTACATTTAGCCCGGGCTCAGACTATTCAAAGGAGGCCTAAATGCTAAATAATAATCTTTTTGGCTAGCGGATCAAAAACCTATCAGAAGAGACTGAAATGGGCTATATATGGGAAACACAGGTAATACTTAGCGTGGACGAAATAAAATGTTATCTAAAGCAAAATCTTGAAGACCAAGGTGGGGATGGGGTGGCGGGGCGGGGTGGGGGTGGATAATAATAGTAATAACAACTATGACAGCGACAACAACAAAAACACGATACAATAATCATAATACGAATGATGAAAATATATTATATATAGATTAATTAATTATGTGAACAATGATCTATACTGACTATTGACTATTGCAACAACAACAGCAACAACATCAACAGAAGCAACAACAATTATTCCCGATTAACTTTCCAGTGAGAACACGGCCTAAGTGATAGTATTGTGTTAACCCTCTTGCGTCAATAGCGCATCAGAGCGCTCAAAATGCTACTCATCTCAATTAACCCTTTAAGGTTCAAAATCTTTCAATACAAAAATTATTTTTCGCTCAGCAAATGTCCATTTTCAGGCCAATAGAAGATTACTTTTGTAAATTTGCCACTGGAATTTGCAAAAATACATTTCTGTTGTCCTGCAAATGGATATATCTTGTAACCACCTCAAGGTTTAATGGTCTAGACAATTCAAATTTATGCTTAGGCAGTGTCCATCGGCATGCCAAGAGAAACCAACCTTTTGACAATTTACCGTTGGAATGACTGGTTCGTTTATGTAGTCTGGTTGCGTGGCCATGAAGCGTTATACATACATAACGCTACCCCACGGGAACCTGAGAAATCCCCCTGGCTGGCATATGGCATATACTTTGACGCCATTCGGATATTGGGCGTCCCCGTGCACATCTAAGTAATCTAGGTAAGCTAGGTAATAATTCTGAGCCAAGAGGCCTTTCCCACATTCGGGTATTTTGGGGGGAAATACCATCCCGGAATGCATCGCTCATACCACTTCTGGCTGCTAAGTGATGGTCGACGAGCAAACAGCATAACTTTACTATGGGAATCAGATACAGTGCACTTTAAGCAGTGCATATGAAAAACTATGTTTATAATATTATTGAAGTCGTACATCATTGTAAAGCCACGCCAATTGTCTATATATTTGTGTATTAGTTTTTATAGTTTTATAAAATTTAATACAGTTGATTGCATTTTTAAAATATCCCCCGTTGTTCACTTGATTTAATGAATCTTAGTAGAATGTTGTATTTTATATACGCAAATAACTCAGTGCAAACGTTGCACAAATATAAAACAACACGCATTAATGTTTCGGCAATTGAATGCGCTTTCCAACGATATATGATTTAAATAATATAATGATTTTTGTTTATCATAGGAACGGTTTAGATTGCGGTGTATTTTTGTGCAAAAGTAACTCAATACGGGTCAGCGGCTTGTTGGCGGCTATGCCAGCCAACAGTTTTGCTGCGAGCGTTGATTTATGAAAATCACAGCGCAATGACGTCAATGTGGGAAAGGTCTATTAGGCCTCTATGCTCAGCTCTTCTTCGTTTATCTCAGTTATTGTACCGTCACCTCCGGCCATGGGTTGCAAAGTCAACACACCTCGGTCGGACACCATAAGAGCCCATACCTGCCATCGAAGACAGTTAACCAAGTTACAACAGATATCTCAAAGAGAAGACGACTCTGACTCCAGGATTGAGTACAATCTCGATAAAGGATTAGTCGAGAGGTTCATATACGGCCTTACCCACGTGCATCCATAGGTGCAGATGCCGCTTCTGGTTAGCAAACGATTTTAGGGAGCGAGGGTGCGCGTCCAATGGGCCACAACAGAGAGCTGGTTCGTCCGTCGCAACCCAGAGATAGGACAACTGCCATCCCACACGCCATAAACCACCACAGTAGCAACCAGCCACCCGCAAGGACAGAGCCCACTGCCGTCGGCCACTCTCGACCCCTCCAGCTGCATTTATTTAGCTAGTCATTCCAGTGGTAAAATTAAAAAAAACTCTCCCTGCGATGGACATTCCTAAAGATCAACGCAGATGCCGTTTTGGCCTAGTCGCTGAGGTGTGTAAACCGTGACAAAATTCTACCTAAGGTTTTGAGGTGTCATTCGAAGCAGACATTAACCCTGAATCGCATACTAAAAATCCCCATTGATCCCATTTGGGCGGAATTTTCTACACGGCTTTTAATTTGGGGACCATTTTTACATTATGTGTGAAGTCTGATAAGGTGTCATGGTAGAGAAAATCAGCGTCGTTTGATATTTTCCAACAAAACACCACATTCAACAATCTGAAATAATACAAATCTGAAAAAATAAAACATATTCCTTGTTGCTCAACAGCTGAGATTCACAGGTGTCAGCGTAAAAAGAAACAAGTTTATCGCTGAGGATAGTATGGAGATGCTCATTAGCACGCCATTTGAGGTTGGTATGTGCCCTGCGATGACATGAGATTATATATAAATCCAAACCATCATTTTCTTCATCAATTGTTACCAGATGGTCAATGTTGCTGCAAATTTGACCTCAGCACCATGCACATGCGATCACAGATTTCAATCCGTGTTTGTTGCATAAGCATTGCTTGGTGCCACACGGATTCCTTGTTGTTAATTTGCATTTGCAACGAATGAAATTGAGTACCTTCGGTGGAGAAGTTTCAAGATCTGTCATTATCGGGCATAAAGATCCATTTTCCTCTTTCCATCCCCAATCATTGTGGTCCAGCTCATCGTTACTAACGGTTAGTCATCTGACAACCTGGAAGTGGATGCGGAGGCTGTGGAAGTAAGCTGCACGCCCAGCTGGTGGTAGTCGTTGTGGCTCTATCTTACTTCCCTCACAACCATCTGCATATACAAGGCATATCTCAGAGAACTAAGCATGTCCTTCTCAGTGCCACCGTACAGGCAATGGAATAGGCTAATTCCTGCACTGCCAACTTGTTCCTGTGATGTGTCACAACTCCCGATTATATCAGACAACACCGGTACCTCTTTGGACTTAAACATTACCTTCAAAAGATTCGTCTTGCCATGGTCAAACGTGGCAGAGGCTGTATCGCACCCACTCCAGGCATGGATTATAAGAAAACGCTTTCGTATCTTTGCTGGGACGACATCAGCAGCTTCCTTGAGACCGTACAATTGCCGACGCTTTGAGCGCTTCACTTACTTCTTCATGAAAATGTCTGCCAATCTATCGTCAGTGTTCTCAGCAACAACTATGACTGGCTGACCATCTTTAGTAAAGTCAAGTGCCGTTGATACTATCAGTGTATCTGCATCTCCCGTACTTATCTTCGTGGCATAGCTCAGTGATTGAAGATGACTTGACAGAAGGCTAATTAACTGCATCTTGTTTCGTTTATTCCAGAGGAATGCCGCCTGGTCAGCACGAGCCTTCGCTGTGACGTTCACCAATATATCAACAGAGATCTTGCCTATTTGCCGTCGACCTTGTTCATGGCCCGTGGTTGAAAGAACATCTCCATATCCATCAAACACAAGGTAACTCATTCTGTACTTGTGTTCAAGATATGTTCAAGCACCTAAGCATAGATTGTATTTTTTGGCCATATTATATGATGTAGAAGCCATCCGCCATCTATCACATGCATGCTATGCTTTGACAATGGGGACTTAGTTTCGTCGATGTTTGTCAGATCAATCTGTACTTTTCCTGCCAGTTGTGATTTATCCGCCTTCCTTGTGGAAAACTCTTTGAATAACGAGGTAGGGACTGCAGTCATTTTGTGTCTAAAGTAAGGAAGAATATCTTCATCTTCTCTTTGCGCTAGTGCAGTACATCACATGAACAAAACCGATGTATCAATTTGCACAGTTTGTTTATCAATCTTGATTCCCGGTTTACGGTCATCTAATGTGCGTACCACCTATTTATGGATGCTTCATTTACAAATTTACCATCCATGCTCTCTTGTAACACTTTACCAACTTTCTCTGTCTCATCACAGTTGATGCCATCCTCTTCCCGTCCACTCAGACCACTGCCCAGAGATCGAAGTCGTGGGATATTGGCATCAAAGGGGTCATGCACTTGAAAACACTCCATAATTTTCCTCATGTCTCGCAAATCGTGATCAAGTCTAATTCTTCCCATGTCCACATGTTGATCGCTTGTAAGGTGTCGCTTCCCAGTCAGACTTGACATTGCATCATGCACAGTAGCACATGCGTGCATAGTGTAAACCCACTGACGTCTCATGCTTTCCATCATGCCCCTTCCTAGAGTCAGTCCAACATGGCTTTCCATTGGTAGAGACCACGCAGAGCTCTGCCACTAATCATATGGGTCACTGCATCCTGACCATACACTTCACCGAATGCCTCTTCTATTCCAACTCCTTTCATCGTATGAAAGATCCTACTACATGCGCTCATTAGCAGATGGAACCCTTCGAGACGCAAGACTATTTTGTCCAGACCGTTAGAAACCTTTATCTACAATACCTTTAGCCAAAGTGGTTGATCGAATGTTTCACAGGCTGTTGGCAAGTTGAGGCGGCTTGCCTGTTCTTGGATGTACAACAGCGTGGAGTGGATGCATGTCTCATCATTTGGATTCAGGTCGATTTTTGGCAGTATTAGTACCTCTCGCCTGTCCATAGTCTCTCCATCAGGTGGTCTGAAGATATGTTGCATGAAACCGGACCAGTTTGGCGTCGGGTCATTTGATCTGCTTAGGAGCCATGCAGATTGCCACAACACATTTGAATAGTACACTGCAGATGACAAGATGTGAAACTGCAAGGTGAGGATCGGCTCAAATATAACATTTGAAAGGGCAGGGGTGGGTGGGGGGGGGGAACGGACCAATGTACTGGTATATTGGAATGCCTTTGTCAACAACCAAATGATCGACATTTTCTCTAGCGCGTCACACAATGTATTGTTCGATATTTGAGCTATGATTCTCTGCAGAATACATTGCTATGACCCCCATTCCATGGAATGTACTTTCCCCAGTGACTGTTCGAATATTATGGTCTACGTTGTAAGATGCCAACTGTGAACGTTTGGTATGGTGGAGGACACACATCTTCTATTCTGTCCTGTTGCATAACTGACTGGTTGTATCGGCTTACTTTATCATATGAGATTGAAAATCCTAACTGATGGAGCTCAACAATAAGTCAACTCGATCCGCAAACATGGTCCATCTCTACTCCTAAGCCGAGCAATATTGGAGTGATCACAGTTCTCGACCTCACAGCCTGTACAATTACTTGGCATATACTGCTCTCTTTGACACCACGTGAAGGTATCATTTTTTTCGACGAGGGTACGAAGACATGGTGTCAGAAATTCTATCCCCTTTTCCTTATCGCCAATTTCTTCAGTTGAGGGATAGTTCTCTCTAGTGAAAGTTACTTCTTGCACTTCTTCACATATAATTCGTGCAGCCGGTGTTACGATTCGATTTACCTCTCGTTCAGAGTTCTCATGCTTTTCGGTGTACCGCTTTTCATTGATGATGTAATTTGCCATATTATGAAAACAAACAACGCCCTTCCTACCCAATACTTCAGCCAAAAATACATGATTACCATAATGCTCGTTGAGCTTTCGTTTCAGTGTCTTCAGGCAACATACTGCCGCACCGCCTGCTAACTCCACCATCATCGCATGAAGATCAACAATTGTGTATGATTTTCATTCACCTACATTTTCTAGCCAATTATACAAAACTTTAAATGCAATGTCCCATTTCGTGGTCAGCAGGTCGGCCCACGGCCTATGAAGTCGGCAATGCGCGCATGAACCTCCTGTTGCAAAAACGATGATAAGCTGATTTTTCTGAAACTAAATATATACAACTCTCGATGCGAGTGTGGATCTCAAGGGACCAGGGATCGGACCGACTGTCACATTGTTCCTTTATACTTTTCCTTAGCTCTAATGTCTGCACAGACCTGATAACATCCCTCTCTGGATGCTTTCTATCTATTATCGCCTCTTCCCCACATAAGAGGCAATCAGTGCTCCATTCGAATGGATGTGGAGTAGAGGATCATAATCTTTTGGGGGATGGCGCTACTTCCTGCAACCCGACTTTGGTTTTCCTGGGGTCAGTGTATCTCTTTTTACAGCCGGCATGAACAGGCACTTTGCCCATGGGTGTAGCGCCACTCTTGCTAACCATATACCGATGCAGTTCTTCATTATTTCGAATATCACTGAAACAGATTAGTGTTTCAAGACCCGTTCTCCTCACAGGAATTGGAGGGGCGCATTTCTCAAATCGCTGCAAGCAGATCACGCAGTTTCCTCGTGTATAACACGAGGATGAGCGCTGTCACAGCCACTTCCACTATCAGTAGAATCAATTCCACTCATCGTATCAATGATACCGCTGATGAGTGAATATGACCACAAAATTCGTATAATTGCTTAATTAATTAAACTGTATAAGCCCAAATCCCGGGACTTGCGCGTTTAAATCAATACGAATAAATGGCAATATGCCACACTTCGAACTGTCTAATTAGTGGGATGGGTATTAAGGCATATAAAACACGTGTATTATATATTTTTTGAAGAAGAAGAATGAAGTCAAGTCATAATCACACTTTATATACTTATGACTTCGCGGAAATGACATTTGATTTACTTGATAACGAGTTTTCTAAACTTATCCTGGAACAAATATTATTAAAATTATAAACAACCAGATAATCAAATTCAAATTCAAATTAAATCTATCACGAGACACCTTAATAATCTATTATTAAGGGCAATACGACAACTGAGATGTTAGATATGATTTTAAAAGAAGTACATAGAGTTAAGATATCTATAAACGCGGTTTGAGAAGAAAATAAAAACATGCTCACATTCAGACCCTCGCCAAAAATTCTGCCCAAAAGGGATCGATGGGGATTTTTAGTATGTGATTTTGGGTCACCTTACAAATCGAATGGCACAAACAGAGTTAGGGTGGGAATTTTGTCTAGGTTGACCCACCAAAACTGACTCCTACGACTAAATTATTTAGACCGGGTTGACAATACATTGTTCCCACATTTGTATAATTACAGCGGGATTCACTTTACATCAATGCCCAGAGCGCCGCTGTTGGCTGGCACAGTCAACAATAGGCATTTGACCCGAATTGAGCTACAGTTGAACTAAAATACACTACAATCTTCACCGTTCCTATGATAAATTAAACTCGCAATATTCTAGAAGTAACATAACATTGGAAAGCGCATCCAATTTCCTACACATCAATGTAGTATCCTCCAAGCTATTTGCATATATAGAATACAACATTATACACACGTTCATTAAATCAAGTGGACAATATGTGGTATTTTAACAATAAAATTAACTGGATACCATTTTGCAAACAATATAAGAACAACTATATAAATGTATGGAAAATTGACTTTCCAATGGCGTATAGCTTCAATAATATAATGAGCTTAGTTCTTATATATAAACTGCTTAAAGTGCGTTGTATCTCAGTTTAATGGTACAATAATACTGTTCGGGCATTACAAGACCTGCTCACCCGCCAGAAGCGGTGTGAGCAATGCATTGTGGGACGGTATTTTCACAAAATATGCCAATGCCGGAAAGGTTTATTAAAGGCGTTAGTTGACGCATGAGGCTTAAATATTTCCGATCGTTACATTTGATTAGCAATGGTGTTTTGAATCGCTCATCGCAGGTAAAGAGTAGGGATTTCTTTGATAATTTACCACTGCAATAACTGGTTAGATAAACGAACCAGCCATTCCAGGGGTACATTTTCTTTACATTTTCTCTTGTTATTTGACACGCGTGAGCAGAATCGACATAAAGTAGCTTTATGGAATGTCCACGACTTATTAAATACCCATACAATTAAATCTTATCAGGTTTAAAGGGTTACGAAGTGAATGTTACATAATCCAAGTTAACTGAAACGTGACAGTCAGCCGCGAAAGAGTTAAGTGCAGATTGTGTTGCTTATATGAAATTACATAGACTCGTGGACAGGCGAGTCAAATGTAATTCACGTACTGTAGTCTACTCATTTATCCTAAAAATTAAATCAGAATTAGCATCTTATTGGGGCGCAAAGAAAGTAATGATATAATAAAATAATTATGTCGGTCTAACAGACAACTTGTATTAATGCTGTTGATATATGTGTAACGTAGTGGCTCTACACGAACTGCCCATGTACAAATTGATGTTTTAGATAAAATTTCTATTTTTCAAGCAATACGTCGAATCTAGAACATGATCGCACATTTTAATATGCGGAGACATTAATGCAAGAACAGGGAATTTAGTACATTGTGTTATAAATGATAATGCTGTGCATTTATCAATAGATGATGATTATGTCAAAGTCATTATACACCACGGGTTTCCAATGACAGGAAATTGGATGAAAATATTCACAAGCTGTTAAAACTATGTAAATCTTCTCTAATACCGATTCTCAATGGAATAGTAGGCAAATATAATGGGTTTGAGAAATAACATGCATCACAAAATGCGGTAGAAATCGCATCGACAATATTCTGAGTACCGGGGACAAACTAAATTTGATGAAACATTTTAAATTTGACGAATTTAGCGATCCTTAAGATCACACGGTAGTTAGATTATCACTCATTGTTAGTTACCTTAGCAGAGGCACACATGAACCCGATGATGATCGCGATTGCATAATCAATGATATTGCAGCCAGATATATCGCCAATTCATCTTTCCAGAGTATCCATCCATCATCTGACCTTGAATGACGTCATAATCGGCTCAGCGTGTGTATCTTCTTCTTTCTTCTTTCGTTCGCTGATTCATACCGCCGGTCCTGTAAGTGACTATCGACATGATCATAAGCGTTAAGTGCGTGGATCCATGGTTTATTAGAGTGAGCCGTGCGGCCTGGAACCTCCGTCTTCAGCACTCGAGGTTTCTGTCAGGGTTACCTCACACTTACCTCCTCTTAGTCGCCTCTTACGACACGCAGAGGATACGGAAGGTGTATTCTAAGCCCCACCTACAGGGCAAAGCGCGTGTATGATGACGTCACAATCATTATGTCACAAAGGGTTTCATATAGACCGTTATCAAATCTCAAATAGTCTGACACGTTGTATGAATTGTATGTCTTTGTAATTCGTTGCTATTTAATAAACATGTTGTTGATTATTTTGAAACTAATTTGACTGGGCGCTGTTGCTGCCTTAGGCAGCAACAGCACCCAGTCAAATTAGTTTCAAAATATTCAACAGCTTACCTGTGTAGTTTTTTGGAAATTGAATGGTCAGGGTGTTCAGCGATCGATTGATCCCAAAACAAGCAAGGTGTGAGTGGAGCTTAGCTAGTGATGGGCGGGGCATAGCTCAAACCGGAAAGGTCCAATGGCAAATGAATGCAGAAAAATAGCTTTAAAGGGATGCTAATCTCATCTCAAATGTTGTACTGCACTGATAGATTATGGTTTATAGATTCCATATCATTCATATCCTGTCATAGTCCCTTATCTGTATTACAATTATTTGCTTTGTATTATCGCTTAAAGGAAGGGAAAAGGAAATAACAAATTGAAGATTTTCGGTTCTATCTTCTTATCGAAACATCACTAACTAATGATCACCGCAACACGGAGAAGACTTATGATGGTAGGTTGCTGCGACAACCTATCTACTCCGAATACCGGGGATGCGATTACTAGGCTCGCCTCTTCTGATGGTGGTGAAGATATTTTTGATTAGTAATCGGGGCCTATCTGACTTTCGAAGATGCTCAGGTAAGGCAAGGAGGGTGTTCCTTGCTTCTGGAGTATATTACACGAACTCAACTCGGATCTATACTTGATTAAATACGATATGATTTATTCGCTACACTACTACTGATTATAACAAAGACGACTTTTACTGTCGTAATATAAAATGATACTTTCTACAATTTATGAAATGATTTACTTTAATTACTTCTCTAATGCTACTCTATTACATCCTATTTCTAACTGAGACGAATTACTCCCAACCTAAATTGATGTGCTATTTGACTATCTAGCTTATTCACGAAGCAAGACTGCTACGGAATCACTGATGGTGAAGATTAAAGATTCAGAAGACAAACTGCCTAATTTATACTATTTTTCGATTCCTAACTTCTATACATATTACGATATATAGATCTATATATATCGTAATACATAGTTTCTATTCCTTTCATCCTCCTAGGTAGTCATAACCACAGTTTGATTGGCCCGCAGCTTTCTTGCCTCCAATCAACATCTGCTTATCTCTTCCTAGAAGATCGTACCTATTCTCTTTTGGTCGTTCCGACCAATCCCTGTTCGCCTATCTCCCGATTAACTTTGAAACTCCGTTTCTTTGGTTCTCTGCCACAGAGTTTGACTCGATGCTCATTGATTATGACGTCATCCTGACTAATCAAACTCTGGGCTTCTCTTCTCGGGAGATACTACACAATAGGGTCAGAGCGGTGTTGGCTGGTTCTGCTTTGATGCGATCTGTCAGCTAACTAACAACATTACGGTATGTGTTGTTGTAGCATGCCTTCCTTTGATTGACATATAGTTGATATACAAATTTCGATTATGTTATTAATTCCTACAGGATGCTACAATGCCTCTGTCCTGTCCCTTGCCTATCTTGGATAAGCCTGTAGGAAGCGAACGTTAATAAGCACATGAGCTGTATGATCTCATTGCAGCTGGTGTTGTTGTACTTGCTTAAGGGAGTCGGAATGTCGACCGTCAACAACTAACTGTCCGTCTGTTTCCTATAATTTCTCTCGATTCCCCTCGATTCGTATCTATTCTTATCACTCTATTATTTACTAAACTATTGGCCGAAACGACTGCTGAATATTATAAAAGTGTGTGCCGATCCCACAGCAACAACTTTTACCTTCAACTATTGACAGATATCATCAACCCAGAACCGTTGATCTTATTCCAATCTATTCTAACTTTTAGC
>CM067375.1:37575024-37602305 GCA_034401795.1 Chaetoderma sp. LZ-2023a | reverse complement strand
GCATGACACGTGTGTTAGATAGGACAACTGCCATCCCACACGCCATAAACCACCACAGTAGCAACCAGCCACCCGCAAGGACAGAGCCCACTGCCGTCGGCCACTCTCGACCCCTCCAGCTGCATTTATTTAGCTAGTCATTCCAGTGGTAAAATTAAAAAAAACTCTCCCTGCGATGGACATTCCTAAAGATCAACGCAGATGCCGTTTTGGCCTAGTCGCTGAGGTGTGTAAACCGTGACAAAATTCTACCTAAGGTTTTGAGGTGTCATTCGAAGCAGACATTAACCCTGAATCGCATACTAAAAATCCCCATTGATCCCATTTGGGCGGAATTTTCTACACGGCTTTTAATTTGGGGACCATTTTTACATTATGTGTGAAGTCTGATAAGGTGTCATGGTAGAGAAAATCAGCGTCGTTTGATATTTTCCAACAAAACACCACATTCAACAATCTGAAATAATACAAATCTGAAAAAATAAAACATATTCCTTGTTGCTCAACAGCTGAGATTCACAGGTGTCAGCGTAAAAAGAAACAAGTTTATCGCTGAGGATAGTATGGAGATGCTCATTAGCACGCCATTTGAGGTTGGTATGTGCCCTGCGATGACATGAGATTATATATAAATCCAAACCATCATTTTCTTCATCAATTGTTACCAGATGGTCAATGTTGCTGCAAATTTGACCTCAGCACCATGCACATGCGATCACAGATTTCAATCCGTGTTTGTTGCATAAGCATTGCTTGGTGCCACACGGATTCCTTGTTGTTAATTTGCATTTGCAACGAATGAAATTGAGTACCTTCGGTGGAGAAGTTTCAAGATCTGTCATTATCGGGCATAAAGATCCATTTTCCTCTTTCCATCCCCAATCATTGTGGTCCAGCTCATCGTTACTAACGGTTAGTCATCTGACAACCTGGAAGTGGATGCGGAGGCTGTGGAAGTAAGCTGCACGCCCAGCTGGTGGTAGTCGTTGTGGCTCTATCTTACTTCCCTCACAACCATCTGCATATACAAGGCATATCTCAGAGAACTAAGCATGTCCTTCTCAGTGCCACCGTACAGGCAATGGAATAGGCTAATTCCTGCACTGCCAACTTGTTCCTGTGATGTGTCACAACTCCCGATTATATCAGACAACACCGGTACCTCTTTGGACTTAAACATTACCTTCAAAAGATTCGTCTTGCCATGGTCAAACGTGGCAGAGGCTGTATCGCACCCACTCCAGGCATGGATTATAAGAAAACGCTTTCGTATCTTTGCTGGGACGACATCAGCAGCTTCCTTGAGACCGTACAATTGCCGACGCTTTGAGCGCTTCACTTACTTCTTCATGAAAATGTCTGCCAATCTATCGTCAGTGTTCTCAGCAACAACTATGACTGGCTGACCATCTTTAGTAAAGTCAAGTGCCGTTGATACTATCAGTGTATCTGCATCTCCCGTACTTATCTTCGTGGCATAGCTCAGTGATTGAAGATGACTTGACAGAAGGCTAATTAACTGCATCTTGTTTCGTTTATTCCAGAGGAATGCCGCCTGGTCAGCACGAGCCTTCGCTGTGACGTTCACCAATATATCAACAGAGATCTTGCCTATTTGCCGTCGACCTTGTTCATGGCCCGTGGTTGAAAGAACATCTCCATATCCATCAAACACAAGGTAACTCATTCTGTACTTGTGTTCAAGATATGTTCAAGCACCTAAGCATAGATTGTATTTTTTGGCCATATTATATGATGTAGAAGCCATCCGCCATCTATCACATGCATGCTATGCTTTGACAATGGGGACTTAGTTTCGTCGATGTTTGTCAGATCAATCTGTACTTTTCCTGCCAGTTGTGATTTATCCGCCTTCCTTGTGGAAAACTCTTTGAATAACGAGGTAGGGACTGCAGTCATTTTGTGTCTAAAGTAAGGAAGAATATCTTCATCTTCTCTTTGCGCTAGTGCAGTACATCACATGAACAAAACCGATGTATCAATTTGCACAGTTTGTTTATCAATCTTGATTCCCGGTTTACGGTCATCTAATGTGCGTACCACCTATTTATGGATGCTTCATTTACAAATTTACCATCCATGCTCTCTTGTAACACTTTACCAACTTTCTCTGTCTCATCACAGTTGATGCCATCCTCTTCCCGTCCACTCAGACCACTGCCCAGAGATCGAAGTCGTGGGATATTGGCATCAAAGGGGTCATGCACTTGAAAACACTCCATAATTTTCCTCATGTCTCGCAAATCGTGATCAAGTCTAATTCTTCCCATGTCCACATGTTGATCGCTTGTAAGGTGTCGCTTCCCAGTCAGACTTGACATTGCATCATGCACAGTAGCACATGCGTGCATAGTGTAAACCCACTGACGTCTCATGCTTTCCATCATGCCCCTTCCTAGAGTCAGTCCAACATGGCTTTCCATTGGTAGAGACCACGCAGAGCTCTGCCACTAATCATATGGGTCACTGCATCCTGACCATACACTTCACCGAATGCCTCTTCTATTCCAACTCCTTTCATCGTATGAAAGATCCTACTACATGCGCTCATTAGCAGATGGAACCCTTCGAGACGCAAGACTATTTTGTCCAGACCGTTAGAAACCTTTATCTACAATACCTTTAGCCAAAGTGGTTGATCGAATGTTTCACAGGCTGTTGGCAAGTTGAGGCGGCTTGCCTGTTCTTGGATGTACAACAGCGTGGAGTGGATGCATGTCTCATCATTTGGATTCAGGTCGATTTTTGGCAGTATTAGTACCTCTCGCCTGTCCATAGTCTCTCCATCAGGTGGTCTGAAGATATGTTGCATGAAACCGGACCAGTTTGGCGTCGGGTCATTTGATCTGCTTAGGAGCCATGCAGATTGCCACAACACATTTGAATAGTACACTGCAGATGACAAGATGTGAAACTGCAAGGTGAGGATCGGCTCAAATATAACATTTGAAAGGGCAGGGGTGGGTGGGGGGGGGGAACGGACCAATGTACTGGTATATTGGAATGCCTTTGTCAACAACCAAATGATCGACATTTTCTCTAGCGCGTCACACAATGTATTGTTCGATATTTGAGCTATGATTCTCTGCAGAATACATTGCTATGACCCCCATTCCATGGAATGTACTTTCCCCAGTGACTGTTCGAATATTATGGTCTACGTTGTAAGATGCCAACTGTGAACGTTTGGTATGGTGGAGGACACACATCTTCTATTCTGTCCTGTTGCATAACTGACTGGTTGTATCGGCTTACTTTATCATATGAGATTGAAAATCCTAACTGATGGAGCTCAACAATAAGTCAACTCGATCCGCAAACATGGTCCATCTCTACTCCTAAGCCGAGCAATATTGGAGTGATCACAGTTCTCGACCTCACAGCCTGTACAATTACTTGGCATATACTGCTCTCTTTGACACCACGTGAAGGTATCATTTTTTTCGACGAGGGTACGAAGACATGGTGTCAGAAATTCTATCCCCTTTTCCTTATCGCCAATTTCTTCAGTTGAGGGATAGTTCTCTCTAGTGAAAGTTACTTCTTGCACTTCTTCACATATAATTCGTGCAGCCGGTGTTACGATTCGATTTACCTCTCGTTCAGAGTTCTCATGCCTTTCGGTGTACCGCTTTTCATTGATGATGTAATTTGCCATATTATGAAAACAAACAACGCCCTTCCTACCCAATACTTCAGCCAAAAATACATGATTACCATAATGCTCGTTGAGCTTTCGTTTCAGTGTCTTCAGGCAACATACTGCCGCACCGCCTGCTAACTCCACCATCATCGCATGAAGATCAACAATTGTGTATGATTTTCATTCACCTACATTTTCTAGCCAATTATACAAAACTTTAAATGCAATGTCCCATTTCGTGGTCAGCAGGTCGGCCCACGGCCTATGAAGTCGGCAATGCGCGCATGAACCTCCTGTTGCAAAAACGATGATAAGCTGATTTTTCTGAAACTAAATATATACAACTCTCGATGCGAGTGTGGATCTCAAGGGACCAGGGATCGGACCGACTGTCACATTGTTCCTTTATACTTTTCCTTAGCTCTAATGTCTGCACAGACCTGATAACATCCCTCTCTGGATGCTTTCTATCTATTATCGCCTCTTCCCCACATAAGAGGCAATCAGTGCTCCATTCGAATGGATGTGGAGTAGAGGATCATAATCTTTTGGGGGATGGCGCTACTTCCTGCAACCCGACTTTGGTTTTCCTGGGGTCAGTGTATCTCTTTTTACAGCCGGCATGAACAGGCACTTTGCCCATGGGTGTAGCGCCACTCTTGCTAACCATATACCGATGCAGTTCTTCATTATTTCGAATATCACTGAAACAGATTAGTGTTTCAAGACCCGTTCTCCTCACAGGAATTGGAGGGGCGCATTTCTCAAATCGCTGCAAGCAGATCACGCAGTTTCCTCGTGTATAACACGAGGATGAGCGCTGTCACAGCCACTTCCACTATCAGTAGAATCAATTCCACTCATCGTATCAATGATACCGCTGATGAGTGAATATGACCACAAAATTCGTATAATTGCTTAATTAATTAAACTGTATAAGCCCAAATCCCGGGACTTGCGCGTTTAAATCAATACGAATAAATGGCAATATGCCACACTTCGAACTGTCTAATTAGTGGGATGGGTATTAAGGCATATAAAACACGTGTATTATATATTTTTTGAAGAAGAAGAATGAAGTCAAGTCATAATCACACTTTATATACTTATGACTTCGCGGAAATGACATTTGATTTACTTGATAACGAGTTTTCTAAACTTATCCTGGAACAAATATTATTAAAATTATAAACAACCAGATAATCAAATTCAAATTCAAATTAAATCTATCACGAGACACCTTAATAATCTATTATTAAGGGCAATACGACAACTGAGATGTTAGATATGATTTTAAAAGAAGTACATAGAGTTAAGATATCTATAAACGCGGTTTGAGAAGAAAATAAAAACATGCTCACATTCAGACCCTCGCCAAAAATTCTGCCCAAAAGGGATCGATGGGGATTTTTAGTATGTGATTTTGGGTCACCTTACAAATCGAATGGCACAAACAGAGTTAGGGTGGGAATTTTGTCTAGGTTGACCCACCAAAACTGACTCCTACGACTAAATTATTTAGACCGGGTTGACAATACATTGTTCCCACATTTGTATAATTACAGCGGGATTCACTTTACATCAATGCCCAGAGCGCCGCTGTTGGCTGGCACAGTCAACAATAGGCATTTGACCCGAATTGAGCTACAGTTGAACTAAAATACACTACAATCTTCACCGTTCCTATGATAAATTAAACTCGCAATATTCTAGAAGTAACATAACATTGGAAAGCGCATCCAATTTCCTACACATCAATGTAGTATCCTCCAAGCTATTTGCATATATAGAATACAACATTATACACACGTTCATTAAATCAAGTGGACAATATGTGGTATTTTAACAATAAAATTAACTGGATACCATTTTGCAAACAATATAAGAACAACTATATAAATGTATGGAAAATTGACTTTCCAATGGCGTATAGCTTCAATAATATAATGAGCTTAGTTCTTATATATAAACTGCTTAAAGTGCGTTGTATCTCAGTTTAATGGTACAATAATACTGTTCGGGCATTACAAGACCTGCTCACCCGCCAGAAGCGGTGTGAGCAATGCATTGTGGGACGGTATTTTCACAAAATATGCCAATGCCGGAAAGGTTTATTAAAGGCGTTAGTTGACGCATGAGGCTTAAATATTTCCGATCGTTACATTTGATTAGCAATGGTGTTTTGAATCGCTCATCGCAGGTAAAGAGTAGGGATTTCTTTGATAATTTACCACTGCAATAACTGGTTAGATAAACGAACCAGCCATTCCAGGGGTACATTTTCTTTACATTTTCTCTTGTTATTTGACACGCGTGAGCAGAATCGACATAAAGTAGCTTTATGGAATGTCCACGACTTATTAAATACCCATACAATTAAATCTTATCAGGTTTAAAGGGTTACGAAGTGAATGTTACATAATCCAAGTTAACTGAAACGTGACAGTCAGCCGCGAAAGAGTTAAGTGCAGATTGTGTTGCTTATATGAAATTACATAGACTCGTGGACAGGCGAGTCAAATGTAATTCACGTACTGTAGTCTACTCATTTATCCTAAAAATTAAATCAGAATTAGCATCTTATTGGGGCGCAAAGAAAGTAATGATATAATAAAATAATTATGTCGGTCTAACAGACAACTTGTATTAATGCTGTTGATATATGTGTAACGTAGTGGCTCTACACGAACTGCCCATGTACAAATTGATGTTTTAGATAAAATTTCTATTTTTCAAGCAATACGTCGAATCTAGAACATGATCGCACATTTTAATATGCGGAGACATTAATGCAAGAACAGGGAATTTAGTACATTGTGTTATAAATGATAATGCTGTGCATTTATCAATAGATGATGATTATGTCAAAGTCATTATACACCACGGGTTTCCAATGACAGGAAATTGGATGAAAATATTCACAAGCTGTTAAAACTATGTAAATCTTCTCTAATACCGATTCTCAATGGAATAGTAGGCAAATATAATGGGTTTGAGAAATAACATGCATCACAAAATGCGGTACAAATCGCATCGACAATATTCTGAGTACCGGGGACAAACTAAATTTGATGAAACATTTTAAATTTGACGAATTTAGCGATCCTTAAGATCACACGGTAGTTAGATTATCACTCATTGTTAGTTACCTTAGCAGAGGCACACATGAACCCGATGATGATCGCGATTGCATAATCAATGATATTGCAGCCAGATATATCGCCAATTCATCTTTCCAGAGTATCCATCCATCATCTGACCTTGAATGACGTCATAATCGGCTCAGCGTGTGTATCTTCTTCTTTCTTCTTTTCGTTCGCTGATCATACCGCCGGTCCTGTAAGTGACTATCGACATGATCATAAGCGTTAAGTGCGTGGATCCATGGTTTATTAGAGTGAGCCGTGCGGCCTGGAACCTCCGTCTTCAGCACTCGAGGTTTCTGTCAGGGTTACCTCACCCTTACCTCCTTTAGTCGCCTCTTACGACACGCAGAGGATACGGAAGGTGTATTCTAAGCCCCACCTACAGGGCAAAGCGCGTGTATGATGACGTCACAATCATTATGTCACAAAGGGTTTCATATAGACCATTATCAAATCTCAAATAGTCTGACACGTTGTATGAATTGTATGTCTTTGTAATTCGTTGCTATTTAATAAACATGTTGTTGATTATTTTGAAACTAATTTGACTGGGCGCTGTTGCTGCCTTAGGCAGCAACAGCACCCAGTCAAATTAGTTTCAAAATATTCAACAGCTTACCTGTGTAGTTTTTTGGAAATTGAATGGTCAGGGTGTTCAGCGATCGATTGATCCCAAAACAAGCAAGGTGTGAGTGGAGCTTAGCTAGTGATGGGCGGGGCATAGCTCAAACCGGAAAGGTCCAATGGCAAATGAATGCAGAAAAATAGCTTTAAAGGGATGCTAATCTCATCTCAAATGTTGTACTGCACTGATAGATTATGGTTTATAGATTCCATATCATTCATATCCTGTCATAGTCCCTTATCTGTATCACAATTATTTGCTTTGTATTATCGCTTAAAGGAAGGGAAAAGGGAAATAACAAATTGAAGATTATCGGTTCTATCTTCTTATCGAAACATCACTAACTAATGATCACCGCAACACGGAGAAGACTTATGATGGTAGGTTGCTGCGACAACCTATCTACTCCGAATTCCGGGGATGCGATTACTAGGCTCGCCTCTTCTGATGGTGGTGAAGATATTTTTGATTAGTAATCGGGGCCTATCTGACTTTCGAAGATGCTCAGGTAAGGCAAGGAGGGTGTTCCTTGCTTCTGGAGTATATTACACGAACTCAACTCGGATCTATACTTGATTAAATACGATATGATTTATTCGCTACACTACTACTGATTATAACAAAGACGACTTTTACTGTCGTAATATAAAATGATACTTTCTACAATTTATGAAATGATTTACTTTAATTACTTCTCTAATGCTACTCTATTACATCCTATTTCTAACTGAGACGAATTACTCCCAACCTAAATTGATGTGCTATTTGACTATCTAGCTTATTCACGAAGCAAGACTGCTACGGAATCACTGATGGTGAAGATTAAAGATTCAGTAGACAAACTGCCTAATTTATACTATTTTTCGATTCCTAACTTCTATACATATTACGATATATAGATCTATATATATCGTAATACATAGTTTCTATTCCTTTCATCCTCCTAGGTAGTCATAACCACAGTTTGATTGGCCCGCAGCTTTCTTGCCTCCAATCAACATCTGCTTATCTCTTCCTAGAAGATCGTACCTATTCTCTTTTGGTCGTTCCGACCAATCCCTGTTCGCCTATCTCCCGATTAACTTTGAAACTCCGTTTCTTTGGTTTCTCTGCCACAGAGTTTGACTCGATGCTCATTGATTATGACGTCATCCTGACTAATCAAACTCTGGGCTTCTCTTCTCAGGAGATACTACACAATAGGGTCAGAGCGGTGTTGGCTGGTTCTGCTTTGATGCGATCTGTCAGCTAACTAACAACATTACGGTATGTGTTGTTGTAGCATGCCTTCCTTTGATTGACATATAGTTGATATACAAATTTCGATTATGTTATTAATTCCTACAGGACGCTACAATGCCTCTGTCCTGTCCCTTGCCTATCTTGGATAAGCCTGTAGGAAGCGAACGTTAATAAGCACATGAGCTGTATGATCTCATTGCCAGCTGGTGTTGTTGTACTTGCTTAAGGGAGTCGGAATGTCGACCGTCAACAACTAACTGTCCGTCTGTTTCCTATAATTTCTCTCGATTCCCCTCGATTCGTATCTATTCTTATCACTCTATTATTTACTAAACTATTGGCCGAAACGACTGCTGAATATTATAAAAGTGTGTGCCGATCCCACAGCAACAACTTTTACCTTCAACTATTGACAGATATCATCAACCCAGAACCGTTGATCTTATTCCAATCTATTCTAACTTTTAGCTTATTGTGATGAATATACTACTACAGTTTCAAAGTTTCAATCTGGTTCCTATTCTATTTCTGCGAAACCTATTCTATTTCCGCGAAACTGTATCCTAGCATCAGCACTGGCTGAAGTCATCCAGTGCATCTTCCTATTTATACCTAACTACTACAATGCTTATTCAGTCCTTAGCTCACCTGGTATTTTCAAACATAAATTTCACTGAGGTCTTACTCGCAAATATAAGACGTCCAACGGGGTCATGACTTCCCATAAGACAATCCGATATCTACACATGCCCCTCAACCGAAGTTAATTAACCATCTCTTAAGGCCTTAAGAGAACGTTAATTAACTCATTGTACTCTATCAACAACAAAACGACACTATACCCGGGCTATCCAGACATGTAGCAATACACTCACATACTAACCTAAAACGATGATCACTAACGCTATAAAACAATCAAAATGAATCATAAATAAAATAAAATAAACATGAAACAATCAAAACGAATCATAAACAAAACGAACATTGTGAAACAATATATCAACCTTAATCCTACAGAATAATCATTACAGGTCATGAACAATTCCTAATCAATATAATATATCAAATACTAAACTATGGCATAAAACTAAAGTCTGTGTTATAGTCAATATGATGAAGAATCCACGTACTCTATCTCACTGTTAGGAATTATGAATCCATAAAAGTACAATAAAATAAATATGGCACTATAATGAGTTAGTGCTATAGTGACAAATCCTCATAAGATACATGAATGTTAGGACTGTCAATCACCACGTCTATCCAGTCGTCAGCCGTCGGGTCGATCTCAGTCCTGGCAACAGCGTTAGGCGACGACCCGGCTGACATCCTCAGCGGCTCCGGTAGGGCTGCAGGTCTCCGGGGCCTGTGAGGGTGAATAGTCCGTGGCGCACTGCTATGGGCTGCATGTGGCTTGCACTTAATCCATATCCACATGCGTGAAAGAATCCCGCACTTCCACCTTATCAACACAACTACGATCACTACGACGAAGGAGCCGGTTGAATACGACCCAAATGATCATACCCCCATGCCATCGACCATCGCTGAGTCGACCGCAGATAATGGTGCTAGCGGCACGTATTAGACTTATGCAAATGGTCCCACTTCTGCATACTCAACTGATTAACTATCATTGATGGGTTTAGTACTCTGGCCACATCCAATCGTGGTGTATCAACGGCCAGACTGATTCGAGTGTAAGTCCGACTATAAGACTGTACCGGCTCAAATCGCCAACCCTTGCCACTATAATCACACTCTCCAGACATTAGAGCAAACACACCATTCTTCACTACACACCGGTCTGTCAGTCGTCCACCACAGTGTACTTCAACAGTTTCTCCGAACGTTTGCAAAACTACGCCTATTTTCTTGTTGGCAACTACTTACTAGATGTTTCGTTGGAGGTTTGTAGGACCAGATAACTTGACCAAGTCAACCGACTCATACCGTGTCATATAGTTGTCATAGTGATATTATGGTTTACGGTCTGTACTGCCATTCTCATCCAGCCCACTTGTGATATCCTTCCAAAAATTGCCCATTGACAGGGACCCATTTCGCGGTAGATAGCATCATCACCCAAGGGTAATATAGCCACAATTGCATTTTGATTAAGGACAACGTGGAAGACGTGATATGCAACATCCTGGTAATGGTTGCAGGTCCATCGACCTCAAGAAATTTACTCAGAATCGTACCCTCTCGTCCCTCAACTCCCACCAACATTATACACAAAATTATGACCACACTGATTCGCAAAGTATACATGATGGCTGGACTGATGCTATGCTACTCGTACAGTGATTAGGCAGAGGTTAAAAGTCTCTCTGGCTACGTCGCCTTTTAACCGCTTCGATCCGACCAATGAAATCCTCGTATCGAGCACGGCCAAACGCACCAATCCTGAGTCTCTTAGGGTCTGAGTAGACGTCAGGAGCGAGACTGCGCTTGCGCAGAAAGTAGGGATGAGATGGAAGCATTTCCATTGGCTCATGGGCAGGCTCGGGTACATCCTCCGAGGTGTCCATCATAACGGTACGATGAGTCTCGGTGGGTTCCCTCGGCGACCCATAGTTTCGATCGTTACTCATACTAGGTCGATCTATACTTACATCAACCCCCTTACGCCCCTTGCGCATCGTTGGCTCCTCATCAGAAGCGGGTCGCTTCCTACGAGCACGCTTACTCGATGTCGCATCGGAGTCGTCTACCGGCAAAGGTTTGGACTCGGGTATTATCACTCGCGGGTGATGGCTGGCTTTCGTACCTTTAGCAGGGTTACGAATAGGGCGTGGTCGGACCTTGTCCCAACACATTTCTGAGTCAACTACACATAGCTTAGATATATTAAGTACGCGTACTTTTCCAGATCTCTGATGGCGGACATGAGCTACGGGACCATTGATCTTAAAGATCTCGTACTCAGGGTCACTGCGAGAGGTCAATTTCATCCTCTCCTCGGCCTTTACAACCACCGAATCGCCCACCTTAAATTCACCAGCGTTTGCACGCTTGTTAATTTGTTCCCGGTGAACTTCTCGAGACTTAGCCGTTTCTCCACGAGCGCGCAGCAAGGCATTATTAAGACATGTAAGTCTTTCGCCAAGATCCTGCATGGCATCCAGTGGGATGGTTAACGGAAGCCTTGCACGACGACCATACGTCAGATAAAATGGCGTATATCCGGTCGTGGAGTGACGAGAGCTGTGGTATGCTGTTAAAGCCGCGCCCAATTCATCCTCCCATGCACGAGATTCATTATTAACACCTTTCTGGATTAGCTCCTTGAGCGTATGATTAAACCTCTCAGTACGTCCATTTGTTTGCGGATGGTATGGACTCGATCGTCTATGATCGATACCGTGTTCTTTAAATCGTTCCTCCAGACTATTTGAACAGAATTCTCTCCCTTGATCCATTATCAGAATCTCAGGGACACCATGACGAGCTACATACTCGTTGAAAAACTTGTCTTCAACGTTCTGCGATGTCTTGGCAGCAATTGGGTATGCTTCTGCCCATGCAGAACAGTGATCGATTATCGTCATGATATACACATTACCTCTGCTTGACTCTAACAGTGGACTGATCAAATACATACCAATTATCTGGCTCGGATAATTAGCCATGGGCATCTCACTGTATTGAGGTCGTGTAGTGACGGGTCGGTTGACCTGGCACGTTGTACACGTTTCAAGCATACGAACCACATCTTTCCTTAAAGACGTCCATACAAAAGAATCTCTTACCATACCGATGGTCTTTTTCAGACCTTGTGGCCAGCTCTCTCATGAGCCTTCCGGAGCACTTTCTCATGGAACAGGGTAGGTATTACAATTCTGGGGTACTCAGCATCTAACGCTGACGGTGTCACTAAGGAATATAAAATACCGTTTTTGACCATATACTCCTCCGGTGTGTCCTTGAACAACTCCGGGTATTCTTTGGTCTGCTCGGTACGCAATTCGTCATATGGTATGTCATAAACCTCTAGAGGGACATGCGGTAACGCACCTTCGTCTACCTCGGGTATGACATAATCGCCTGTGTCTAACGTGGCAACTTCCACAGGACGACGTAATCTGGACAGCATGTCCGCTCGAATATTCTTCGAGCCCTGGATGTATTCGATCTTACATCCATATTCAGCAATCAGCACTGCCCAGCGCTGCACCTTCGTGTTCTTCACCTCACCCACAAACAAACTCTTTAGGGGTTTGTGGTCGGTGTACACGGTAAACTGCGCGCCAAATAGATATGGGCGGAGCATCTTCAATGCATAGATCACAGCGTAAGCCTCCTTCTCTATTACGGGCCAATTAAGCTGACTATCTTTAAGAGTAGAGCTTACATATTGAATTACACGCTCTATACCCTTAGCATCGTCTTGTACCAGTATAGCACCAATAGCATAACTAGACGCGTCAGTGTATAATTTATAAGGGGCGTTTAAATTCGGATATGTGAGAACCGTCTCACTGCACAGCAAGTTCTGTAATTTCTTGAATGCTTGCTGTTCATCCTTACCCCACTCAAAACGCTTATATTTCTTCGTTAGTTCTATTAAAGGCTTGGCAATTTCCGCATAGCCTTGCACACAGGATCGGTAATATCCGGTAGCTCCAAGGAAACTTCTTACTTCACCCACATCACGTGGTGGTGACATTTCCCTAATGACCTTGACCTTCTGAGCCTGAGGAGCTACTCCTTGTGCAGAAATGCGATATCCTAACAAGTCCACTGACTTACTGGCGAACTCACATTTCTTTTTCTTAACTTGTAAGTTATACTGTCTAATCTTGCGCATGACCTTACGCAAGTGCTGTGCATGTTCTGTCGGATTTCGTGAATATACGACTATATCGTCGACAAACACGTGCACATATTTTTCCACAAATTCCCGGAAAATGTCATTAATTGCCCTTTGAAATACGGCACCTGAGTTGCAAAAACCGAATGGCATACGAATCCATTCGTACAAACCTTAGCTGCAGACGAACGCCGTCTTCTCTATGTCTTGGCTGTCCATTGGTATCTGCCAATATCCAGACTTCAAGTCCATAGTAGAAAAGATCGTTGCGCCTCGCATCGAATCAAAAATGTCAGAGATATTCGGTAGCGGGTAACTGTCCTTACGGCATACAGAATTCAATTTCCTATAGTCAATACAAAACCGGGTGTCACCGTCCTTCTTAGGAACCAAAGTAATGGGTGACGCCCATGGTGATGACGATGGTCTTATGACGCCCGCATCAAGCATTTCTTTCACTTGGTTCTTGACCACATATTGCTTGGTTAGCGGTAGACGGTAGGCCTTCTGCCTTATAGGATAAGCATCTCCTGTTGGTACCGTACACTTCACCTTGGGGACCAATCCTAAAGTGTTTGGACGAGCCGTATCAAAGATATCCGCAAAGTCATCTACAACTTTGTCAATATCTTTATATCCGGTCGTTTCTTTACAACTAGCATATACATATTTCGCTTGTTCCCTATATGGATACCTAAAGGGATATACCTGACCAAACCATACTACTTCTTTGGTCCGATAGTCAATCTTTGCATTTCCCAAGTGCAAAGCATCCGCTCCAATCAAACATTCATGCCTCATACTCGCCACTACTGTACTTGGAATAGGTCGGGCATTTTCAAATTTGATTTGCGTTTCTCCCAAAAGTTGTATTGGGGCACCATTTACAGCTAAGAGCGTTCTGGCTCTTTTTAATGGCCTAGCATCTAACATGCTACACCAATTATCCTTTCGAATTAAGGATGTGCTAGCACCTGTATCTACTAAAGCATGCAGGTACTCACCCTTATCCACAAGACCGTTTCTTTCTAATCTAAGACGGATCAGAAACCGCTCGGTCGGTGGCCTCACCAACGGTTTCCTCCGTCGCCATTTACCGAACTCCTTCGTCCGCTAACCACTTCTGCATACGAACTCCGCTGGCCAGATGCACTGTCCATGCCACATGAATACCGGCCGTAAGCATCCGTCCCTTCGCCGGTTAAGACGAATCCTTCCGGGTCCTCGTACTCGTCACGATCCCGCATCCCGTTGGCAATGTCTCTTCGTACGTTTCGTGAACACGAACGGGGCATGGTCGATTGTTGACCACCCACTTCGTCAATGTCCATGTCCATGTCGATGGCTACATCCTCGGTCCGGGGACGCTTGGTCGCGTGTTGATGTATCGGGCTTGATCGTGGCGTCTGCATTGGGCCAGTGGTGGGACAATCACGTATAAAATGTATGTCCCTCCCACATCCGAAACACGTTACTGTATTAGGGTTGCCTTTCCGTTTGGCAAATGTGTAACAGTCTTGGGCAACATGCCCTTCCTTACCACAGTTGAAACAAGTCATTGGGGGTCGCTGTCCCCATGGTCGTGGTCTTTGCACTGTCTGCACACAGGTTCTCCCTTGGGGAGGCTGTATTGGTTGTGGGCAGTCACTCTTGTAGTGGCCGGTTCGCCCACAATTAAAACATGTTATGTCCCGTTTCACACTACGTCGGGGTTCCGAACTTCGAGTGTTAACTTGGCAGTCATGGGCCATGTGTCCGGTTTTCCCGCAGTTGAAGCATTTAACGGGAGGACGCGGTCCTTTTTGTTGTTTCGCGGTTCTGGCTGGTGGCGTTTTTCGTGCTGCTGATTGTCGCGGCACCTTGGCTTCCTCCTTTAATTTGCCTATGATGCCGCATAACTTCTCAATCATGCGACTTTGTTGCGCCATCTGTCTTTTCAACGCGTTTACCACTTGCCAAATCCCTTTTTCTTCCTCCGGCTCTAGTACGTCGATCTCCATGTTCTCTTCTTGCCGTCCGCCGATCTTCATCGCTTTCAACAGGTCATTGCAGACCTCTTCTTCCTCGGCAATTTCGATCACTCTGTTCAGGGTGGCTGCCTTCTTTCGCACTATCCATCGGCTTAGTCCTTGGTCATTCAGGGCCTTCAGATATATGCCCATGACGGTCCTTCTGTTATCGTCATTCTCTACGGGGTAGGCTCGGCTAGCTATTTCGCGGTACCTCCGGTTGAAGGTAATGATCGTTTCGCTTCGCCACTGGCGGACCCCATCCAGATCATACTTAACCCTTTCGTCCTCATTGGCCGAAATAAAGTTGAGGGTTATATAGTTCTTTAGGTCCTCAAAGGTCACGTCCTCTCTGACCTTGCCTACCAGGTAGCCGTCTATGGCTCTCGCTAACTGTCCTCGGGCAGCTCGTGTCACTATATAGGCGGGTACCCAACCTAATCTACCCTCGTTGGCTACCCAGGCCCGACTGGTTTCATCAAGGAACGTTCGCACTTGTTCGGGTATCACCCGTCGCATGGCTGGATCCTTTGGATTGTTTCTCGGATTTCTTGGCGGTAGACCCGCTCTGTCTCCCGCCGGTTGCTGCTATCGACGATCGTGTCGGCCATAGCGGATCCCATGGCTTGCATCGCCGCCACCGTCTCGGGTCGTAATTCTTGACGGACGGGTACATCCTGCGGGGGCAGTCCTGGTTCAGTTGGTCTACGGGGAGAGGCCATGCTGACTCGGGTTAATGGTAGTACAGGCAGATTATCGCTTTTTATAGTCTAGGTTGTTCTGGGCAGGTAATGTCGGTGGTTATTTTTACCAGTGAATTCTCGCGATATTCGCGGTGCTGGACCACCTTGGTACTCTGCGCCTGTCTTGTGGCTGCTATAAATACTTGAACGTGGTCGGCTACGTCTTTCAGGACTTGTTGGGTTGGGTTGTCTACTTGGGCTTGGGCCATACGTCTCACTACTTACAGTTTTGTGTGTCCTTATATACTCTCAATCCTGGCAGGTGAAGCCACTGAAGATTTTCGGTTCTATCTTCTTATCGAAACATCACTAACTAATGATCACCGCTACACGGAGAAGACTTATGATGGTAGGTTGCTGCGACAACCTATCTACTCCGAATACCGGGGATGCGATTACTAGGCTCGCCTCTTCTGATGGTGGTGAAGATATTTTTGATTAGTAATCGGGGCCTATCTGACTTTCGAAGATGCTCAGGTAAGGCAAGGAGGGTGTTCCTTGCTTCTGGAGTATATTACACGAACTCAACTCGGATCTATACTTGATTAAATACGATAAGATTTATTCGCTACACTAATACTGATTATAACAAAGACGACTTTTACTGTCGTAATATAAAATGATACTTTCTACAATTTATGAAATGATTTACTTTAATTACTTCTCTAATGCTACTCTATCAAATCCTATTTCTAACTGAGACGAATTACTCCCAACCTAAATTGATGTGCTATTCGACTATCTAGCTTATTCACGAAGCAAGACTGCTACGGAATCACTGATGGTGAAGATTAAAGATTCAGTAGACAAACTGCCTACTTTATACTATTTTTCGATTCCTAACTTCTATACATATTACGATATATAGATCTATATATATCGTAATACATAGTTTCTATTCCTTTCATCCTTCTAGGTAGTCATAACCACAGTTTTCTTGCCTCCAATCAACATCTGCTTATCTCTTCCTAGAAGATCGTACCTATTCTCTTTTGGTCGTTCCGACCAATCCCTGTTCGCCTATCTCCCGATTAACTTTGAAACTCCGTTTCTTTGGTTTCTCTGCCACAGAGTTTGACTCGATGCTCATTGATTATGACGTCATCCTGACTAATCAAACTCTGGGCTTCTCTTCTCGGGAGATACTACACAATAGGGTCAGAGCGGTGTTGGCTGGTTCTGCTTTGATGCGATCTGTCAGCTAACTAACAACATTACGGTATGTGTTGTTGTAGCATGCCTTCCTTTGATTGACATATAGTTGATATACAAATTTCGATTATGTTATTAATTCCTACAGGACGCTACAATGCCTCTGTCCTGTCCCTTGCCTATCTTGGATAAGCCTGTAGGAAGCGAACGTTAATAAGCACATGAGCTGTATGATCTCATTGCCAGCTGGTGTTGTTGTACTTGCTTAAGGGAGTCGGAATGCCGACCGTCAACAACTAACTGTCCGTCTGTTTCCTATAATTTCTCTCGATTCCCCTCGATTCGTATATATTCTTATCACTCTATTATTTACTAAACTATTGGCCGAAACGACTGCTGAATATTATAAAAGTGTGTGCCGATCCCACAGCAACAACTTTTACCTTCAACTATTGACAGATATCATCAACCCAGAACCGTTGATCTTATTCCAATCTATTCTAACTTTTAGCTTATTGTGATGAATATACTACTACAGTTTCAAAGTTTCAATCTGGTTCCTATTCTATTTCTGCGAAACCTATTCTATTTCCGCGAAACCGTATCCTAGCATCAGCACTGGCTGAAGTCATCCAGTGCTTCTTCCTATTTATACCTAACTACTACAATGCTTATTCAGTCCTTAGCTCACCTGGTATTTTCAAACATAAATTTCACTGAGGTCTTACTCGCAAATATAAGACGTCCAACGGGGTCATGACTTCCCATAAGACAATCCGATATCTACAAAATGATGTTTATTGGTAATTTCATACAACATTAAATAGACTAGCACCTGTAAAAAATGGAAATGAATCGGAACTATCTGAGAAAAAGCATTTACTAAATCTAGGAGCATTTAACTACGAACAATTACTGACGTAGCTGGTGATTCGTGCTCCGCCGTGTGTCAACTGCGTGTGCAGGTATACCGCGTACTCGCTCATAACAAAAGCAAACCTGAATATAGACGCTTAGACGGCATGAATAGTATTCTCTATAGGCGCTGATGTAGAGCGATTAACTCGCTACTGTTAATTCATTATTGATCCTTTTGAAAACATAATATTTGAAAGTCACGATTTCTGGTGGAAGCTACAAGTTTTGGTCAAAATGAGTTCAAAATACCCTGCTGGTTTCCAAAGTCACAACATAATGGCTACTGAATATTTTTTAATTCGTGTAATTGAATGTAGACCCTGTCTCTGGAAACAACGGCTTTCAGTCAAATTGTTTTAAGATTAGACGGTATTTTACCTGTAGGAAGTAGTGGCTAATCAGTTTAAAGCCAATATAACTGAGATTATATGACTGGCTGGAACTGGTATTATATATTGGCTCAGCTTACGCCAGCGAGAACACAGCACAGCCCGCGTCACTAATTAGTTCCGCAAATGTAACATAAATGGTATTTATTTTTTTCCCAAAATTAATCAGATTTATTTATGGTTTTTTAATGTGGTGGCTATAGGTTAATTAAATCTATCATTCAAGAGCATTTGTTAGTTCCATGGTCATTTCCTTTTAAATGGTGAACAGTGATCGCCACCATGTTGTCTCCTCTAGCGATAGTGCGTGCTGTCAGGTAAGTGCCAATGCATTACATTTTTTACTATGTAATAACCATCTTGTTGAATATTTTAAAACTAATTTGATTGATGTTGTTGCTATCTACGGCATCAGCAACTTCCAGTCAAATTAGTGTTAAAATATTCAACAGCTTACCTTATGGTTGCTTTTATACCACATTGTAAAGATATAGATGCCATCTCTATGATTGAGCGCACACACCGAGGCAAACACTATAGGTCTTTTCTGATTGGTTGAAAAGTAAATCATGACAGCCATCATAATCTGTAGAAATGTACCAACATTTTGCTACCAAAGCCTGCATATCTTTCTTTGACGGGATGAAATTTATGAGTGGAATATTAGATCATCTGTATAAATATCATGAGATGAGGCTAGTTATCCTTTGAAAGAAGAGAGAACTATTGAATGACAAATACACAGATATCAAAATATCCTAGAGGTTACCAAGATCATATGTGGCAGCCAATCTCTTCACGTAAAGGAATCGATTTGAAACTTTGAAAGAACTGAATTTCAGGGAGACTATACAGGTAAGCTGTGGAATATTTTGAAACTAAATAGACGTGTGTTTTTGCTGTCTAGTATGTCAACGGTTCACAGTTAAATTAGGATTAAAATGGACCACCAAATCAGTAGATAAGCTGCAAAGCGCTCAGCGGATGTAGTCGCGAGACGATCTAGTTTCAAGCTCTAAATCTTACGAAGGTGTTATCAGATTGTTGCGGATAATCAGCGATTGATCGGGGAGAAAACGGGAAAGTGGAGCATGGTCTAACTTTCCCGATTTGTCGCCGATTATCTGCAACAATCAGCAGCACTTTTCCGTGTGTTTTTCTTAATAGGAACGCTGCCACCGACTATCTGTAATGAAATGCCATCTGAGAATGCAATACGCATCTTAGAAAATGCCCCAAATTTTATGAGAACCTACAATCGGCTATCTAACCGCAAATCGCTTATGGCTTGTTATATATTCCATGGGACCCAGGCTTTATTCAATATTATTTAAATCGTGCAAGAATGTTTGCTGTACTCATCCTGTGTTGCTAATCAACCCTTAATCGTGCTGGATAAGAGAAGACTATACAATTTAAAAATGTAATGACGAATGATCCAAACCAGTTCTGATCACGACACGGAATTGTTGAAAGATAAAAATCTTTGGTTCCTTGACAGATCGTGAGTAGAGAGGTCAGTATTTGAGAAAGGAAATCGTGCTGAAAAGAGCAGTATATTACCATTAAACAAGCACATACACTATGAAGGTGGAATATCTACTTGTCAATGGTCATGATATCACCTATATTTTGTCTGGAGGATGATGGAGCAAAGCGTCATCAATTAACATACTTTGCGATTCATGGATTGAATGTGGAGCGAAATTTTAACCTGTGTCAAAATTGAGTGCATCGCTTTTCAATTTGTTGTAAGTCAATCGATATCATTTTACTAAAATAAATAATGTGAACTGGACAAGTCTGAATGAAAAACGTTGCACCGATACATTTATCTAATTCATATATGAAATACTGGATTACTTCTTTTGAAAGAGATTTGATTTGGCGAGTAGTTGCTCCCAAACACAACAGTGAAACTTTGACACATCGATGCAACAATTTGACTGTAAAATCGTTTTAAATTTGCTATTCTATGGTCTCGGCGATGTCCCCTTTATACCCAAGTCAACTTTGTAGTACTCATTTCTAATCATCTATGTCACCAGTGTGACTAAGAATTGGTATATAATACTTGCGGATAAGCTGACTAACGCTATTGCTACCATTAAGGTGGCGGTAGGGTGTGTGTGTGCACTCACTTGGACATGCCACGAATGTGATACTGTGTTTCTACGGCTGCAATAGTTGAAAAACATCATTCAGCGTGAGCTCATACCTTATATGGTTGTTTTATTTCGAGATAAAAAACTATGTAAATAACTTATTTATCTACTTAGTGTTGTCTAAATAATAAGTCATAGTCATAGTAAGACATGTCATTACATTGACAATATATTTGAGAAAGTTACGTGCCATTCTCTGGTATGGTTCTTATATATTAATACGACACCCTAATTTTGATTGTAAAGTCGCCTGACACCTTTAGTCATAGTGACCTCTTTTTCATATGCCGTTGTTGACTCCATTTCTGAAACCAGCTATCTATTTGCACTTTCGCCCCGTTCTGGGTAATATCAATTGTTCTCACTAGGCATCACTTTGTCTCACGTCACTAACTCTGCAGTCAAGATGCCATTTTACAGCCGTGACACCAATTCTTGTCAGTGGCCGCTTTTGGACTCTAACGAGTTCTTGTCAACATCCGCTTTTTGGGATTACATTTGCAGCTAGGTGGATATTGAATGGCCATTCTCTGTAACATCTTTATTGCCAGACATTATGATAATTACCGTATCCAGAGTAAATTCAGCTGCAAACATCCATGTCATCTGTTTCTACGGTTTCCCTTTCCTGGTTGATAGCGAGAGTCTTTTATAGTTAGAACTTAAGTGACAACAAACTTCAAAACTACCACGTGTACTTTAGCGTTGCACATTGTTATCAGGATTCAACAGGCGATACCTCTTAACTGTCTCTCTGTTGCATGCCACCAGACAATAATTTCAATGAGCAAACACCCTTAATGACTTGCTGAATATTTTGAAAACAATTTGACCGAAAGTTGTTGGTGTCTTAGTGATACAATTCAGTAGTATAAATAGAATGTTAAAATCTTGTAACGCTGTGGAGTTTAGCTAAAGCAGTTTCAAAATACATGCGCAGGGGCAAGGAAAGACAAACAGAAAATACTCACGCCCAGTAAATATTCTAGTTAGGTAAATCAAGGTCACGCCCCAAACTGACCAAACGATATAAATACAACAAACAGAACGTCGAAAAGTGATTCCAGTTGAAAACAACGAGTTACTGAAGACGATATGTTTCATTACGTGACCTTGTCGGTCATACTCTTCAGGGTTGGTATGTTGATTTAGCTTTGATTGTATTTTACTACTATTTCTGCTGCTGCTGCTGCTGCTGCTGCTGCTGCTGCTGCTGCTGATGATGATGATGATGATGATAATGATGATGATGAAGATGAAGATGATGATGATGATGCTGTTGTTGCCGCCGCCGCCGCTACTACTACTACTACTACTACTACTACTACTACTACTACTACTACTACTACTACTACTACTACTACTACTACTACTACTACTACTGCTGATGTTGCTGTGGCTGCTTTTGCTGCTGTTGCTGCTGTCGCTGCTGTTGCTGCTGCCGCTACTGCTGATGCTGCTGGTGCTGCTGCTGCTGTGACGACGACAATATTTTCGAAGGACTAGTAAAATTACAAATCATTCGATTTCATAGGAACTCTAGCGATAAAGAATGTCTAAATTCAGCAGGGTCAACCCTATTTCATGCCCTGAAACCAAGCGGCTAATCGGTCAACCCTTACAGAAGATAACATATAAACTATATAGCAAAATAGCCACAACCAACCAGTCCGTATGAGGGCCCATCCAAGATCTTCCAAACGAAAGACAAGTTCCAAAATCAATCATTCCTGGATTGCGACACAGAAAATTTAATTTACTTTCTATCATGCGGACTGTGTCAAAAACAATATGTAGGACAGACAAGAGGGTCATTCAGAGTACAAATATTCGACATAAACCTGAATGAGGACTTTAGCGTAGCTGAGCATTTCAATCTGCCAGAACATTTTATCCACCATGAATTGGAAATCTTACCCATTGAACAAATGCCAATTCTAGATACATAAGAAGTAACAGAAAAATGCCGCCTTCTCAGAGAATTATTCTGGATTAAATGTCTGCAGACACAATGGCCTTGTGGCCTAAATGTAGACTCAGGCCTATCAGATACGAGAGAGATAATCCCTTTTGTCCTAACATACAATAGAAAAAATGTTGAAGTTGCGAAAATTCTCAAAGAAGAATACAACACATTACAAACTAAATTATGTGAACCCCTTGGGTCCAGACCCGTTATTGCCTATAAGGAAAAAAAAAATTTCCGCAGCCTCCTAATGAAAGCAAAACTATGTAAAGATCAATAATTAAAATACAGTGGAACTTGTCTATAGCGACCACTTTAGGCACAATCCCACAGAAGTCGCTAAAGAAATTTGTTCATTTCCTATTGCCAATTAATACAACTGGCTTTTGAGGCTGCAGTGGTTAACCTTCAGGACACGTGGTTGTACAACCGCTCATCTTCAAGATCCACCACCCTCTGATCCCACATGCAGGTGATGGCTATAGACAAGTTGGACTGTAGACAGGAGAAAACTATTGTGTTGCACTAAGCGGGTCTGAAGGAGTTGACTGTAATAATGATGATGCTGACGATATAAAATCAGCGATGATGAAAAGGGTGAAAATAAACAATGAACGATAATAATTACGATTAATAACTTTTAAATTATCACTAGAGCATATGTTTGATTACTGTATTCTGCGGCTGTAGTTGTAGAAATATGCTTCAGCTGCAATCAGCCATTCTTCACCTTTGACCACTGTGTCTTGTCCTAAGCCAAATTCTTTAACTTCCTCAGGTCTATTCTTGCTTTGAGTGTAATGAGGCCTGCTTTCTTGAGGTCATCTCGTAGCACGCTTTGCAGATTTATGAAATGACTTTGCATCTGCTCTAACGTGGAGCGCCGTTTTACATTTTAATTATGCGTGCTAGTGCGCATACGAGTCTATATACGCGCATGTGCACGCGTGTTTGCTGACGTATGGGTGCGCGCGTGTGCCCGTGTGTACGTGCGTAGGTGAGTGCGTGGGTGCGTGAGTGCGTGTACGTGCGTGCGCACGCGCGCGTGCGTAGTTGGGTGGTTGGGTGGGTGCGTGAGTGCGTGCGTGCGTGCGTGCGCGTGTGCGCGCGTGCTTGGGTGGATGGTGGGTGGGTTGGTGGGTGCGTGCGTGCGTGCGTGCGTGCGTGCGTGCGCGCGTGTGTGAGTTTTCTATTAGTTACTCTACCAGTGGCCGTATAAAACTACTCAAAGCTCTAACCGCTATAATTATTAATAACAAATTTTCCTCCCAATGATATTGTATAGCCTGTATGTAATAAAGAAAACTTCAAAAAATATAGAAAACTTGAAAAACTTGATCCGCATAGTGAGAGATGTGTAGCCATAGAATATAATAACAACTCACTTGAATTTAAGAGAGTAACGAGTAGATTTTAATTACACCCTCATTGATTGATAACAAAATTTATCTCCGATACGAGGTAGCGTTGACATCTCAATTGAATAAAGACATAAGATAGTCTTAGCACTATAACAACTGAAATTTTAGTGTGTCAGTTTCAAGATAATTATACAGGAAAGCTGTTGGACATTTTGAAACTAATTCGACTGGGAGCAGTTGCTGCCATAGGCAGCAACAGCTCCCAGTCAAATTAGTTTCAAAGTATTCCGCGGAAAAAGTCCTTACACCATAAAGAATTTGTCGTATCTGTTCTGTTGTGTTTAAAGGGCTAACACGATGCTTCATTGTGTATGTATACTGCTTGAAAAGGGCAAAGTAGTGATGAGAACCGGAATTATTTAGCTCTAAAGAGGTATTCAAATCGCGGTATATTGATTTCAATAAAGCAAACCGCGTAAAGATACACTACAGATATAAATACATCATCACCAAGACGTGCTTGGGTGGATGGGTGGGTGGGTGCGTGCGTGCGTGCGTGCGCGCGTGTGTGTGTGAGTTTTCTATTAGTTACTCTACCAGTGGCCGTATAAAACGCACAATATATGAGAGATACCAGAAAATGTTCTAATTAAGCCTTTTAATCTAACTAACCAAAAAGCAAAAATCCTTTATTTTGGGAGATGCATTATGTTTAATATCTAGAAGGTAATTTGAAACTATTTCGACTCGGAACATTTTGATCCTATGGCAGGAACAGGTCCGTGTCAAATTAGTGAGCGCATATTCAAAGCTGTCTCTGTATGTTTGCCGTACATACGAGATTCTTGGACTTCATCTTCCAAAGAGCTACACTAAAATTATGCATATGAATATTGAAATGTAACCGCCTCGTGACGATGACGATGACAACGATAGCTACGGTGAAGTCAATGGTGATATATCAATTTATTTCCATTATTAAGTCTATCCTATTTAACAGCTCACATTTAGTGAATTAGAATGATTGAAAACAAAATAGCTCTGTTTGCCCGCCCGCCTGTCCGTCTGCCTGCCTGCCTGCCTGCCTGCCTGCCTGCCTGCCTCTCTGCCTGCCTGCCTGCCTGCCTGCCTGCCTGCCTGCCTGCCTGCCTGCCTGCCTGCCTGCCTGCCTGCCTGCCTGCCTGCATGCATGCATGCATGCATGCCTATCTACCTACCTACATTTCCACCCGCATGCCTGCCTGCCTGCCTACCTTAGGGTACGCCATCTCAAGTTCCGTAGGAGGGATCTTTAAGAAATTCTTTCCGGAAGTCACTGCCCAGTAGGTTTTAATAGATGAGTAAATGTTGTCGACGTCCATTTATCTTTGCCACTAGTGCTGTACTATCGATGTACAGAGGTAACTGTTTACATATTCATTCAGATATTCTATAACACCCATTTCCTTACAACAGTCCGGTACTAAAACCATTTTCGTTATTCCGATAATTGATCAAATATCGCTGTACCATTATTTTCAGTGACATGTTAATGGTGTGTACAAATGTTTATTTATGGTAATTCTACTGTCCGTTCCATAAGTGCGTGTACATCACCTTTGTTCATGCGATTAACGCACCTATACTGGCAAGCTATTCAATTGAGCTTAGATTTTGTGACATTTGAAAGGAGCGAAGTCCTGTGATCGAATATAAGCTATGTTGGTCAACAACTTGCCGTATCAAATGTAATGTTTAGTAAACATATATAATCAATTCCTATCCTTAGGTATATTTCAAATGTAATTTTGTAATTCGATTATTTGAAAGATCATTGCGAATGCAATGTGTAGTCACAATAATAGGTTTGTAGCTTAACTCTTTTAGGACTAAGCTAGCCAAAAACCGGCCTCTGGAGTGGTATTGAGGAATGCCCATTTGCAGACCAGAGAAGACTATTTTAAAAATTTTTATCACTGGCATTCCTGACTCGATGACCGAGCCAGTCATTCCAGTGGCAAAATTTCAAGAATAGTCTTCTCTGAGGCTGCAATGAACAGGGAAATGAGAGGGAGGGAGGGAGGGAGGGGGGAACGAGGGAAGGAGGGAGGGAGGGAGAGAGGGAGAGAGGGATAGAGGGAGAGAGGGAGAGAGAGAGAGAGGAAAGCGGGAAGAATAAAGATCCAGAAAGATTATAATAATCTGCGTTTTGACGCAAATTAAATATCTGGTGCTTGCCGAATGGAGTGAATGCACTGCATTTGGAAAATTACAAACGTCTAAATACACCATTATTAATTCGATGTTGTATATGATAGTGGTTTATTTTCCCATCATCTGATTTCAGATAAAATGTTTACGATCGTGATAGGAGAGAGGAGTAAATTACTAGATTTCGATGGATCAAGCAGGCGACCACTAATTCAATGGTTGATAACAATGTTCAAGGTACGGATACCAACTCTGGCACACCTGTCATTGAATATCAAGGGCAAGTCATTGGACAGAAGCAATATGCATTCGTCTATGAGCAAGAGGGACCAGTGATAGGTGACACACCGAAGAAACTGACCGGCTCACATTGTAGTGCATCCGTAATGTGAATGCACAAAATCTTATCGTATATGTCGTCGTCGTCGTCGTCGTCGTCGTAGTCATCGTCGTCGTCGTCGTCATCGACGTCGCTATCATGGAATCTATGTGGATAAATAGTTGCGTGTTTGAAGAGATGTCAGGTGTTGTGACATTATCCAAGCAGTTAACTAGTGAAGACTTTGAAACTAATTTAACTGGGAGATGATGCCGCCTAAAACAGCAACATGTTCCAGTCGAATTATATCCAGACTACTCAACATGTCACCTGTTAGACCATACGTCTGTCTTAAACCTTTGATTGCGTGAGTTCAATGCCGAACGAGTTAGACGTCATGTTACACCTGTGATGACTACCCAGTGATGGAAAAGATAATATACATGACCAACAAGACAAGAAACACATTAATAGATAGAGCAATCTCTAGCTATGCCCCACTCCTATCTCGCTAACCTCCACCTACGCGTTGCGCCCGTAGGGATCCATGCTGTTGCTGCCATTTGCTGCTATGGC
>CM067375.1:37550024-37570024 GCA_034401795.1 Chaetoderma sp. LZ-2023a | reverse complement strand
TCTGCGCCACATTAGCGAACGCTTAAAAGATCTTGCAGACTCCCTAGCTAATGAAATCACTGCCACGGGTGACTGTCACAAAATGTTTCGGGCAGCACGAGGTCTGAGAGTTACTGACTACACACCACCACTCAATATACATGGGGTATCCTGATCTTTGACCGCAAAATCAACATACGTATTCGGGACATATTTGGGAAGTGAAACTTCATTGCCATGTTTGGATGTAAATAAATAAAACCCCAATGGGTAGTCACAGTTTAATTATCCGTATTGACAACTTCCCATATATTTCATAATTCTTTCATGGTGATTGTATTCACATCTGTGTAAACTTCTTTTGCATCGGTTGTTTTCGGACAGGTATGATACAAACCCGTTGGCTCGTGCGTGCGTGCGTGCGTGCGTGCGTGCGTGCGTGCGTGCGTGCGTGCGTGCGTGCGTGCGTGCGTGCGTGGGTGGGTGGGTGGGTGGGTGGGTGGGTGGGTGGGTGGGTGGGTGCGTGCGTGCGTGCGTGCGTGCGTGTGTTTGTGCGTGCGTACGTGCGAGCGAGTGTGCGTGCGTGTGTGCGTGTGTGCGTGTGTGTGTGCGTGTGTGCGTGTGTGCGTGTGTGCGTGTGTGCGTGTGTGCGTGTGTGCGTGTGCGTGTGCGTGTGCGTGTGCGTGTGCGTGTGCATGTGCGTGTGCGTGTGCGTCTGCGTGTGCGTGTGCGTGTATATATATGTGCGTGCGTTACTGCGTGCGTGCGTGCGTGTGTGTGCGCGTGTGCGTATGCATGTGTGTGCGCGTGCGTGTGCGTGTGCGTGTGTGCCTGTGTGTGCGTGCGTGCGTGAGTTTGTGCGTGCGCATGCGCGTGCGTGTGCGCGTCCGTGCGTGCGTGCGTACGTGCGTGCGTGTGAAGAGTCGGACCGATTCGTATTTCCATTATTTTGTCATTACGTTATTAACAAACCAAGCAATTTCATGTAGGTTGACGTCAGAATCAAAATGTATAATGAATGACGTATTTAACTCCGCTAAAAGTCCGCCAAGTGTACGAATTGTATGTCTTTGGGAATTTACTATTCAGTAAACATTCTGCCATATGCAGAACAAAACCAGAGTATGTGTTGTAAATCAACCACTGGAATCTACAAAATAACTTTCGGTTGCCCTGCATATAAACGTACTATAGATAGTCCAGGAGCTAAAGCTAGGTCAGAATCCTGACGTAGCACACCCAGTATTCGGAAGGTCTGACACTTGCTGTGGCTTGGGGGACATGTCCCATACATTTTAAGCCCTGTTGTACAAACAAATTGTGGTAGCTCTAATTAGTTATCCTGATTTCTTTGCATATGGGGTCTAGGCTTTGGCTGTATCCATTAGATTCACCATATATGATATTTAGACGGATATCGACCTAACATATATCCAACACACATTTTGCATGCATATACCAAAGGCGAGGGTGAAATGTGAATGTTATATTTACGAATGCAATTTGGCCCAAGACCAGAGCGTGTCATACATGCTGAACACTCAGTCAGGAGAAGGGCTTTGACAGCACCAGGTACTGAAAACAGAATTCTTGATTGTGGGGTGTTTGGTAGAAGACCAGTTGTGACCGCGTTCATAGACACTGTCAAGAAGGATTGGTACCAATGTGATAGCTCAATCCAGGAACAGGCATTAGTCATGGATCTTGCATGGGCCATCGTTCGAATGTGTCCAATACAATTGTTTGCGGTAGATCTTGTACCCATGATGACCACAGAAACACAAACAGTCCCTAGTTGGAGTGGATTTAATGCACTTGTATCATGTGCTAACGCACCTTTTACACAAATCGGTTACTGTCCAATGATTTCCGGACCACCAACTGAATTCAATACGGTGTATACGGTCATGAAACAAATTCAAAGAATGATGACAACACTAGGACAGGATGACTCGGTCATTACATTCGACTTGGCCATATATGTCAAGGCAAAGGAGATACAGTGGCGATATAAAGAAGAGTTTAGTGACACTGTGATCAGACTGGGGGGATTCCACATTGCGCTAAACTACTTCGCTGTTATTGGAAAGATGTTTGATGACTCTGGCTTAGAAGATCTCCTCATAGAGGCTAAAACATATGGTAGCAGCACGGCTGCTGCTCTACTTAAAGGGAAGTCATATAATCGAGGAGTGAGGGCTCACAAATTGGTTATGGAAGCGCTGCTGCGATTACAATGGCAGTCTTTTTCCAAATGGGTTCAACAAAATGGACAACATGAAGACCACATTACTCCAACAGAATTGGAGAGTCTGGATGAGAAAATTAAGATGTGCCGAAGCAGCATTGACGACTTAGACGCACTGCAAGAAAATTTCAAAGAGGTGTGCATGTACGTGAATAAATTGCAACAGCTGTTCAAATCCTTTAAAGTTGAGTCAAGCTCGAAATCACACCTGTTCGCATTTTGGAACTCATATATTCATATGGTAGAGCTGCTGCTTGGATTCATAAGAGCTGAGCGAACTAGAGAGTGGCAGGCACACCTATCTGCTACTGCTGCTATGGCGCCATATTTCTACAGCATGGACATAACCAATTATGCAAGATGGCTGCCAATATATCTTGCGGACATGAAGATGCTTCCAAGTACACATCCCCATGTACATGAACAATTCTTGAATGGAAATCATTCCGTAAGTCGCCCAGACCATCCATTCAATCAAGTATGGACAGATATGGCCTTAGAGCAATCGATTAATTTGGATTCCAAAAAGCGAGGTGGTATGATTGTAATAACACAAAAGCCAGGAGCTCTGGAGAGGTGGCTTTTAACTAGCCACGAGAGGGCAGCCATAACAACGGTCACAAAGCAAATGTGTGGGTTACAAGATAGTCACATGTTTGGAGTACATAAGGAAATGGGGACTAATCGAATGAACAGGGATGAAACCGATGTGCAGAAGATACTTTCGGTGTTCTCATCAGATATAATGACCAATCCCTTTAATATTGCGGAAAACGACGACAGCGAGTGTCTTCCGCTTGTAAACATTGCAACTGGCGTGGTATTGCCTAGTGAAATCGCCAAGAGACTTGTTTCCGCCTGTGACATTGGTAAGGAGATTATGGAAAATTTTGTTCAGGAGCGGCTGGACACTAACACGAGAAGCTTTTGGGATACGTTGCCACACTTAAAACTTAAAACATTTGCCAGCCTAGCACAGAAGAAAAACCTCAAAACAAATGATGAAAAAATTCACAATGTGAGATCTGACCGCGAACTATTTGGTCGATTAATTATTGCCGCAAGGTCCAGAGATGTTGATTTAAAACTAGTGATGACGTATGAACTGTCTGCTGTTCCACTATCATTGTCACATACGGATGGGACTCTAAGAAAGAATGTGAAAAGTGTTTTGTTAAGTGAACTAGAAAAGGAAGTAAATGTTGATGGACGGCTTCCACCTGTTGACAAGACAGGCGCAACAGCTTATGTAGTAGATGGCATGGCAATTGTGCAAATGGTTAAAACTGGAGGTACGTCTACATTTGGAGAATTGGCTGATAAATACTGGCACATCTTTACAGTTCCACTGAATCAAGTATACTGCAACAGAGTAGATATAGTTTTTGACAGATATGATAGACTGGAATCTCTCAAAGCGGAAGAGCGGCTAAAACGTGGGTCATCAACAGCATTGGAAGTAAAGATTGCTGGAGAAAATACTCCCGTTTCAAAGCAATGGGCCAAGTACATCAGCAATCCAAGCAACAAAAGTAACCTGGTTGCATTTCTCAGCAAGCGGTGGCGTGATACTGGTCCAAATATGCTATCTGCCGACAATTGCGTCATTCTTGCTGGTGGCTTTAACGATGGAATGGATGGTGTTGTCATTTCAGCGAACAATTCGTCGTATTTGGAAGAACTTCGATCAGATCACGAGGAAGCAGATACGCGTATGATGTTGCACGCGCTACACGCTTCAAAAGACCACATGCGTGTTGTTATACAGTCTCCTGATACAGACGTGGCAGTACTTAGTATATATACGTATCGTTCGCCTCACTGTTCTGAACTATGGTTCCGTACGGGCACAAAGGACAAATTGCGATACATACCAATACATACAGTTGCTCAAGTACTGGGCCCAGCTATCTGTCTGTCTTTGCCTGGGTTTCATTCTCTTACAGGTTGTGATAGCACTAGTGCATTATTTGGAGTCGCTCAGAGAAAAGCATTCAATCTCTTAAAGTCATCAGCTTAGCTTAGCCCAACTCGGCGAACATGTTGACTTATCACCGAATACTGCAATTCTATGTGAGAAATTTGTCTGTGAGTTGTATACCACCAGGGATGTGGGAAAGACACCTGATGAAACCCGTTATTGGCTCTTTTGTCAAAAGAGACAAAGAAATGAAAATCTTCCACCTACATCGAATAGTCTAAAGCATCACACCGAAAGGGCCAATTTTCAAGCTCTTGTTTGGAGACGTTCATTGCAAGCTGTTCAGAATCTTCCATCTCCAAATGGACATGGCTGGAGTATAGTGGATGGTCTACTCAAGCCTGTTCTAATGTCAAAGGATCCTGCTCCATTTGGATTAATTGAACTCACATCATGTAGATGTCAAAGGTCTGCCTGCAAAAGAACAGATCTCTGTCAATGCAAGGCTAACAATCTACTCTGCACTGAAGCATGCCTTTGTATGGGAGGTGAAATGTGTGACAATGTTCAGCATACAATTGTCGAAGATGACTCTGACACGGATGAGTAACATTCTCTCATTTGCTCACGTGATAAATATGTCCTGCCAGCTTGTGTAGACATGCACTGCATGTCAGTTAAAAGTTTAATTATGAAAAATGTAGAAAACATGGGCATTGTTGTAGCTAAGGTATTGCTAGTCACAAGAAGACCTAAGTGCCCCAATATGTACAAAGCAACATACGGGTGTCTTAAACGAGGTTGATTATGTATAAATCTGCGATATACGATCACTCCTTTCCATTTTGGTTAAGATTGTATTGATATAACATGCGCTTAAGTTTGTGAAAAATTTACCATTGTGAAAATTGTTTGAGAGCTACATTCAACACCTATTGTAAATGGGCTTCTCACGGGTTAGTGATACCACAATTTTCTTGTACAACACGGCTCAGAATATACCCAAGACATCGGTCTAGCATAATATAGAGACAAACCTTCTGAATACTGGGTGTGCTACGAAACCATTCTTCTAGACCCCTTTTGAAAATTGGCTCCCGGACTAAGAGGCAGTTTTGGCTGCGCTGACCGTTAATTAATTAATTGTCAAGAAAACCTAATATTTTGCTTAGCCGGTGACCATTTGCTAACTAAGAGAAAACTGTTATTGAACATTTACAACTGGTTTATCGACCTAGTCATTCCAGTGGTAAATCTTTTGACATGGTCTTATCTTGGCCTGCAAATGGACATTGGCCAAGATACTTTTTCACACGCTTGACGATTAAACGGTTATCGTCGCATAATAGGGGTTAAAATATCGGGGTTATCCAGGGGGGAAGGGATAATTAGCTATAGAAAATAGTGGTGTGAATGAATGTATAACGGGCGGATTTAAATCATCTCTTTCTGGACAATGAATGAAAACCTATTCATCAAAGAGTACCATTGACAAGTAAATTAAATAACGGCATGATAAGTTCTCAATAAGATGCGTGATCGTGTATTTATTCAGCTTGAAAGAGGGAAAGAGGTTCTTGACGATCAGAATGCTGGCATGGACGCAGGCATGTAAACCCAGTATTATCCACTCATCTAAAGGCATTCCCTTTAACACATGTATCGGCGAGTATCATGTGTAGCCACATATCTGTAATTAGACGATAATACCGTAAAGTAGGCGTGTGTGGTCTGACTACTACTGCTTTTACTACTACTACTACTACTACTACTACTACTACTACTACTACTACTACTACTACTACTACTACTACTACTACTACTACTACTACTACTACTACTACTACTACTACTACTACTACTACTACTACTACTACTACTACTACTACTACTACTACTACTACTACTACTACTACTACTACTACTACTACAACTACTACAACTACTACTACTGCTACTGCTACTGCTACTACTACTACTACTACTACTACTACTACTACTACTACTACTACTACTACTACTACTACTACTACTACTGCTGCTGCTGTTGCCGCTAGTGCTACTGCTACTGCTACTGCTACTGCTACTGCTACTGCTACTGCTACTGCTACTACTACTACTACTACTACTACTACTACTACTACTACTATTACCACTACTACTGCTACTACCACCACCACCACCACCACTACTACTACTACTACTACTACTACTACTACTACTACTACTACTACTACTACTACTATTACTACTACTACTACACTGACGGAAACCGCTTTTAGCACCTACTTCAAATAAGTTACTCCGACATTTTTTTCGAATTATCAAATCTGATTGGTATATCGAATGTCAGACTTGCAAATATAAGTGATGTATTTGCGCTACGTCAGAGTAACTCCCTAATTAATGTGAACAAGGACTAAGTTTGCCATGGTGGTGTTCTAAAAGAAATGCAAGAATCTATTTCTATCTATGCCCCGCCCATTTCTAGCTAAGCTCCATCCACGTTTTCTCTATGTTGGGATCAATGTATATACTTTGAACCCTGAATTCTCAGAATCCCATTTTCAAGACAATTATACATGCTAGCTGTTGAATATTTTGAAACCAATTTGACTAGGTACTGTTGCTGCCTATGGCAGCAAAAGCACCCAATCAAATTAGTGTCTAAATATTCAACAGAAAGTTTATTAAATAGTACATCCATGACATACATAGGCCTACAAATCATACACTTGACGCACTTTTCCATCTTCATGACAAAGTACCTAGATTTGCCGTGATTGCGTATGACGTCAGATACATGCTTGCCGGATCGTATCCTTCTAATAGACAATTCATATTTCGCACGCACCTATTTATGTACGCTCGTGCTTTAGTGCGTGCATGGGTTACTAATTTAACCAAATTGTTACAGTTTATGATACGCTTGTTAGCGAATACGTTATTATGGTTTTAACATGTTTTGTACTGGCAGACCGCATAAGCCCGTGTGTGAATGGGACGGAGGATCGTGGAAGGAGGAGCGGAAAGGGGCGTTAAATATTCGACATAACCGCCTTTAACACGCCTCCATTCAGCGACGCTCTCTACTTGAAAGGCATGAAAGCGCTTTTTAAAAATAAGATCTATTTAAAAATATAATAACATTTTAAACAAATCTATATGAATAGGACCAGAGGACGAGCTAATTAAACTCTGGCATAAATAGAAAATCGTCAGATATAAGTTTGTGACGATTTGCCTACCATTCGTCAGAGCATTGCTCCGTTGGGAAACGACACAACCATGTTAGGACCTGTGCATCTTACCCTGTTCCTGGGGTTTCTAGGTAAGTTTTATTTTATGATTTTAATTTGTCATTCCATAACGCATATGTTTTGACCAAGAACGATTGGTCTTGGTGCATTGGCAACGTGGTTTAAAGTGTCGTGTCATGCATTCTTGGAATTCAAATCCAAAAGAACCGAGCTCGATCCCGCGTTCAGGAACGCGATCACGGTGTAAAAGACCGGCGCTTCTCTATACGCAATTCACATAATACGTTGTTCGGAGGAGACGTAAACTCGCTGGTCCCATCTGGTGTGGTGTCTGTGCCCTGGGGGTGTAAAAAGAAGGCACTTTGAGTGTCAGAGTTCCTTAGCCATTGCCACGAATTTGACCCACGTGTACCATTCAGTGTGCGCGGTTTCTAATAAGTTCTCCTAATAGTATCATATCTTAGGAGTTTAGAAATACTTGATAGTCATAAAATATTCTTAGTAAAAAGAGTAAGATTGCGCATACATGTCCCCTATTTCGCGAAAATACCATTTTTGCTCTTGCATTTTTTTAAATGAATATTCATTAAAAAAAAGAATTCAACTCATCATTTTATTAATTCAGAGCACATCTAAGTCCTCAGATAACGTGAACCATTCAACACCCTTAGCAGAATGGAGGAATCCGGGTTTAGCTATGCCCCACCCATCTCTAACTAAGATCCATTCACCTTAGCCCGTGTAGGGATCGATCGATCCATACACTCTCTGAATCACAATTTCCAGAAAACTATACAGGTAAGTTGTTGCATATTTTGAAACTAATTTGACTGGGTGCTGTTTCTGCCTATGTTGATTAAATAGTAAAGACATACAATGCGTACAAACTGACGGCCTAATCAGCGTTTAAGACGGACTAAATCGAGTAATTCATGGCGCAATTGATTATGACGTCAGTCTACACGCCAGATAGATGATTATGATGTCGTATGGTTGACTGAGAAATTGGATTCCTCAATTGCACGCAATGAATAACATTATTTTAAAACCTGCCTTTGGGACAAAAAGATAGCAGTACTTTAAGATAGGTGATCACGAGATCACACAATCATTATCATTTGACCGCAAAATCTATTCACCATGGCTAATGCCATGCATTACTACTACTTCATTTATACTCATATGATGCCCATTATAAACAGGCCTGGCAGTATTGAGTATTTCCCAACAAATGTTTTTCACGATCTAACAAAGGGCATTAGGTAAGAGATGTTACAGGTTTTCCACTTCGGAATGAACTTCACCATTGAATTTCAACTGACCGTTACTCTCATATTTCTAGCTGCACATAAATATTGTGTCAATCATTCCCAAAATGGCACACCATGAATCTGTAGTGTCAAACATGTCTATAATGGATACCTACCTTTGGGGCGAAACAATGACAGTTATTTAAGGTGCGTGATAGTTTCATGACAAATCTTACGGAATTGCCATTATTTCGTCGAAAAAGCTATTCAAAACAGCTATTTGGTTGCTTTAGCCGACTGTTTGTCTTTAGTGAACGATCTAAGTTGACGCATATGATGCCCATTATAAACAGGTTTAGCTGTATTGCCCAAAGAGCTCTGACAAATAGGATTATGTAAGAGATATTACATGGTTTCCACTTTGAAATGAACTCCACGATTCGAGTTGAACTGATCGTTACTCTCATCTTTCTAGTTGCACATGCACATTTCACCACTCTTCCCAAACGTGCACACACGGATTCTAAGTATTCTCATATCAGTCTAATGGCCACCTGCCTTTGGGGGACAACAGATTGTGGTTCGCTAAGATGGGTGATCGGTAGATTATGCATCCTACGGAATCACCATGATTTGTTGTTCCCAAACGCTATTCTGCCTAGCTAATGATTTTTAGCGCATTTTCTGCCAGTTGCTGTGGCTTAAATAGCGTTCATTACAAAAGGCTTGACTGGATAATAGATTAGCCAACGTATTTGAAGCCACACAAAAGGGAATAGATGCAACATTTCAAAAGATCTCTTTTTCGCTCTTGACTTTTCCGGTCAAGTTCATCGTATTGTCACTAGAATTTCTATGATGGAACATGTTATTCCCAAAGCGACATTAACAGATTGCGACATTAACAAATTGTCTGTTTTCAGAATACTTATCAAACATTTGCATCTGTAAATTCATACAAATTAGACGTTAAAAGTCTTCTGCTTCGTACTCATCGTCACTGGATAAGTACATCTCACTATCACCGTCTTCACTCTGGGTTTCGCATGTATTTAATTTGAAAATGTCCGGACCATTTAGGCGAATCATTACACAAAGAGAGTGAGGTGGATCGCAACATTTATTGTATGTGCGCGGTATCATATCTAGGGCGGCATTATGTACTAAGGCTCCATCCACCCATTTACCAGTAAGCCAGTACTTACCAAGTCATCACATTCTATGGCAAATTTCCATCCGTCTCTTGTAGGACTAGGTATTCTGGACTATGCATCAAAATTCGTTTCCAAACGCAGCCTGGCGATTACACGTTGTAAGTGTTTATGAAAACAGTCACCAAAGGTAGGTAGTTGGTGTAATTCTATTTCTCCAATCCTTGTTCGAAACAGCTGGTATCGAAGGTCATTTACTGAAGTTTTTGTGATTTTGAACCATACATAGCATGTGTACAAATATTGGCCTACATTTAATACTCTCCGATACATGCGTTAAAAACTTTGATTGGATGGATGGTGATAGGGTCAAGTCCTGACACATTTCTTTGAAAGTGTTCTGAAAATCCTTGTTTGACTTCAGTAATTTGGGAGCATTCATCCCACCACAGCCTGCAAATTCACTTACCGTATTACAGCCGGCCAATTCCTGCAAACCATAGATGGCTTCGTAGACAACTTCACCACGTGCACTACGAGAATTCCTGGTGATAATGTAGAAAGTTGTCCACGTAACTGAAAGAGCGATGTTTGTATATGTGTGGAGAAAGGCATACACATGAAGAAAACATGTGTGTCATCAGCTTTGATAACAACAACATCACCTCATACATTAGTCACATGATGAGCATGAAGCGACACCATTGTGTCAGCCTCCTTTCCAGGTGATGTGTTCAGGAGGATGTAAGAACACATCATTCATGTTGCGGTCCATTCATGTCTGGGTTATTAGAATCATCTGACTAAACAATTTGGGATCTGCATTGAGAATCAGTTCTTTGCCGTTTGCACACACTTCTCTCTTTTTCTTGTTTATATTGGTAAATTATTGTGTAGCAAGTAGCAATTTGGGTAACTTGTCGTCAAATTTGATAACCAGTGAATCTGACTACAACCTCTCTGCTTTGATAGCATGATATACAACCACCTCATTTTGTTTTCTATAATTAATGGATAAATGTTCTAACATTGCTTTAACAGTGGGCACACCCACTGATTCATTGTGGCCAGCTTCAAATAAATTCATCCAATTGTGGAGGGTTTCTACGACAGCAGTGACTGTATGCCATCCTTCTTTATTCTGTGCCTCTGCAGTTCAACATGACCATTATCACATTTGCTCAGGGATAATGATTCCCAGAAATGATGAGGTAAAGAAAATCTATACTCAGATGTTAAATAGAAGCGACAAACACCTCCATGCATTAAGCTAGAATTGTTTTTATTTCTCCAGCAATTTTGGTGTCACGATATCCGGTTTCTTCTATTGTATGGTCAATCACTATTGTGCCAAATGGATTGCTTCTTCCACGTTGCACAGGAAAGCCACCTTCAAGGAAATGCTGATGTATAGCTGGATGATCATTCGAAAGGTGTGCCATCTCGGCATAGAATACAGGCAGACAACGAGCATAGTTTTTCTTATCACAGGCAAAGCACCAGGAGATCGCCTCGCGAGCTGCTGCTATATGGATTATTCATTCACCTTCTATGACAGCTTGTATGAATCCAACTACTATCTCTCCAAGCATATCTACACAGGGCATCCAAATGATGAAAGTGGCCTGTTGTTTTGTCTAATTTGGACAAAGATATTTCGTGGTTCAGTACACCCACACAAGATGAAGCCGTATATAGATTTTCATGAAGATCTCCATGCCAACCAATATTAGTGCTATGATTGTGTTCTGTCAGTCATGGCAGGAATCCTCCCATACAGCCTATACATCGGTTTAGAGACATATTTATGTACACGATTTGCCGAGTTATACAGCCGATCCTTCATGACCGCTGCTAATGATTCTTCTGCTACTAGACCGGCTTCGTTAAGAGTGGATTCCTTAATCCCATGATGCAGGCAAAGTGTCATGTTCCCAGTCTTATGACGATCACAGAATATTGTTCCATGTGATTCCAAAAGATCTCTTTTGCATTGCCATACAATGGTTGGTCACAGATTAAAACTGTTTCTGCAACTTTGACACTTCTTTGGTCTTCTTTGATCTGCTCAATATTTCTGCTGCTGTTGCCATGTTTGTTGCTGGAGAGTTGGGTGAATCGATATGGCCAATCAAATCTTGAGTAATCGGCTTGCTTTGCCATGTCGCATCACGATGTTGATATCAATACATCCTTGTATTGTTTGGTTATCCTAATCTGCTTGGCGCAAGAGAGTCCATAGATTTCACAATGATTGGTTGAGCTTCAACACACACTTGATCAGGCCATCCCTCGGCCCAGTATGGTAAACGAGAAGCTGAACATCTTCATGTCTGATAGAATGCTGCTTTTCTTTTTTTATTAAGAGCATTATCTGTTCTTCTCGCTGCGGTCCAAATACTCGTTGCTGAATGACAATCACCTTGGATCTGTGTTTTGGTCCAGCACTCGTTTGTGTGTCTTCCAGGACGTTTATGTTGTCCCAGGCTAAAGTGCAAACGCATTTAGGAAGCGAGCTTCTGTAGGGTGGGCTCAGTATCATTATCTTCTATTTGCGAATATGCCACACTATGATAGAACCAGTCTGTAACGAGCTTGAACGAGTTCAGTATTTCCTCTGGGGGTTTGGTTACAATTGGTAATACCCAGTGCCTTATATGCATATATGAAATCTTGAGCAAACGAATCCAGTAACTACTTCAGTCTCTCGCAAAGTTTGTCGCTGTTATAAGTATCAAGAGTTAGCAGACATGCTAGAAAGCCGTGCAGATGAAGAAGCATCGTGAAATTCGCCCATTTGAGAAAATCTGGAGTGAAGGTCCACTTCTTGTCTCCATCTTTTTCCTTTATGACTGATCTGAGTATCAGCGCACATTTATGTATAGCTGAGGTCTCATCTGAGGAATCTGTTATGACTAGTCGAATTTCTCCCTTGAGTTTCTGGCTTTTCTTTCTGGGTCATATGAAGAAAGATTGTTAGGAAACATGAGAAACTTGTCTTTCTTATCATGGCGAATATGAATGGTTTCTCTCTATTAACTCCCGATCGTTCTGCGTATATGTTTCTTGGTCGAGTTCTTGGTCGCAACTATTCCAGTTCATGCCATGTGTTTAATGACCTGCGCTGTCAAATTGGTTATTTTCCCCAAGCGAAGGTTAATAAAGAGTTCGTTACGAATAAAGGTGAATAAGGATTTATAAGCTTCTTGTTCGAGCTCTCGGTACAGTTAGTAATATGTTGCTTCGCAAGTAGAATTGTGATTACATTCTGTAGACTTTGCCCAGAGTCTGTAGCACAAATGGTAATAGTGTGCCGCTACAGCTCTGCTGTCTCATGATGCAATGACAAGGCGTCTATCATCTTTATTTTATGACACTTTTGTATATCATTTGGCCACAAGGGATCTCTAACCATTGACAATGGGTTGACGTGTTTTGGATGCAGATTTGTCCTTCTCTCAAAATATACAGGTTTTGTCACAGGCTCTGGAGGTAGATACCTGTGATCGTTGAATTCGTTTTCTTGTGCTAGATGTTGTCATATCGTCCTTGTTGCAAGTCATTTGATTTAGAATAATGTTTCAAGATTACAGTGACGTATAAAACGGCATCTACAGCTTCGATAATAAAATATGCGTGGCACGGTTTCTACGTGACAATACCATTCGAATGATACCAAACAATCCCGGCCACTAATTTGATATCGATATAGTGGTCTGGCTGATGGACCACCAGGCCCTACATCAGGAGGAAATGCTTTGATAGTGTAAACAGTCCTCTAAATAACAACAGATACCCCCTGCAGCCAGTCTCCAGAACGCCTTAGAAAAAACCTGCTAGCCGCCTAACGCCTAGTACAGATCTGTGCGTTCTGGCCCCAGGGACGAATTGAGGACTCAAAGGCCATGCGCAAATTTGCAGAAATTCTTTAAAATAAAGAGAAAAATATTTGTGTGCCACTTTTTGTGGTCCCTGGAAATTTGGGGGCCAAGTGCAAAGGTAATTTTCGCACTGCCTAGAGTTTGTCCCTGTCGGGACCTTGAGAAGCATGATTGACAGCCTATTCCAATAGTGTAAATAATATGTGATGTTAGTGGTGTAGATGTGAGCCCATCGAGGCTGGCGTTCACGATAAAACAAGGTAAGCTAGGATAAGTTCACGTATGGTTTGCAGACAGACTATGTTGAGTATATGGATGACCGGGGCCCAAACCATCGGATGGGGCCAAACCTCATCAGACTGGGGGCTAAAGGTGGGGTATGTGATGTTAGATCCCACATGTGTGAGAGACAAACTACCGAATGTCAGCACAAAATCTTTCACATGCAGACGACAACGACATTCACTATGTAGACACACGTCTATTGTGACCACACATTGATTTCACACAGAGGAGGGTCTACTAGCTATCATAGGTATATGCACATTTCAATTTCGAAAGGTTTAATTGTATTGTCTTTATTTATATCAATACATCGCCCTGAGAAACTGTAAATTGGTACCAAAACTATCTCGAACAATGAAAGGGGTTTGTAATATAATACCGCTTTGCACCATGAAGAGTCAGAATCTCAATTTCAACGTAACTATATGAGTAATGTGTTGAATAATTTGAAAGTAATTTGCAGGGAACCTATTGTTGCCATAAGAGGCAACAGCTCCCAATCAAATGTGTATAGAATAATCAACATAATACTAAATAAATTGTATGTGGCCTTCCGAAGGTTGGTTCAAAGTGTTAATGAATGGCAGCTTAGTGGATACTTGTTTGGGGAGTAACAGCGATAGAGTTAGAGAGAGAGAAAGAGAGAGAGAGAGGGAGAGAGAGAAAGAGAGAGAGGGAGAGAGAGAGAGAGCGAGAAAGATAGAGAGAGAGAGAGAGAGAGAGAGAACGAGAGAGAGAGATAGATAGAGGGAGAGAGAGAGAGAGAGAGAGAGAGAGAGAGCGAGAGAGAGATAGATAGAGGGAGAGAGAGAGAGAGAAGAGGGAGGGGGAGAGAGAGGGAGAGAGAGAGAGAGAGAGAGAGAGAGAGAGAGAGAGTGAAAGGGGGGTGGAGAGGGGGGAGGGAGAGAGCGAGCGAGAGAGAGAGCGAGGGAGAGAGAGAGAGCGAGCGAACGAGCGAGAGAGGGAGAGAGAGAGAGAGAGAGAGAGAGAGAGAGAGAGACAGAGAGAGAGAGAGAGAGAGAGCGAGAGAGAGAGAGACTAAGATCTGGATATTTAATATTTTGCAGTGCTGCCATGCTGGGTATCTTCTGGTGATCCATGGGCCGATAGCTGGATGGAACCAAAGTCATCAGATTGGGGCCCAAAATCATCTGACTGGGGCGAAATGTCATCAGACTGGGGCCCAGAGTCATCAGACTGGGGATCAAAATCGTCAAATGGAGAAACATGGCCGATGTCACCGAAAGATAAACTATTATCACATGCTGCTAAATGGATGATGATGATGAAAGGAGGCAAGGGTATGGGTAAGCCATCGTGGGATGACATGATGGAGATGATGATGAAAAAACACTTACAGGGAATGAAGGATAAATGGGGAGGTGACGGGTGGGGAGGTGATGGACCTATGTGGAGCAAAGAAGACATGTGGAAGAAACTCATGAACATGACGGACATGGGAGGTGGCGGTGGTGTGAATTGGGATAAAGAGAATGACCCAGAGAAGGAATGGAAAATGAAAATGATGTCCAAGGAAAAGGTCATGATGGACGGATCGGCAGGAGGAAATGAAAAGTGGGAAGCGATGTTCCGTGCTTATAAAATGAAAGGGAAGCTTTTCTGGCCCGGCTTTAATGCAAAATGGAATATGGTTATGAAAAAGGCTAAAAAATTCATGCTGATTGGACAAGAGGAGTTACAGATGGAGTTTATGAAGATTAAACAGAAGTATAAGAATATGTCACCAATGGAGGATAAGATGAAAGCAATGATGGGCTCAAAGGGAGGTAAGATGTACGATATGATGGACTGGATGGGAGATAAGATGAAGGATATGATGGGTCCGATGGGAATGGGAGATAAGATGAAGGACATGATGGGCTCAAAGGGGGATAAAATGTACGACATGATGGATTGGATGGGAGATAAGAAGAAGGATATGATGGATCCGATGGGAGATAAGATGATGGACATGATGGATTGGATGGGAGATAAGATGAAGGACAAGATGGATTGGATGGGCGGTGAGATGTACGATATGATGGATCCGAAGGGAGATAAGATGAAGGACATGATGAAATGGATGGGAGGTAAGATGTACGATATGATGGATCCGATGGGAGATAAGATGAAGGATATGATGGACCCGATGGGAGATAAGATGAAGGACATGATGATGGGTGATAAGATGAAGGACATGATGGATCCAATGGGAGGTAAGATTTATGGCATGATATGTTGATGATGTGCTTACTATCCTATCACAATCCATGAACACTATCTTTCTGTGCCCCACTGCTCAGTCCCTTCGTCCCTCACTCCCTTCCACCATCCATCTCTCCCTCCCTCTTCATCTATCTGTCCGTCCACCTGTACATCGGTCCGTCTATCCATCCATCCATCCAGCGATCCGTCCATCCATCCATCAAGTAAGCAATCAATCAATCAATCAATCAATCAATCAATCAATCAAGCAATCAAGCAATCAATAAATCAATAAATCAATAAATCCATCAACCAACCAACTAACCAACACCCAAACAACCAAACAACCAAACAACCAAACAACCAAACAACCAAACAAACAACCAAACACACAACCAACCAATCGAACAAGCAAACCAACCAAGCAACCAACCAACCGATCGGCTGATCGATCGCACGTATGCACTCGCTCGCTCACTCACTCACTCACTCACTGACTCATTCACTCACTCACTCACTCACTAACTCACTCACTCACTCACTCACTCACTCACTCACTCACTCACTCACTCACTCACTCACTCACTCACTCACTCACTCACTCGCTCGCTCACTCACTCGCTCGCTCGCTCGCTCACTCACTCACTCTCTCTCTCCCTCCATCCCACCCACCCACACACATATACACCGACCCACCCGCCCATCCACCATTCCTCCCACCAACCCACCCACCCACCCATCCACCTAGTCACTCGTCAAGCAAGCGACTAAACCTCAAGCCAAAAGATCCATCCATCATCCATCCATCCACCCACCCACTCACCTGTTCACCCACCCACCCAACCACACACCCACACACTCACCCACCCACCCACACACCCATCCATCCCCCCATCCATCCATCCATCTACCCACGCACCCACCCATCACCCCACCCACCAATCCATCCATCCACCCACATACACATTAATTTATACATCCACCAATTCATCCACCCATCCACCCATCCTTCAAATCGTGTACGTGCGTGCGTGCATGCATGTGTACGCGTGCGTGTGCGTGCGTGCATGCGTGCCTGCCTGCCTGCCTGCGTGAATTCCCACATACCCGCCCTCTTGACTGCTTGCTTGTGTGCGTGCATGTGGGCTTTCGTGTTGTGCATGTGTGTGCTTTCATGCGTACGCGGTTAAGTACGTAGGTGTATGCGTGCTTGTATGCATGTCTGCGTGTTTGCATGCGTGCCTGTCTGTGTGCGTTCGTGCGTACATGCGTGCCTGCCCGCCTAACTGCCTCTCTGCTTGCGCGTGTGCGTGTGCTTACGTGCCTGCCTGCATGTGTGCGTGCCTGCGTGCGTGATTGCATGCGTGAGTGCGAAGATCTGTCTCAAAATCTACTTGTGAGATTTTGGCTCAATTTAAATAAAAAGAATTTCCAAACTGGCCGTGATCCTCCTAAAACCCGGATCCGGATCGGATTAAATTCTCGGAAAGTACTGATTCGATTCGGCTAAGACTTTAGGACAATATAGTATGCGACTGTTCGGCATGTTGGGGTGGTCAGACAAAACTCGCAAAATTCGGAAAATCAGGAAATCCGAAAAAATCTTCACAATGTGATTAAAACTAGGTTTTGTAGTCTCTAATGCCCTCTTGGCTATTGATGTATCGGTTCGTCTGACAGAATTTCTCTTTTGCACAACTTTTCTAGGTATGGACGAAGAAGCATATATGATGAAGTTGAAAACAATTTCCATGATGCTAGCAAAAGCTGGAGCCAAAGGTAAGCCTATGATATATTTAAAAATAAAATTGGCATAGAAAAGGATTTAGATCCGACATTTGTTGAAATTTAGACCTAGTCCCCTTCAGAGAATTACATATTGTCACGTGGTCTAGATATTCGGCGTTCCGCGTCTTTAGGGACACAAAACCACAGTGTGGCGATAACTCGCTCCTCGGAATGTTTGAGAGGTTACTGGGAGAATTGTAGAATGCTATGGCCCGTTTTATAAGTCGAACTTTCTGTAGCGCCGCGCTGATGACGACTGGTTGATTTATATAGTGGACTGTCATTTTTAGGCAAATTTACCTGGCACGGCACAAGAGAAGTTCGACTTACAAATTGGGCTTAGTTACCTCCCTGTCAAGTAAGTACGGGTATGTTAATTTTGAACGAATATGTTCATTTTGTACATTAATTTATAGTTTCTCGACCGTTGCATGTCCTCTTATCTGGAAACGTGTATGCCATTTGATTCCATGAGAATCCGGTAATATATATATATATATATTGCAAGATTAGATAAGGAGACGGCTCCCGATTCTCAGGTTAGCACTATGGCGCATATAAATCGAGCTGGTTTTATTACCAACGGTTTCCATTGTGGCGTCTCCCTCGCTGTCGGGTACCACCTGGCGTGACCGGGTCTCCCTGAACTGATGATACTCGACAATCCCGCGGAGATGTGTTAATATTAGGGATACAACCCTTTTGAGGACACGAGTGTTGTCCATTTATATCTGTTAGTACTGCTGTACTCAGAACCTGGTATCAGGCCATGTAACGTTTTCTCAACGAGTACGGTTTCGGTAAAACCTGATTAGCAATGGATCTGGTGGTTCACCGAAACCGGCTCGAAATCACCCGCGGTTGCTACAGTTTGCCTTGAGATTTGAGAGTAATCTATAGTCATTATACCTACCAAAGGACAAGGGTCGAAACTTAGAAAAATAGTGTGTTGTCCACAAGAACAAGTAACCATTTAAATTATGTTGCCTGACTGTATTTCCAGGTTGCCCCATTTCTGTAGATTTAATTCTGTTGGAAATATGTATTGTTGTGAGCTATAGAGTACAGAATCCTTGTGAATACCAACTCAACCATTTAACCCTTTAACACTCATATCAGCCAAAAACGGTTTCTGCAGTGGTCTTGCGAAATGACCATTTGCAGACCCGGAGAAGACTATTTAAAAAAAATGTATCGCTGGAATGACTGCCTCGATAACCGAGGCAGTCATTCCAGTGATAAAGTGTCAAAAATAGTCTTCTCTTGGTCTGCAAATGGACATTTTCTATGACAAAATTAAATTTTCGTGAGAAAATTTGAATGTTTAAAGAATTAACAGACTAAATACACACTCACCATAAGTACTTATGCGAGCCCTAACAATAACACATTTTCTATGTTTGCCCCCCCCCCTCCCCCCCAGGGCAACCAGTGTGTTAAAATTTGGTTGCCCAGCAGTAAAAAATGGTTGGTCCGGACCGCAGGAACGTGTAATTTCCATGGCGACCAGATTGCTCAAATCAGACATGTGCACACTAGTATCACTCAAGAACCAATACAAGAATCTGACTGAAAGCCAGTACATCAGGGGAAGCGGACACGTGGCCGGATGCAACCTGAAGACTAAATACTGGTTAGATCTGTCATTGAAAGCCATATAATGAAGAAATCCAGTTTTAGCTATGCCTCGCTCATCTTTACCTAAGCTCCACCCACACTTCTTCCGTGATGGGATCGATCGATTCCTTAGCCACCCCCCCCCTGGCTATCAATTTCCAGATAAGTATACAGTAAGCTGTTGAATATTTTGAAACTAATTTGACAGGGTGTTGTTGCTGCCTATGGCACCAAGGGCGTCCAATCAAAATAGTTTCAAAATATTTAACAGCATCTTTATTTAATATTAATGCCATACAATTCGTACAACAACGCTTAGTCCGTCATCAATTAAACGTTCACGACGAACTAGGCTATGCCATTCTTGACGTTATTGATTATGCCGTCATCGTACGCGTCGCGTTGTTGATTATGA
>CM067375.1:37545766-37549524 GCA_034401795.1 Chaetoderma sp. LZ-2023a | reverse complement strand
TAATTTATACATCCACCAATTCATCCAGCCATCCACCCATCCTTCAAATCGTGTACGTGCGTGCGTGCATGCATGTGTACGCGTGCGTGTGCGTGCGTGCATGCGTGCCTGCCTGCCTGCCTGCGTGAATTCCCACATACCCGCCCTCTTGACTGCTTGCTTGTGTGCGTGCATGTGGGCTTTCGTGTTGTGCATGTGTGTGCTTTCATGCGTACGCGGTTAAGTACGTAGGTGTATGCGTGCTTGTATGCATGTCTGCGTGTTTGCATGCGTGCCTGTCTGTGTGCGTTCGTGCGTACATGCGTGCCTGCCCGCCTAACTGCCTCTCTGCTTGCGCGTGTGCGTGTGCTTACGTGCCTGCCTGCATGTGTGCGTGCCTGCGTGCGTGATTGCATGCGTGAGTGCGAAGATCTGTCTCAAAATCTACTTGTGAGATTTTGGCTCAATTTAAATAAAAAGAATTTCCAAACTGGCCGTGATCCTCCTAAAACCCGGATCCGGATCGGATTAAATTCTCGGAAAGTACTGATTCGATTTGGCTAAGACTTTAGGACAATATAGTATGCGACTGTTCGGCATGTTGGGGTGGTCAGACAAAACTCGCAAAATTCGGAAAATCAGGAAATCCGAAAAAATCTTCACAATGTGATTAAAACTAGGTTTTGTAGTCTCTAATGCCCTCTTGGCTATTGATGTATCGGTTCGTCTGACAGAATTTCTCTTTTGCACAACTTTTCTAGGTATGGACGAAGAAGCATATATGATGAAGTTGAAAACAATTTCCATGATGCTAGCAAAAGCTGGAGCCAAAGGTAAGCCTATGATATATTTAAAAATAAAATTGGCATAGAAAAGGATTTAGATCCGACATTTGTTGAAATTTAGACCTAGTCCCCTTCAGAGAATTACATATTGTCACGTGGTCTCGATATTCGGCGTTCCGCGTCTTTAGGGACACAAAACCACAGTGTGGCGATAACTCGCTCCTCGGAATGTTTGAGAGGTTACTGGGAGAATTGTAGAATGCTATGGCCCGTTTTATAAGTCGAACTTTCTGTAGCGCCGCGCTGATGACGACTGGTTGATTTATATAGTGGACTGTCATTTTTAGGCAAATTTACCTGGCACGGCACAAGAGAAGTTCGACTTACAAATCGGGCTTAGTTACCTCCCTGTCAAGTAAGTACGGGTATGTTAATTTTGAACGAATATGTTCATTTTGTACATTAATTTATAGTTTCTCGACCGTTGCATGTCCTCTTAGCTGGAAACGTGTATGCCATTTGATTCCATGAGAATCCGGTAATATATATATATATATTGCAAGATTAGATAAGGAGACGGCTTCCGATTCTCAGGTTAGCACTATGGCGCATATAAATCGAGCTGGTTTTATTACCAACGGTTTCCATTGTGGCGTCTCCCTCGCTGTCGGGTACCACCTGGCGTGACCGGGTCTCCCTGAACTGATGATACTCGACAATCCCGCGGAGATGTGTTAATATTAGGGATACAACCCTTTTGAGGACACGAGTGTTGTCCATTTATATCTGTTAGTACTGCTGTACTCAGAACCTGGTATCAGGCCATATAACGTTTTCTCAACGAGTACGGTTTCGGTAAAACCTGATTAGCAATGGATCTGGTGGTTCACCGAAACCGGCTCGAAATCACCCGCGGTTGCTACAGTTTGCCTTGAGATTTGAGAGTAATCTATAGTCATTATACCTACCAAAGGACAAGGGTCGAAACTTAGAAAAATAGTGTGTTGTCCACAAGAACAAGTACCATTTAAATTATGTTGCCTGACTGTATTTCCAGGTTGCCCCATTTCTGTAGATTTAATTCTGTTGGAAATATGTATTGTTGTGAGCTATAGAGTACAGAATCCTTGTGATACCAACTCAACCATTTAACCATTTAACACTCATATCAGCCAAAAACGGTTTCTGCAGTGGTCTTGCGAAATGACAATTTGCAGACCCGGAGAAGACTATTAAAAAAAATGTATCGCTGGAATGACTGCCTCGATAACCGAGCCAGTCATTCCAGTGATAAAGTGTCAAAAATAGTCTTCTCTTGGTCTGCAAATGGACATTTTCTATGACAAAATTAAATTTTCGTGAGCAAATTTGAATGTTTAAAGAATTAACAGACTAAATACACACTCACCATAAGTACTTATGCGAGCCCTAACAATAACAAATTTTCTATGCTTGCCCCCCCCCCCCCCTCCCCCCCCCACCCCCCCCCCCCCTCCTCCCCCCCCCCCCCAGGGCAACCAGTGTGTTAAAATTTGGTTGCCCAGCCGTAAAAAATGGTTGGCCCGGACCGCAGGAACGTGTAATTTCCATGGCGACCAGATTGCTCAAATCAGACATGTGCACACTAGTATCACTCAAGAACCAATACAAGAATCTGACTGAAAGCCAGTACATCAGGGAAGCGGACACGTGGCCGGATGCAACCTGAAGACTAAATACTGGTTAGATCTGTCATTGAAAGCCATATAATGAAGAAATCCAGTTTTAGCTATGCCTCGCTCATCTTTACCTAAGCTCCACCCACACTTCTTCCGTGATGGGATCGATCGATTCCTTAGCCACCCCCCACCCTGGCTATCAATTTCCAGATAACTATACAGTAAGCTGTTGAATATTTTGAAACTAATTTGACAGGGTGTTGTTGCTGCCTATGGCACCAAGGGCGTCCAATCAAAATAGTTTCAAAATATTTAACAGCATCTTTATTTAATATTAATGCCATACAATTCGTACAACAACGCTTAGTCCGTCATCAATTAAACGTTCACGACGAACTAGGCTATGCCATTCTTGACGTTATTGATTATGCCGTCATCATACGCGTCGCGTTGTTGATTATGACGTCATACGGTTGATGGATAAACTGGAACGGTCCATTGACGACAAGAGGAATGCTCCAGTTTCTCGTTTAGTTCTGACATCCAGAAATTGATTATGTGGATTACAAGAGGGGTAGTTGACACAGTTTTACGCACCTGCACAACGCGTTATCTTCAATAGGACATGTGCAAGAATATCAGTGGCGGATTCAAGGGTGGGGGGGGGCACTTTAGGGCACGTGTCCCCGCCCCCCCCCCTCCCCCCGGCAGGGTTGTCAATTTTTTTTACTTACCAGCTGGTGGCGGAATTAGCCCATTTTCAAGAGTTTACTCCCTTGAAATTGTGGGTGCCCCCCCCCCCCCCCACCACCCCACCCCCACCTCCCGGCAAATGACCTCATGGATCCGCCCCTGAATATAACAGCTATATTGATAGGATCGGCACCAGAAATGAATAGACAACATGAACACTGGTCCTCGCCTACTGCTCTATGGGCGACACCTCATTGATAACCCGCAAGACCAGCGATCGATGTGGCATAGTCGATCACCACTAATGTGATCGATATATCGCCTCCAAATCGGAGGAACTGTTCCCTAAATGCGATAACGCGATATATTGTGATTACAATATAGCTCGACTTCCATTGATGTGAGATTTATTGTGCTTCATTGACGATGGTCTCACTGGTGGGCTTGAAGGGCCTGAGTGTACTAAAGGGAACTTAAACTTGGCAGATACACAGCGGCCAGCTTATCCAGTCTTAAAGGTGCGATTAATGATCACCCTCATATATGGGCGCCACAATATCTCCTGGGACCTAAGCGTCCTTTCTCACCAGTAGAATACATGAATCCAATCTGCTACAAAAAATATGACGTCATAATGAAATAC
>CM067375.1:37498266-37540766 GCA_034401795.1 Chaetoderma sp. LZ-2023a | reverse complement strand
ATGGATAAACTGGAATCCTCTGTTTATTGTGACATCATCTAATATGTGGCGTGTTTTAATGACGACATCATGTAATTGAGTGACGGATCACATCTCTACATTGAGAAAATCGGAATAAAGAGCATATTTTCCGGGCCAAGCACAAAGTCTAAGCAGCAAAATTCCTACTGGCCATCTACTGAAAACGGATCTGTATAGTTTTCTAGAAATTGATAGTCAGGGAGTTCAGAGATCGATCGATCCCAACACGGAGGTGGTGTGGGTGGAGCTTAGATTGAGGTCGGCGGCCTTAGGAAAAACCGGAAATTCTATTACGGGTATAGCCCAGAATTACATTTTCGGGAATTAACGCATAAAGAAAACTTTAATATTTCCAAGAACTATTTGTTTGAATATAGGGAACTGCTGCTTCTTATGACAGCAAAATGTTCCAGTAAAATTAGCTTCAAAATATTCAACAAGTTGTCTTTAGGTTTTCCCTAAACCGCCGCCGTCGTCGTCGTCGTCGTCGTCGCCGCCGCCGCCGTCGCCGCCGCCGTCGTCGTCGTCGTCGTCGTCGTCGTCGTCGTCGTCGTCGTCGTCGTCGTCGTCGTCGTCGTCGTCATCGTCGTCGTTGTCGTTGTCGTCATCGTCGTCGTCGTCTTCGGTCGTCGTCGTCGTTATTGGTCGTCGTCGTCTACAGTGTCGGCAGCGTCGTCCTAGTCGTAGTTACCACCGTCGCCGTTGTTGCTGTCGTCGTCGTCGTCGTTGTTGTCGTTGTCGTCGTCGTCAATATTGTCGCCACCTCCCCCCATCGTCACCGCCGCCGTCGTCGTCAGCATTGTCGCCATCTCCCGCCATCGTTGCCGCCGCCGTCGTTGTCGTCTTCGTCGTCGTCGTCGTCGTCGTCGTTGTCGTCGTCGTCGTCGTCGTCGCTGTTGTTGCAGCTACTAAGATTGCTCTATCACATTACAATTTTATTATCTTTTCATTGTTTCTGTTCTGAATTTAGTGAAGTTTCACAACATCTCCGTTTGAAAGGGGAGACCATTATGGCATCTGACACGCGATCATGGCCAAGGTTTTTCATTATGGAAGATGGCGAGCTTGTAAAAGGTAAGTCTTTTAACGTACACCTCTCACACAGATTTAGGAATATGGACGCTATTATACTGGCAGAAAAAACTTTCTTTATTATTTACTCTTTAGCAACAGCGCATCAAAACGATCAAAATGCTACTTATATATAAATCAATTCTTTAATTAACCCTAGCCATCGGCATTTATAATCGAGAAAATTATGATATTTGCTCAATAAATGCCAATGTGCAGGCCAATAGAAAACATTTTTTTATTTAAAAAAAATAAACTTGCCACTGGAATTTACAAAAAATCCCGTTTTTTGTCCCGCAAATTATGTGACCAGTGACCCCTGCATAGTTAATGGTCAAGAGAATCCAAATCTGTATTTAGACAGCGTCCATCTCAATGCCAAGATCACACTATTTTTAAAAATTTACCTCAGAAATGACTGGCTCGCGCTCGTCTATCGAGTAAGTCATTCCAGCGGTAAATTGAAATGTCTTCTCATGGCCTACGAATAGCCATTCCCCAGGACCAATTATGGCCAAGTCGACCATTAAAGGGTAAGTTTACATAAGAGGGTTGACTATTTGCCAACTATCTGCTCTATGAAGCCTGCAAAGTGAGGGCGTACAAATACAGAAACTATAATGTAATGATATAATGTGAAATCCATGAAAAATAATCATTTTACCCCACTGTTTATCATTTTTCAGATGGTTGGTACACAATAATCTGGGTTGATCGTGGTGAACCAAACTCAGATGACGGAACCCCTAATGAACCATTTCTCCAAATGATGGTCACTGACATCCCCGGATCTGACCTTAGCAAAGGACAAATTATCACACCATTTAAATTCATTCCATTTGGTGGGAAAATGAAAATATTCCTCTTCAAACAATCACGATTCATTTCCTGCGACATTGCCATAGCGAAGTACGCAAACACTAAAAAGTGCCAAGCACGACACAGGTAAGATATTCGTCAAACTACTCAATGCCACCATATGTGTCTCCCGCCCCTCTCGCGAACATACCGCTCCATGCCACCATGTCTCTTGTCCCTCTTATGAACACACACACATCCATGTCACCATTTCTCCAGCCTCTCTCATAAACACACTGCTCCATGCCACCATGTCTCCTGCCCTCTCAAGAACACACCGCTCCATGCCACCATGTCTCCTGCCCTCTCATGAACACACCGGTCCATGTCACCATGTATCCTGCTCGCTCATGAACACACTGCTCCATGCCACCATGTATTCTGCCCCTCTTATGAACACACACATCCATGTCACCATGTCTTCTGCCCTCTCATGAACACACCGCTCCATGCCACCATGTCTCCTGCCGCTCTTATGAACACACACATCCATGTCACCATGTCTCCAGCCCCTCTCATAACCACACTGCTCCGCGTCACCATGTCTCCTGCCCCTCTCATGAACACACCGCTCCATGTCACCATGTATCCTGCCCATCTCATGAACTCACCGCTCCCTGTCACCATGTCTCCTGTCCATCTCATGAACAGTCTCCTGCCCATCTCATGAACACACCGCTCCAAGTCACCATGTCTCCTGCCCATCTCATGAACACACCGATCCATGTCACCATGTCTCCTGTCCATCTCATGAACAGTCTCCTGCCCATCTCATGAACACACCGCTCCAAGTCACCATGTCTCCCGCCCCTCCCATGAACACACCGATCCATGTCACCATGTCTCCCGCCCCTCTCATGAACACACCGCTCCATGTCACCATTTCTACCGCCCCTATCATGAACACACCGCTCCATGTCACCATTTCTACCGCCCCTATCATGAACACACCGCTCCATGTCACCATGTCTCCTGCCCTCGCGTGAACATACCGCTCCCTGTCACCATGTCTACCGCCCCTCTCATGTACACACCGCTCCATGTCACCATGTCTACCGCCCCTCACATGAACACACCGATCCCTGTCACCATGTCCACCGCCCCTCCCATAAACACACCGATCCATGCCATCATGTCTCCTTCCCCTTTCATGAACACACAGCTCCCTGTCACTGTTACCATGCCAGCATTATGTTCCTCTTATTAAAGCACCGCTTCCTGATACCATGTGCGCCTTCTACTCCTCTCATGAACATACCACTCCCTGCCACCATGTGATCCTTCTTCTACTCTCACCGCTCAATGATACAATGTGTGCCTTCTGCCCCTCTCGTGAGCACACTGGTCCATGTCACCATGTGTGCCTTCTGTCCATCTCGTGAACCCACTGCTCCCTGTCACCATGTGTGCCTTCTGATCTCCTCGTGAACACATCGCTCCCTGTCACCATGTGTGACTTCTGTCCCTCCCGTGAACACACCGCTCCCTGTTACCATGTGTGACTTCTGTGCCTTCGGTGAACACACCGCTCCCTGTCACTATGTGTGACTTCTATCCCTCCCGTGAACACATCGCTCCCTGTCACCATGTGTGACTTCTGTCCCTCGCGTGAATACACTTGTCCTTGCCACGACCTGTGTCATCTCCTCTTCTCTTGACCATACCACTACTAGTGACACACATTCATAAGCAAACACCATAAAAATAACAAAAACACTTTAGACACCATTTCCCATAATCAATGACCAACATCGAGAAAGTTATGCAAATTTAAATTATAGATCGGTTTAACTTGGATGTGATGGGCTGGAGTGTGGTGGGATGGGGCTGGAGGGCTTGGTGGGGTGGGGTGCTCACTCATGTTACTATCACCACACTGGCGTGCTACTTGATAACCACAACTAAAGATTCTATGCTTATGTTCATCAGATGCCGCTTCAGGATGCAGGAATTTGTGAAGGATTTCGATTTAAAGTTGGAGACTGTTGGTTGCTTGAAGATCCAACCTGACCCGGCTTCTGCTCTCTATGGAATGCTTGACGGATCACTTAATGACAAGACAGCGTGCAATCTATATCTAGACAGAATCCTTGTACAAGGTATGTTTACCTACTCACATTTTGCGGCAAGAATAGCAGGCTTATTATCGTCGTTATCATCGCCACCATCGTCGTTGTCGACCTAAAAATGACGGCAACGATGACGAGGGCGACGACGATGGCGATAGTTAATTTTATTATTATTATTATTATTATTATCACCACCACCATCATCATCATCATCATCACCACCACCACCATCATCATTCTTCTTCTTCTTCTTCTTATTATTATTATTATTATTATTATTATTAAAGCAATGAAGGAGTATGACGTTGATGTGAAATCCCCCGAGATGGTAAAGAAAGCCTGGAAGAAATATACCACTGTTTATATGCCAAAAGTTCATGAACTGGGTAAGTAACTGCTTCAACATTTGCAAATAATGGAACTTTTCCAAGTTTATCCATCCATCATATGATGTCATAATCAACTACGTAACGTGTAGTATGACGTCATAATCATGACGTCAAGACTGAATCGATAAAGTCCGTCTTTAACGCTTAATAGTCCGTCACGTTGTATGAATTGTAAGGCTCGTGATTCTGTTGAATATTTTGAAACTAATTTAACTGGGCGCTGTTGCTGCCATAGGAAGCAACAACACCCAATCAGATTATTCTCAAAATATTTAACAGCTAACGTATGCAGTTTTCTAGAAATTGAGGCTCAGGCAGTTCATGGTTCAATCGATCACAACATTGGTAAACCGTGACGATATAGTCCGTCATTAACGCTTAATACTTAGTTCCATTGTATGAATTGTATCTTTGCAATTTAATAAACATTCTGTTGAATATTTTGAAACTAATTTGGCTGGGTGCTGTTGCTGCCATAGGCAGCAGCAGCACCCAGTCAAATTAGTCTCAACATATTTAACAGCTAAAGTGTGTAGTTTTCTAGAAATTGATAGTCAGGGCGTTCGGGGATCGATCGATCCCAACACGATCGAGGTGTGGGTGGAGCTTAGCTAGAGATGGGTGTGGCATAGCTAAAATTGGAAAGGTCAATTAACTAGTGTGATTATCGTTTTTAACCGTTTGATCCTGAAAGGTGAAACAAGAAATCATCCTATACGATTTAGTTCTATATCGTTGCATATTTTGAAACTAGTTACTTCATATCGCCGCATCAGGTTCCACTTGAATTAGGAGGAGGAAGAAGAGGAGGGGGAGGAGAGGAGGCGAAGGAGGAGGAGGAGGATGTTGATGGTGGTGATGATGATGATGATGATGATGATGAGATGATGATGATGATGGTGGTGTTGAGAGGGGGAGGAGGAGGAGGAGAGGTGAAGGAGACGGAGGAGGAGAAGGTTTGAATGTGTACAATGGATCACACACGCACACACGAGCGCAGGCACGCACGCACGCACGCACGCACGCACGCACGCACGCACGCACACACACACACACACACACACATAATCGACCTTTCCATTTAAGCCATCCATCATATGACGTCATAATCAACTACATGACGTGTAGGATGACGTCATATTCAATGACGTCATGAATGACGTAGATAAGTTCGTCATGAAGGATTAATTGATGACGGATTAAGCGCTGTTTTACGAATTGTATGTATTTACTATTTAATAAATATGCTACTGAATATTTTGAAACATATTTGACTGGGCCCTGTTGCTGCTAGGCGGCAACAACATCCAGTTAAATAAGTTTCAAAATATTCAACAGCTTACCTAACACAATTTTCTGGAAATTGATAGTCAGGGAGTTCAGGGATCGATCTATCCCAACACGGGAGAAGTGTTGGCGGAGCTTAGCTAGTGAGGGCATGGCATAGCATAAACTGGATTACTCCATTATAATTTGGTATCGTTTGAAATAATTCGAGAGGTTGTTTCAGAGCTTTAAATCATACATTTCTTGAATTCTTCCTTGATATTTTTGGGAGTTCAAACATAACAGTTGAGTGTTTAGGACTCTATGGCGTCCAGTCACGGATGACCTGCTACTAATGCCTGGTTATTTGAGGAACGTACCTTGCACTGACAGCGTACCAGATGTGAGGCTGGATGACTTATCCCCCCTCACCCCCCCCCCCCATCCCTACAAAAATGATGTGGAAAATTTATGCCATGTTACCTCACCCAGAAAACAAACAGGTGGTGTACCAAATCTATAGCAATCACAATTTTCGAAAACAAATATATAAGCCATCTTTATATACCGTTGAACAGTACTAATATCATATATTGTATGCCATGGAAGACGTGACGGATACTTCATTGTGTGCTATATGATATAGGGTGCGGTTTTCACCCCTATTGCACCAACTTAACCCTTTAATGGTCAAACTGACCAAAAACTACTTTGCAGTGGTCGTCACACATGCTAATTGAAAGGCCTAGAGAAGAGTATTTTTGAATATTTACCACTAGAATGACTGGCTCGGTAACCGAGCCAGTCATTCTAGCGGTAAATTTTCAAAAATAATCTTCCTTCTGCCTGCAGATGCACACTGACTAAGTAAAAACTTTAATTTTCTTTACCATTACTCCTTTAATGGTCAAACCGGCGAAAAATATTCAGTGGTAAATTTACAAAACTAGTCTTTTAAAATTAAAATATCTTGAAAAATATTGACCCCCAAAATGTTTAATTGATATACATGTATTTTGAGCGCTTTTAGGCGCTCCTGACGCAAGAGGGCTTACGCATCTGTTAATCATCCGTTATATATTCTTTTACAGGTGAGATGCCGATGATGGTGCTAAAGAAACAACTATGCGCTCTCAATAAGACATTGGCGGGCAAACCTCTAGGTAAATATTCCAGAGCACTTAGAGTGCTTTAGAATGGGCCGATCATACCTGTCACTCAAGTATATGATGTTATAACCAATTACGTCACAGGTAGGATGACGTCATAATCATAATGCATAATGGATGGCGTATCTAGGTCAACCATGTACACCGAAACGTCCGTCAAGTGTAGGAATTGTATGTCTTTGATGGATTTACTATTTAATAAATTTTCTGCTGAATATTCTGAACGCAATTGCAACAACAATTCTCAGCTGAGTTAGTTTCAAAATATTCAATAGGTTAAACGTATATATTTCCTTGAAAATGGGATTCTGAGGAGTTAGAGCTCAAAGCGTATAACTCGATCCCAACACGCGCAAAGCATAGGGGGAGCTGGAGCTAGAAATTGGCTCCTTTACTTACTGCGCACGCGAATGTGTGCGCGTGTAGGTCCTACGTGTTGATTGAAATATATAGCTGAATCACGGCTTGGGCTCAAGACGTTAGTGAACTTAAGATTCCAGTTTCGGAAATAGATTACTCCTGCCACACAGATTCTAGATGTACTGATACTAAGGCCGTGTTCTAACCAGAGAGTTACTCGGGAATAACGCCATGCTTCAGTATGGCGGTATTTCTGATTAAGTCTCTAGTGAGAACACGGCCTAAGATACATCTCCGCCTCTCAGACTGATCTATACAATTTTATTAAATCTGATTATACAAGTTTATCTCTTTAATGTCTAAATTTCTTTAAGAATATCAAAATGTCCTTATTGAATGTCCATTTGCAGGCCAAGAGAAGATTATTCTAGTGATACATTTTCAAAAATAACCTTCTCTTGGCATGCAGATAGATATTTAATAGGCAAATATTTAGATTTTTCCTGCACAAACTTAATCATTACCTTTGGTTTAATATGCATAGGTTGAGTGGGAGAGATACAAAAGCCAATAGGAGCGTACCTTTCCTTCAAATCCCAATGCGATTCGACCTCGCCAGGGTTGGTGGATCCTGAAATGTGTATTTTCTAACAAACTTCTATTTTTGGCAGATAATCTAATTCCGCCGCTAACAAAGCTTACACACGACGTTGCGTTTTGGTTTTGGAGTCCACCTAAGACAGTTGGGCCACTGTGTGGCTTCAAATTTGATCTACCGTAAGTACTCATATCGTTACCATTTGTTATACCACTATGCAGGTGACTTGATTAGTGTATTTGCCATTTATGCATTTGTAATATGGGTGACACCGTAAGCTATAAAATGCTAGTACAATTCTTTCATTTTCAAAGACGGTATCGCCGTGGATGCATGCCGCAATATCCCACATATACAACGGCTGTACATTTAGACTCTAATATTTCCGATAACCGAGCCAGTCATTCCAGTAATACATTTTCAAAAATAATTTTCTCTTGCTCTGTAAATGGAAATTTTCTGTGGCAAAAATAGAATTAAAAAAAACCAAATTCGTCTGTTAAACGGTTAATAATAGTAATAAGTATTTCCCATCGCACAGCTATATCTGCCATGGGTGGATTCCGTGAGCAAGAAAAGCCCCAATCATGGTAGACAATAAGCTCTGCCCTAGATATGAAGAACATCTCACATCTGCTTTATAAACAGCCAGAGGATGCCCTGTAGGTGGGGCTTAGAATACACCTTCCGTATCCTCTGCGTGTTGTAAGAGGCGACTAAAGGAGGTAAGGGTGAGGTAACCCTGACAGAAACCTCGAGTGCTGAAGACGGAGGTTCCAGGCCGCACGGCGCACTCTAATAAACCATGGATCCACGCACTTAACGCTTATGATCATGTCGATAGTCACTTACAGGACTTGCGGTATGATCAGCTAACGAAAAGAAGAAGAAGATAAACAGCCAGATAATGGAGGAATACATCTTTAGCTATGCCCCGCCCATCTCCAGCTAAACTCCACAACGCTTTGCTTGGGTTGGGATCAATCGATGCCTGCACTCTCTGAATCTTAATTTCCAGAAAAATATACAGGTTAGTCGTTGAATATTTTGAAACTAATTTGACGGTGCTGTAATTGATTATGACGTCATATGACATGATTTGATGGATGGATAAACTGGAAAGGCCCATTCCAAGAAGCGCCCAAAACTAGCCAATGAACCTTTCCAGTTTATCCATCCATCATCTGATGGCATATGCCATCATAGTCAAATACGTGACTTATAGGGTAACGTCACAATCAAAGACGCCATGAATGACGTGGCGGTTCGTCAAGAACGCATAATGGACCTTTCCAGTTTTTCCATCCGTCATATGACGTCATAATCAACTACGTGACGTGTAGGATGGCGTCATAATAAATTACAGCATGCATGACTCGATTTAGTCCGTCGTATAGGCTTAATAGTCCGGCAGTAACAGCACCCAATCAAATTAGTTTTAAAATATTCAATAGCTAACCTGTATAGTTTTCTGGAAATTGAGGTTGAGAGTGCAGCCATCGATTGGTCCAGACACGGGCAAATCGTGGGTGGGGTGTATCTAGAATTGGGCGGGGCATAGCTAAAACTGGAAATGTCAATTGTGTGCATTTTCATATTATGCATATTTGGCACGATATCAGCGTAGAGGTCTTGTGTATATTCCTGCGCTATCTTCCTCGTGAACCTTGCTAGAGGGGTGGTCGGTCATCCAAGGCCGTGTTCTCACTAGAGACGCAATCAGGAATAACGCCAGAGTGACGTATGGCGTTATTCCTGATTAACTCTCTAGTGAGAACACGGCCCTAAATTATGTTCGTTAGTGTCTACGCTTAGGAGAAATTGACACCACCTTTTTACAAATGACGGTGTTCACCTAGCACACAAGACTGGTATATGAACATATTAAACCGTTTCTGCGTCAACTTAATCCTTTAATGGTCAGGCTGGCCAAAAAAGCCATTGACGGTAGTCTTGAGGAATGTCCATTTGCAGGTCAAGAGAAGACTATTCTTGAAAATTTACTACTGGAACGACTGGCTCAGTTACTGACCCAGTCAATGCAGTTGTACAATTAAAAAAAATATCCTTCTCTTGACATGCAAAGGGACACTGACTAAGAAAAAATATAGAGTTCCTTGACCATTAGCCCTTTACTTGTCAAATCGACCAAAAATCACATAAAATCTTTCCACAAATTCCAGTGATAAACTTACAGTAACAGTCTTCTTTTGGCCTGCGAAAGGTCATTTACTGAGCTAAAATTTAAATTTTCTAAGAAAAATCTAAATTAAAGGTTTCACCCTTTCGCGACTAAACCGACAAAAACTGGCCTCTGTAATGGTCTTGAGGACTATCTATTTGCAGGCCAAGAGAAAAATATTTTTGAGAAATTTATCACTGGAATGACTGGCTCGATTAGTCCAGTGGTAAATTTTCAAAGATAATCTTCTCTTTGCTTGAAAATGGACATTCAATAAGCAAATAGTTTTATTTTTTTGGTCAAATTCGGTTATTAAATGGCTAATTGATAAAGTAGCATTTTGAGCGCTTTGAGGCGATGTTGCCACAAGACGGGTTAAAATATGATCTTATAAAACCACCACCACGAGGATTTAATTTTTATTTATTTTTTTATAATTTTATGTTTCAGTGAAGTGGACAAATTTTCATATCTGAAGAATGACATTTTGCCTGCCGCCCTCATCCGTGATGCGCCTAGGGTGAAAATTACTAACAAAATGACAGGGAAACCGGACGAAGGTAACTACTATCACGAAAAATTGTAATTTCTATTATTCATATAGTGGGGGTGGGTTCAGTATTTGTTTAGCGAAACATTCAGTGATTCATGCTAGCTAGTGTATCCTGACGTCATACTCATGACGTCATGAATGATTCGGAATAGCCTTTAGCGCATAATAGTCCGACACGGTATACGAATTGTATGGCTTTGCTATTTAATAAGCATACTGTTGAATATTTTGGAACTAATTTGACTACGCGCTGTTGCAACACCACCCATCAGCATCCAGTCGAATTAGTTTCAAAATATTCACCAGATTACCATTATAATTTCTGGAAATTCATAGTCGGGGAGTTCAGAGATCGATCGATCCAGGCACCAGCGTGGCGTGGGTGGAGCTTAGATAGCGATGGGCGGGGCATAGCTAAAACTGGAAAAGTCCATTAGACGGAGTCTAAGCATTTTCCTGAGTACTGTACGTTTTTCTCACCTCGTGTACCATCGTCTCCATATGTTGGCTAAAGCCGGGTTCTCACTAGAGAGTTAATCAGGAATAACGCCATACTTCAGTATGGCGTTATTCCTGATTAAGTCTCTGGTAAGAACACGGTCTAACGTATTCGTTGGGCTACTGCGGCCGTTTCCATCTCATATAGTCATATGGTCATTGCTCTCGGAATATGATTGGTACAAAGGCATTCGTAATGCAGCCATTCTCCAAGCACACTAATGACATTAGAAAGCTGGGACGTTCTCCAATCAGCTTAGTAGCATTCTCTTACCCATCAGCACCCTGGGTTCCCAGAATCGCGGTTTAAAGGTAACAATTTGGGTGAGCTGTTGAATATTTTGAAATTAATTTATCATGAAGCTGTTGTTTCTGCCAGAGGCAGCAACAGCTCCCTGTCAAATTATTATCAACATAGTCAACAGAATATTTATATAAAAGTGATAAGGATTTAGGTGTTTTGTTATTTCGGGATCAAGGTATTAAGTGGATTGCTTAAGTAAATGGTAATGTAATCCCACGCTGTTTAATTTCAGACAAATTGTTCACGATCGTGGTAGCTGAGAGGGGTTTTGACCTACCTGGCGTAGGATCATTGGACGAGCCGTTCATTCAATGGGTGGTCACCAATATTCAAGGTTCGAACGTCCAGTGTGCCACAACTGTAATTCCATATCGAGGGTCATCTCTTGGGCTCAAACTGTACGTATTCGTCTACCAACAACAGGGACCAGTGCATGGAGTGGCACCTAAGAAACTAACAAGCAAAACGTGTAGAGCGCCAATGAGGTAAGGATTCCTATTCTACCTATACGTATTTGTAGCGCTCAGTCCCCCGGTGATATACTGCAGGAAAAATGTCCTGAACAATCCTATCCACGATACTATATACAGTTTCGACGTCGAGTCTGTTTAAAATTTTACCAGCATCGATTTAAAGACAATATTATCAGTGATAGAGCGATACCAATGCAAGTATCGTGGATATGCTTCTATATAAAAAAACACATGCACCAATACAATACATTGTATACCAATCATAAATAATCATGACATAAGCGAGTTCATCCTATTGTTATATTAACCCTTTAACACTCATATCAGGCTAAAAACGGCCTCTACAGTCTGTGGTCTTGAGAAATGCCAATTTGCAGACCAAGGGAAGACTACTTTAAAAAATTTATCACTGGAATGACTGGCATGATAACAGAGTCGGTCATTCCAGTGCTAAACTTTCAAAAATAGTCTTCTCTTGGTCTGTAAATTGCCACTTTCTTTGGAAAAATTGAAATTCTCTTGAACAAATTCAAGGCTTAAAGGGTTAATAATTTGAACACTGGATTCCCAGGATTTGAATTCTAACGCAACTCTACTGGTAATCTGTTGAATATTTTGAAACTAATTTGACAAAAACGCGTTGCTGCCGTAGGCACATCAGCTACTAGTTAAATTGGTTTCAATATACTCGACATAACAGTTATTAAATCTTAGAGTAGTGACGTCTGGCATTTACAAGTTAAATGCACATTCACAACAGAAAATAAAAACAATTTTAAATTGTATATACTTCCCAGGCTTAAATTAATGCAATGAAGCGAAAGAAATCTTAACATATGATGATTTCATTATTGGAATGGACGAATCCAATTTTAGCTAAGCTCCGCCCACACTTTCCCGTGTTAGGAGCTATCGAACACTGAACTCCTTGAATATAAGGCCGTGTTCTCACTGGAGAGTTAATCGAGAATAACGCAATACTTCAGTATTGCGCTACGCCGGTTAGGATAGATAGATAGATAGAAAGAAAGAAAGAAAGATAGATAGATAGATAGATAGATAGATATTTGCCACAATAGGCCATAGGCCCTTGAGCGTAACAACTCAAACATATATATTCATGAAAAAAAAATGATTAAAAAAGGTCAGGTCTCCAGTGAGAAGACAGCCTAAATTTCCAGAAGACCTTGCAGGTAAGCCGTTGAATATTTTGAAACTAATTTGATTGGGTATTGTTGCTGCATATGGCAGCAACAGCGCCCAGTCAAATTAGTTTCAAAATATACAACATAATAATTATTAAGTAGTTAAAACATACAATTCATACAACTTTGTGGACTACCGGTATTAAACATCAATGACGGACATAAATACGTCATTAATGAAGTACACATGCCGGACTATTAAGAGTTCTTCACGGACATAGATACACCTTTCACGGCGTATTTTCACCGTGACGTCACCCTACCCGTGATGTAGTTGATTATGATGTTATATACTTGACTGATAGATTGGATTCCTCTATTCAGGATTCGATAGGATACATAAATTTAGAACGTGCTCTCTATCTTCAGATGCTCGTTCCAGATGAAGCGCTTTGTTGAAAAGTACAACCTGCGGCTGGCGGCGGTGGGTAAATTCCGATCCATACCGGATGTCTGGGGTGCCATGCAAGATGTGAGGATGGGCAATGAATCACCAAATGAAGCGTGCGGGACATATATGACTATCCTGAAAGCAAGTAAGAATGGACCTTACCAGTTTTAGCTATGCCCCGCCCATCTCTATCTAAGCTTCACCCGTTTTGGGATCGATCGATCTCTGAACTTCCTGACTATCAATTTCCAGCAAACTATTCAGGTAAGCTGTTGAATATTTTTAAACTAATTTGACTAGGTGCTGTTGCTGCCCATGGCAGCAACAGCGCCAGTCAAACTAGTTTCAAAAAATTCAACAGCATATGTTTCTTAATTAGCAAAAGCATACATTTCGTGCAACGTGTCGGACTATTAAGTGTTAAAGACAGGCTTAGTCGAATCATTCATAGAGAGAACGATCCAAATATCGATCTGTAATAGGCGAGTGTGTTAAACGTGTGTGCACAAATTCGTTATTTTGACTCTGAAAATGCCACGACGAGTCTCAAAATATGATATTCTGGCGCGAAAGTTGGCTTACGCCTTTACCCCTCAAATGCGTTCAAAGAATTTCAATTCCTTCATTGAAAATGTTACCAAGAGAATGACTCACATTTGTCAAGACCAGTGCAGAAGGCGATTTGGCCGGCTTGAGTGTTAAAGGCTTAAGCGACATAAAGCATACGTCTTTGGAGTGTGACTTTAATTGCAGTGACGTCAATTTGGCAAGAACTGTATGTACGAGGGACATATTTGATGCATGGATTGTAAGGAATGCCTTCCTAGAGGCGTAGATCAAAACAGTTATTGCGATTCAGCGGCGCATTGTCTTTGCGCTGCGTAGCGCAATGGATGAATCCAATTTTAGCCATTCACCGCAAATCTCGAGCTAAGCTTTGGCTTTATCCGTGTTTGGAGCGATCGACCCTTGAAACACCAATCTCAATTTCCAAACAAATATGCTGGTAAGCTGTTGAATATTGAATATGGCAGAGACATCGCCCAGTGGAATTAGTTTCAAAATATTCACCAGAATGTTTATTAAATGGTAACAACATGCACTTCGTACAACTTGACGTTTATGACGGACTTAATTATATCAGTCATGGTGTAGTTGATTATGACGCCAGCCTACATGTGACGTAAAGGATTATGATCAATAAACTGGATTTATCGATTCAATATTTTAACTTAGTGACTTATTTCTGGATATGCTACACCCACTCCCAGCGAATCTCCACTCACTTTGGGGCGCCTTTGAATCAATTCCAATACTTTGAACCCTGAATGTTAACATCCTCTCAATTTGAAGACAAAAATACACGCTGTTTTATTTTTTGAAAATTATTTCACTTGACAGCAACAGATGCAAGTAAAATTAATTTCAAAATGATAAACAAAATGTTTATAAAATTGTAAATTTGCCAAAAACATACAGTTCAGAAGGTCATTATCGGACTTGTATTCCTTTCGTGTCGGATTTACCCCATCTGATGTTGACGTCAGCTAATATTACACTAAGTAACGCATCCTGATGATGAGGTGTGATACTTGGGTGACAGATACCAGACATATTCACAACAACGTCTGGGACAATATCGTATTTTCCTATTTCTTTAGTATACTAAACAACAACAACAACAACAACAACAACAACAACAACAACAACAACAGCAACAACAACAATAAATTACTGACAGGTTCGATGCTTTCTTGACGTGCTCATCCACTACCCTGTAGATCGATCTATCAATCTAGCCACCTACCAATAACCACTCAACTACACAATCATTCAATAAAGCAACGGATTGATTGACCATTTCAATTTTAGCTGTTCCCCGCAAATCTCTAGTTAAGCTCCACCCACAACTCGCTCGTGTTGGGATCGATCAATCCCTGAATTCCCTGCCCATCAATTTCCACAAGACTATACAGGCAAGTTATTGAATATTTTGAAACTAATTTGACTGGCTGCATATGGCAGCAACAGCGCCCAGTCAAATTAGTTTCAAAATATTCAACATCATGTTTATTAAATATTAAAGACATACACTTCGCACAGCAACTCTTAGTCCGTCAACAATTACGCGTTCGTGACGCACCTATCCACGTCATTCACGACGTCATTGATTATTATGTCATCCTACACGCCACGTAGTTGATAATGTGACGTTATATGATGGATGGATAAGCTGGAAAGATCCATTGTTTGTTATTTTCAGAGATGGAAATGAAAAAGAATGGTATACAGGCAGGATCTGATGAAGAAGTTAAGGGAATGATAAAAGCTATATTTTCCTGAGGTTCCTGGGATGTCAGCATTATTGTAAGTTAAATGACCGCAGATTTAAAGTTGTCATGAAGCAATGCAACATGGGGATTTATATGTGACATGTTGCTGTCAAATGTGGAGATTGAGATTCTGCGTTTAAGACATTAATGGCTAAATTTGGTTAAGAAAATATAAATATTTACCTATTGAATGACCTTTCGCAGGTCAAGAGAAAACAACTGTTTGAAAATTTATCACTGGAATGACTGGCTCAGTTACCTACCCAGTCATTCCAGTGGTAGATTTAAAAAGGTTTTCCTTTAACCTACACAACTACATTCCTCAAGAGCACAGCTGAGGCCAGTTTTGATTGTATTCGCCATGAAAAGGTTACCCCTCTCCTTTAGCAATTTCTGAAAATTTACAACTGGAATGACTGGCTCGGTTATGTCATTTAAGCCGTAAACTTTCAAAAATAGTCTTTTCTTGGTCTGCAAATTGACATTTTCTATGAGAAAATTAAATGTTTTGGAACGCATAAGTGTTAAATGGTTAACGGTGTAATCGTGAAATATCGTGGTCTCAATATCAAGAAACCTATACAGGAAAGCTGTGGAATATTTTAAAACTAATTTTACTTGACCTTATTGCTGCAACCGCGACCAGTCAAATTCGTTTCAAAATATACAACATAATATCACACATATCATACAGATTGTCCGGTCTGCAATGCCTAAATGGTTAACACGCCGTATTTAATATAATTAAGTGACGCCATTTGTTTAGGACAGATTCTCTTGTTTTGGCAATCATTCTAGCATGGCAATGAAAGGGACAATCATGAAATAAGCCAGTACTCTAAGGCCGTGTTCTCACTAGAGACTTAATCAGGATTCCTGATTAAGTCTCTTGTGAGAACACGGCCTTAGAGTATCTTTTTAATAATGGTGCGGCTATGAATATATGTGCTAGATATTTTAGAACAAATTACACTAAAATAGAGTCTCTGAATATGGCACCAACTCCTTTTAGTCGTATTGTTTGGAAAATAACAAGTAACAATTTTTGCAGCTTTTAGCAATTTGAGCGAAAGTTGATGCTGATGAAACAATCGACACTTTTGTCAAACCTCTCTCAAAATAATGGATTGGAGTCCACTCTCTAAGGAATGTAAGAAAATGAGTTTATAGATCCCGAGTCTGAATTATAATTATTATTATAATTATTATTATTATTATTATTATTATTATTATTATTATTATTATTATTTTGTTTGTTTTCAGCACTGTATGTGAAGACGGCTCTAAATCGTAATACACTATCTTTACAACAATTATATATTCGAACAAATTCCTGTATACTGCGCTTTGACAATGGGTGACTCCAGTTTTAGCTATGGCTTGCCCGTCTTTAGCCAAACTCCACCCATACTTCCACGTCTTGGGATCACTAGCTGACTATAAATTTCCCGAAAACTATACTGGTAAGCTGTTGAAGATTTTGAAACTAATTTCACTGGGTGCGCCCAGTCAAATTAGTTTCAAAATATTCAACAGCATGTTTATTAAATAGTAAACACATACATTTCGTACAACACCCTTTAGTCCGTCATCAATTAAGCGTTCGTGACAAACTTAGCTACGTCATTCACGACGTATTTGCTTATGGCGTCAGCATACACGTCACGCAGTTAATTTTCCGTCATACGATTAACTGAGAAAATGGAATACCCCATTGTCATAGAAACCATAGATAGCGATACTAATAAAACCAATAATAATCATTTCATTCTATGTACTTACGATTGTTCCGTCTATTAATTTAATACTTATGAAAGAAAATAAAACACCATTTTTTAAATCTATATCTATACCGAGTTATCATATTTATTTGGAGTTTTTCCCGTGTTGCTGGACGCACGGGTATATGTGAGCATGGGGTGTTTCTTCTTATTCTTCTTATTCTTCTTCTTCTTCTTCTTTGTTCTTCTTCTTCTTTTTCTTCTTTTCTTTCTTTTTCTTAAGATATTTTTAATAACTCTGGTTCTCCTGGAGGGATTTTGTCCAAATCTGGAGGGAAGTATGCCTGTCGGGTCCTGAACAGATATGATCATGTTGTGCTCTAAAACCATACAGCAACAACTTCTGGAAACAGTTTTCAAGATAGACATTTTACACATTCGTCAATAACTATGGTTCTACTGGTGCTATCTTCTCCACACCTGGGTGGAAGCTTGCTCATGGGTATGCCAATTTCAACAGAAGGAGCTTTCAGCAACAGTGTTGTCAAAATAAACACATTTGAAGCATTTCTCAATAACTGTAATTTTCGAACTTTTGTTGACATATTTCTGTGGTGTTCCGAAGATGTAGGCCTATGACAATTTTACGGTCAAAAACTAAAATGCAAATCTTTCAGCAACATTGTTTCCAAAACAGACAGTTTCGACCTTACGGCGGCCTGGCTGAAAATATATCAACGACGCAGGTATTGAACAAATTTGTCCTCGTTCCCGGCTATATTAGCAGATGAAATGGCTATATTTCTACGACGTGACCGCCCAAGAAAAAGAGTCATTGGACTATAAAACAGTCTTACTGGACTATAAGAGTCTATTTGTTACGTCATACGAATATTACGTCACCCTGGTTTATGACAGTCATTTGCAGACGTCACATCCAGAACTTATTACGCCACTCACACATTAAGTCATAATAGTTGTACGTCACTGTAGTATTACGTCATTAATGATCGCTAAATTGTATCATTCCTGCTGTTCATTTGCTAAATATAGTACACGTTGCATCGTTTATTTCCATATTTTCCCCAATATATTGGTGTATAATAAATAAGTTATTTAACATATACGAGTACAATCCATATTGCACCCAGAAATGTTAAATACCTAATAATAGTATTAGGAAATGGGTAATAAATATAATAACAGCCATATTAGATAAAAAATAGATTTTATCACAATTTTATTCAGATGCCTCGTCATTGGATTCACAAATACAATACAATTTATATCAAATTTGAATACACTGTTTCTCTGGTTGGAAAATGCTGAGGTTAGGGTTGACCAGAGATCTCTTTTATGAGTGAATACTTGCAAGAACACGTGTCCAATGAACCTGAGATCGACAGCCTGACAATGATGTTCCTAGAAGATATGAAATAGACAACCATATTAAAACTGTGCTCATGCAATGAGAGCGGTGTTACATGTGCAGTTTCTCCCAATATTTAGCCAACAAGAAGCAGCCAATAAACAAGGCGATCATCTAGAACTATATTGGCCTAATCACTGACACAACAGATCATTCAAATTCTGCTTCTACTACTACTACTACTACTACTACTACTACTACTACTACTACTACTACTACTACTACTACTACGACTACTACTACTACTACTACTACTACTACTACTACTACTACTACTACTACTACTACTACTACTACTAGTACTACTACTACTTATTCTACTACTACTACTACTACTACTACTACTACTACTACTACTACTACTACTACTACTACTACTACTACTACTACTACTACTACTACTACTACTACTACTACTACTACTACTACTACTACTACTACTACTTCTACTACTGCTACTGCTACTACTACTACTACTACTACTACTACTACTACTACTACTACTACTACTACTATGCCAATATGTTTACGGTAGATTTACAATGGTATCTCAAGATATGCACAATGCCTCGGTTCTGCAAAGCATGTAACACTTCGGCCATCAGATTTACGATAGGCCTACCACCCTCTGTTACTCCAAAAACGCTGTATACTGATAAATGTCAGATCATTTCTAGGAAACTACCCCACTTTTTACATGAGTTGGTATTGACATTTTGAACCCGTACAATTAGTACGCTTTCGTGACGGACCTCACGATTTTCGAGACTTAGATACACGTCATTATGATTGTTACGTCAGTTAACAAGTGCCATAATTGATTGTGAGGTCAAATACTTGAATAACACCCCTCCATTGGCTTCACGATTAAGAGAAACACATTTGTATACATCGGTCATGTGCTAAGTTCCATAAGCGTATTAAGAGGAATACAAGCCGCATCAGTCATGTCTAACTTACTTTGATGGTAACTGACATCAACACTTCTGACCATACTTAGAGATTACATCTCCTCATCTTCACTTGGCACTGGAATTATACAAAATAGTCAAATCTATTTGTTAGTACATTCCTTATATACTGATGGTTCATATGAATCAACTCTGTAAAACATAAATGAACAAATTTGGTCAGGGAGATCTAAGTGTTTGTTAATTGAATGTCCATTTGCATGAAAAAGAAGCCTATTAAAAAAAAATTACAACTGAAATCGCTGGTTCGTTTACCGAGCCAGTCATTCCTGTGATAAATTAAAAAAAAAAATCTTCACTTGGCCTGCAAATGACCATACATCAAGACCACTGCAGAGGCCGGTTTTGGTCGGATTCGTTATGAAATGGATAATGATCAAGATTTCTTTGGAAAATTATGAATCATGCAGGCCAAAAGAATACTATTTTGGTAAATTTACCGCGGAATATCTTATTTTGTCTGCTTATGTTTTGCTCGCGTTGGCATCGATTTATATACGTTGACCCCTGTATTTTCAAGGTAACTGTACAGGTACGCTGATGAATATTTTGAGACTAATTTGACTGGCTACTGTTGTTGCCTATGGAAGCAACAGCGCCCAGTCAAATGTGTTTCAAAATGGTCAACAGGAAGGGTAATAAATAGTAGCTCCATCAAACACATACAATGGAGAAATCCAGCTTTAGTTATGCTATGCCCTACCCACCGCTCGCTCGTGTTGAGATCGATTGATCCCCGAACTCACTGACTATCAATTTCCAGAAAACTATACACGTAAGCTGGTGAATATTTTGAAACCAATCAAATTAGCTTCAAAATATTCAACAGTATGTTTATTAAATAGTAAAGACATACAATTCGTACACCGTGTCGAACTATTAAGCGTTTAGGACTGAATAAATCGCGTCATTCATTCTGTAATTGATTATAACGTCATCCGTCATGCAGTTGTTTAGACCGTCGTGTGATAGATGGATAAACTGGAAAGATAAATTCGTACGTCATCATTGAATATTCTATGCCAAGTATGACTATAACGTCAACCTACACATGATGTAATTAATTATGACGTTAGATACGTGTATGTCAGTTGGGATCGATCTATTTGATAATACGTAAGCTTATTCTACTCACGTTTAAAATCTTTCTTTAGATACAAACTACAATCAGTGTCGGGTGTAGTGCGACCCCATCTTGACAGGAAGAGAGCGCCATATATATCCAGCTTGATGTTATAACGTGCTACGGCAACCAATTTCAGCCCATAGTCGTACGCCATGTCAGTCTGCTTAACACGGCATCTGTAATTATACAGAACGTATATGTATAGTACAACTCAGGTGCATATTCACACCAAAATTCTGGAAAATAAAGCTGTTAAATGTATGCTTCTGGAAGGTTAAATTGTGTTAACTAATGTAATGAGACAAAATAAAACTTAACGTACGATGATTTCATTAAGCATGAATTAATAACATTTTTAAGTTGTGAATTTAAATTAGAGACACGAGTCCATATTTCAACTAACTTAACAACTAAAAACGTTTCCATTAAAGGCACATTTTCACAGCATAATGGTTCAAAAATAAAATTGTTAAAATTGTATACTTTTAGAGGCTTAAATTGTGTGCCTAGATGTAATGAAACGAAATAAATCTTAGCATATGATGATTTCATTCCGTATAAATTAATATAATTTTTATGTTGTCAAATTGATAACTAAACCTACGAGATTATTTATATGGAATGAAATCATCATATGTTAAGATTTATTTCGTTTCATTACATTGAGGTACACAATTTAAGCCTCTAAACGTATATAATTTCAATAATTTTATTTTCAAACATTTTAGTGTGGATATGCACCTTTAATTCATACAGACTGAAATCAGTAGATGTTAAGAGTTAATTAAACCATTTAACACTTGAACTTGTTCGGAAAAAATCATATTTTCTCATTGAAAATTATCATTTGCAGACTAAGAGAAGACTATATTTTGAAAATTTCCCGCTTGAATAACCTTAAATAATCTTCGCATCGTCTGCAAATGGACATTTCTCGAGACAACTGGAAAGGCCGTTTTGGCTGATATGAGGGTTAAAGCGCCAAGCTTCTAAAAGTATACAATTTTAACCATTTTATTTTCAAGAATTCTGGTGTGAATGCGCACCTTTAACATGTTTTAAAGACAAAATGGAATGTACTGTTGAATATTTTGAACATAGCGATCACGGTGCACGTGCCTGTTACACATTATTTATATTTCAAACTAAGGGTTCAAAGGTTGAACCTTTTAACACGCATATCAGCCAAAAACGGCAACTACAGTTGTCTTGAGAAATGTCCATTTGCAGATCAAAAGATGACTATTTTTGAAAATTTATCAATGTAATGACTGGCTCAATAAGCGAGCCAGTCATTCCAGTGGTAATTTTTCGAAACTAGTAATTTCTTGGCCTGCAAATGAACATTCAATAAGCAAATATTTTGATTTTTCGAGAAAATTTAGTCATAAAATGGTTAACACTCATATCAGGCAAAAACAGCATCTGCAGTGGTAGATCCAGTCATTCCAGTGGTAAATTATCAAAAATAGTCTTCCCTTGATCTACAAATGGACATTTTCTATGAGAAAACTGAAATTTTCTTGAAAAAGGTTAAAGGTTTAAGCACGCCACAATAATTAGCAGACTGCCACATGACAGTTCAGCGTCTCCTTTACACGTTAACTCCACAGGTAAGCTGTTAAATATTTTGAAACAGATTTGACTGGTAGCAACAGGTCATAGTCAAATTAGTTTCAAAATATTTAACAGAACATTTTATTAAATTCAAAAAAATGTAAATGAGATTTCGAATTCGATCTCTCGTTTTCAGAGGGTTAAATGAAAATCATAATGGAGGTTGGGGTGGGGCATGCGGAGTTAATTACTAAATGCTTACCTGTCTTGTGGCCAGCATAATTCGCGATTCTCTCCAACAGTGTAATCCGATATCGGGAAGTCATAACTTAGTTCACCGGGTTGTTCGTACAGGAACACGTACTGTTCTTTGCTTTCTGGGTAAGGCATGTACGGCTTCAAATGGTATCCATTCTTGACATCACCACCTGTACAGAATTTGAACAATAACAGCGTACAACAATGTGTGTCTATAACGAACACTTGCTTTGTGGTGTGGGAGTGTGGCGGAGGTGGGTGTTGCGCGTGATGGTTTGTTGTTAAGATGAGTGGTCGACTACTCGTCTTATAGAAGCACATTAGTAATTCCACAGTTATTATAAACCACTAAAACAAATATAACGGCAGAATTCAGCAGAAAACGCAAAAGTACTCGCATACAATATATGTCGTGGTTCAGTGACAAAGAGGGGCTGGTGTGGCTATCTTGATAACTAATATCTTTGACCGGTGGTGGGGTAGCGGGAAGGTCCGTGTGTGTGTGCGTGTGCGCGCGCGCGCGCGCGTGCGTGCGTGCGTGCGTGCGTGTGTGTGTGTGTGTGTGTGTGTGTGTGTGTGTGTGTGTGTGCTTTGCATCCTCTATGGTAATAGCATTATGCGACGAGGGATATCGAACCTGTGGCACAATGTAATTTTTGTCCAAATGGCCAATCGGTGTATGCATCATTACAATTGTACTAAATATTTTCCCAAAAGTTTATTAAGTAATTTCTCTTCCGCCGAAGCTGTTTTGCACACCCTATGTTACAGTGAAACAGGAACTAATACTAAATATGGGTGGCCGAGTAGAATTTGTTGTTAAGCCACAACCACCCCGCCCTCCCACATTCCCCCTCCCTCAGCACGCACACGCACGCACGCACCCTCAACACCCAGAGTACCCGATACATTTAGTGAATACATTTGGGCAGTCCATACGGTGTCCAGTATGCACAGGTTTTACTGTAGATCCACACTGATTATTCAAGACTATTCAAGTCTTTCTCTACTTGTGAGAAATTATTACCTTTTATGTTGACCACCATCCAGTTAATAAATGGCTGGTAATTATCGCTGATCTGTTTCATATGCTCGCCAAGATAATAATTGTCTTCAGATCGGTCCACTATCATAAGCGTGTAGTACTTATCTGAATAAGTATAAAATAAACAAATAATTAGATACATAATATAATAATTACATAAATTAATAAATCTTATTGTCGTCGTCGTCGTCGTCGTCGTCGTCGTCGTCGTCGTCGTCGTGATAATCATCATCTCAATCGTTGTCGGTGTTATATCATCAGATCACTTGTCAAATCAAGGATCATTGCAACCGCCGGCATACTCGTCGCCATTTTCGTCGTTGTTGTCATCAGTAGCGCCGTCATCATCATCATCATCATCATCATCATGTCATTTTTATTGTCGTTGCCACAATGGACCGTTCCAGTTTTACTATGCCCCGCCCATTTCTAGTTAAGCTCCACCCTCACCTCGCCCGTGTTGTGTTCGGTCTATTTCAGAACACACTGGCTATCAATTTCCAGAGAACTATGCAGGTAAGCTGTTAAATATTGTGAAATGAATTTGACTGGGCGATGATGCTGCCTATGGCAGCAACAGCGTCCAGTCATATTAGTTTCAAATTATTCAAAAGAATATTTATTAAATTTTAAAAACATACAATTTGTACAACGTGTCTGATTATTAAGCCTTAAAGACGGACTATATCGAGTCATTCATGACGTCATGATTATGACGTCACCCTACACGCCACGTAGTTGATTATAACGTCATGTGATAGATGGATAAACTTGGAAAGGTTAGCAACTGATAAGCTCAGATTTCAAAGAACGTGATGCGCGCATGCAGATCAAACGAAAAACAGCATGGAGATTTGAGAAATTGTGTGAGGCAATTATATGCCCTTTCTCAGATTTAATTGCAAAAATGACTTTTGAACAAAACTAGAATGGATAATACTCGTAAACTATTCGAAGAAATACAATACACATCGTACTTCCCGTTACTGCTATTACTTTCAGGTTTGAAAGCTGCACACTGATATAAAAACAATTTGAAAATGGTTTTATTCTTCAGCACTCTCATTTTGAATTCAGACACTATTCGTTTGCTCTGGTTCTAACTAATATCCCCAATAGTACGGCTTACTGGGCTGCTACCTGGCGGATGTCCTGCCGATATTGCCTGTCATTGCTCGGGTCCTGTCCCAGTGGACAGTGTTGTGCGTGATGATAGACACACAGACGTGTACTGCAGATATTGTTCCCGCTGACACACTCATTAGCCAATTAGCCAAATGCTAATTTAGTCTGGCTAATGAAAAGCAGAATTGGCTAAATCATTGGCTAATGAATAACATTAATTTAATTTGTTTGATTGACTGACTTCTGATTAATTCCAGCAACAATAATTGCAAACCAGAAAACTCCTGTTTACGGTCTTGAATATTTTGAAACTGCTATAACTGAAATCTGTTGCTGCCTGAGGCAGCAACAGCTTTCATTCATATTAGTTTCAGAATACACAACGTATTTCTTATATATTACGACTCATGTATCCTGACTCTAAAATTGATAATATTAACTGATGATGACTGACTGCAGACATGTTCATAAGTGGCATTGAAGTAAAGATGTGGCTAAAATATTTGCGATTTGGCTAAAACAAAAATGGTATGTGGGTAATCTCTTGGCTAGCATATCGCAAAAGCCACATCTGTCCATGACACTGCACATGGTTGGCCGGCTGTTAAGCTATGTTAAGCTATCATCCTATGTTGCTAATTTTAAGATAATGTTTTTGTTCTACTTACCAGCTTTGACCATTTTATGGTCCTTGTTTAGGATTTTCACATCCGGTGCTTCGCGGATCTCAGATGCTAGCAGCTCAACGGGCTCACCCTCCCACGCATCCTTAAAATACACTTCTCGCTCAACGGCTCTAAAATTAATAATAATAATAATAATAATAATAATAATAATAATAATAATTATAATAATAATAATAAATATTGCTCGGTCGATGATGCGTCATCGCAAAGTTCCACGTTTACCTCTTACCCCCCCCCCCCCCCCCCAACCCCAACACACACACATACACACACACACACACACACACACACACACACACACACACACACACACACACACACACACACACACACACACACACACACACACACACACACACACACACACACACACACACACACAACCCACCCGCGGGGCAGACAAATGTAAATGTCCTTTTGCACTCCGCAATCATATGCGTAACTCACATACCAGATTTAGTTGAATTTCATCCAACAGTGTCAGAGGAGTTGCATTATAATCAATTTCATAACCTTTTGGCCACCGACTCTCACCAACCAACACAAAATGAACGGGGTCAACTGTAAATGTGGTCATCCACTCCAGATTGATATGGGTAACTCACATACCAAATATCGTTGAATTCTTCCCAACGGTTTTGGAGGAGACTCGTTAAAATGAATTTCAGCATGTTAAACTGTGACCTTTTGACCAATGCCCCAACCTCCCGGAGGCGGAACCAAATGTACATGTCCTTTTGCACTCCGCTATCATATGCTTAACTCACAAACCCAATTTGGTTAAATTTCATCGAACAGTGTCAGAGGAGTTGCGTTATAATAAATATCATGCTCTTTTGACCCCCACCCATACCCCAAAGGGGGCGAGGCCAAATGTAAATATGGTCATCCAGTCCACATTGATATAGGTAGCTCACTTTCCAAATTTGGTTGGACCCGATCATATGGTTTCGGAGGAGTTGCATTACAATACATTTTTTACCCTTCGACTACCAATCCCCACCCACTCCTGGGGGCGGGACCAAATTTGAATGTGCTCATGTACTACACATTAATAAGTGTAACTCACATAGCGAATTTGGTTGAATTGTCCAATGGTTTCGGAGGAAATGTGTTACAATCATTTTCCGCTGGTTAAAATTTGACCCTTTGACATCTCATCCGCTCCCTGGGAGCACAGCCAAACGTAAATGGGCTCTTGCTCTCCGCAATCACATGGGAACTCACATATCACATTTCAGAGGCGTTGCGTTACAAGTGATTTGACTTTTTGACCCCTTCCCCGCCATCCTGGGGATGGAGCCAAATGTAAATATCGTCTTGCGGAATCATATGGGTAACCCACATACCAAATTTGGTTGAATTCCAACCAACGGTTTGGGAGGAGATAGCGTGATGGACAGACGGACACATGGCAAGACGGACGGAGGCGATTACAATATTCTTATATTAAAATATTCCCGATGTTTCATTTAAAACATGGGGATAATAATAATAATAATAATAATAATAATAATAATAATAATAATAATAATAATAATAATAATAATAAATATAACTGCAAGCGGCAATGAAGGGCCAAAGAATTATGCCACTGTAATTTACCATGTCCTATCTGCCAAAAAACCGACAAAAAGAATTAAAAAAATTGTCAAAAACCATTAACAACTGCCGAAACAAAAATGAAAAAAAATCGTAAAAAATTGTTGAAATCTACCAAGCAGTGGTTCAGAGCACCAACAAATAGCTCAGAGTAGTAAAAAATGTTAAACACATTTTTTTTTAAATTGTACCCACCCACCGAGTTTGAGTCGAGTCGGAAAAACATGATGAAATTATATTCATTTCAATTTTTTCCCAAAGGCCATAACTCTGTATCAAGAAAAATAACTTTGTATACAATTTAAGCCAGAATGTCAGACTTTGTGCCGCTGATATAAAGACGGAATTTATGCAAAAAAAATCAATCAAGTAAAAATGGCAGCCAGAACCTCGTTCTTAGAGCCATAATAATAATAATAATAATAATAATAATAATAATAATAATAATAATAATAATAATATTAATAATAATAATAATAATGGCGTTTTTCTTACTTCAAACCAAACTTCTGTCCACACAAATCAACTTTGCTCGGTGGAGCCTTGAATCGGAAGGCCAAGGTAAGATGGATGTCATCCATGTACGAAACCAAAGAATCTGGAAAATAAACATTATAAATTAAAACATAAATATCTAGAGTTACATAGAATCACATACAAGTCACCATTTAATATGGGAAATTGCACCATCGTTTATCTGAACGTTCTAGCAAGGAATAGGCCTTTCCAGTTTTAGCTCTGCCCCGCCTACCTCTAGCTAAGCTCCACCCACACTTCGTCGTGTTGGGATCGATCCCTGAATGGCCTGACTATCAATTTCCTGAAAATTTACAGATAAGCTGTTGAATATTTTGTAACTAATTTGCCTGGGTGCTGTTGCTGCCTATGGCAGTAACAGCGCCCAGCCAAATTAGTTTCAAAATATTCAACAGAATAGTTATTACACAGTAAATACATACAATTCGTACACCAATGCATAGTCTGTCTTAAATTATGCGTTCGCAACGTACTTATCTACGTCATTCATGACGTCATTGATTATGATGTCATTTTACACGTCACGCAGTTGATTATGACGTCATATGATGGATGGATAAAGTGGAAAGGTTCATTGTTAGTAACGCGAGTGTACTCGTGAAACTAACACACACTACATTTTCAAACCAAAAAATATTAAATATTAAACTATAGTGGGATAAATATGACGCTTGAGCAATGTGGTATAATTCTACCCTGCAATTTCACCGACCAGTGAAAAACATCAGCGTCACATAGCATACGCGTAATCAGTGGCAGTGCATGATGGGTAATCTCCCACGCGAAACCCCACGTGAATGTCTATCCCGTCCCGTCTGGCGTGTCCTTCCTTTGTCCTCCAACCTCTACACATATTTCGTTAGGATTTGAACCGAGCTAATTCCAGAAATGAAGCAGGCACTCTGATATTATCCACATGTAACATAGTAAATGGTTCATTGTTTCTCATTGGTATTACATTGAGTGTTACTGGTTAGGTAACAGTGCAAGGGAGATAACTGTTAAAAACGGCTGGGTTAATTTGGTTAGTTAAATACAAGGGAGGTAATTAATCAAATTTGTCATTTGTATTTTTGCAAAGTTATCTGTCTCGCGTGGTCTAGTCCTGTCTATATCTATGTTTGGTGTAAATATCAATCTCGTCAATGACCCTTTTACGGCAGGATAATTGATGTGTTTTTTAAACAAGCGTTTCTATGTTTTTTTAAGATTAAGTTGCAATCACAATTATCCCTGTAAATGAATTGCGTAGGTAATTCATGAATTAACATCTTCACGCAATGTGTAATGTCGCTAACGTAGGAATGTGTTCGATTTTAGTGTCTGTGGGTGAAGGGGTTAAACAGGTGTTTCCTTCCTCGTCAAGCTCGGGTTTTGATATGCAAATGAGATTGGCAAAAGGCTGGAATGTTAGTGATGTGTAGGTGGATTGATTGACAGGTGTCGATTTCGGGTGAGAGTTGAGATGGTAAGGTGTGAGTGCGATTTAGGGGCACTTGAACAAACAATTGTCAGCAGACAACATCAATCCGTTAATTCGATCAATCAGTTGTGACTGAAGATGAGCCACTGGATAACGAGATAGCCGCAGACGTGTGTGACGGGTGAGTTACCATTAGTTTTTTAAATAATTGTCGGGGCGATTGTTTTGTTGAAGAAACGCCATAATGTAGATTTTGGGAAGGGTATTAAAAAAACCCGGTACCGGGATCAAATTACATAGTGAGTATGTGTAACGTTGCTAGGGTAATTTGTAGAGCTCGAATTGGTTATTAATCATAGCTTGTAGAGTGGCGATAATGAACTGATTTGAGTGGCATGTTCGTAGCGGTACGTGGATATTATAATGAAACATGATTAAACCTGGTAACTAAATTGATCATTTTAATCTTGTATTGACCGTTAATATGCAAATAACCAGTGGGATTTATTTCCGGTAAACTATAACTAGCTCCGAATTTAATCCGTGGTAAAATGTCATATCAATAGTGTCATCGGCCATAGGTTATGACGTCATTATTTCGATCGGTAGACGGTAGCCAGGTAATTAGCGTATTCGGAGTGAATGATTGAATGTATTTAAAATATGATGTTTTAAGGTTTTCACGGGATATGCTCACTTCAAAATCAGGGAATCGTATCAGATGTTAAGTTACACTCCTACCGGTATATGTCATATAGGTTACTTATATTATTTGCGTGAGAGATCTGGTGTTGTTATTGGGAACAGTAGTCTGCTCGGTTTACATTCCTAGCATAGTATTGTTGTTAAATATGACCCCATTTGCCCGTAATATTAAGTTATTGTAGAGTGTCTGCATATGCATAGTAAATGCATGTCAATGGATTGTGAATAGAGGTGTAAATCTGTGTTTGTTTTCAGGGCATTTGTTTGCTTGTATTATATATTCAGAACAGAATGTATATATCGTATCGCCTCTCAATTAGTAGTGGCTATACATTCTGCGACATGCATAGTTGTATCTGCTATGAAAGATTAGGACACGATTGGAATTTATCATTGATTTTCAAATTGCTATCATTAACCCTTTTAAGGCCAGATCACTGGAAATGTATATTCTTTACAATATATGCAGTATTTTGTTGGGTAATTTTGGGTTAACATGACTGTAAATGACTTGCAGCCATGATAATTTCAAAATATTCAACAGCTCCTATTTGTTTGCACTGAAATGTATCGGCGAAAAACTTAGACATTTTTTTCTATTCGCCATACAAGTTATAGTTTGCATAGCAATGGATGCTATGCCAATATCAAATTCTAAATAGGTCCTGATGGTAACATGATTGAACATTTAAAGCTGAAAGGTCGTGTTAAATATTGTATTCATTAGGGACGAAAATCCGTAAAGCAAACTATAAATAAATTGTGTAGCTATGTATGAGCAATTTATTTAAATTAGGATAATTAAAATTCTCAGGTATTGATAAAAGGAAGTCCTGATTTTGACAATTAAAGTTCTCATGTATTGATAAGATCAAGCCGTGATTTTGACAATTAAAGTTCTCATGTATTGATAAAAGGAAGTCCTGATTTTGGAAACTCTGAATAAGAAATGATGTTTACTTGATATGGAATACCGTGTCCAGATATCTAATATAAGTTTTGAAGAAAGTTTGAAATAAGCATTAAATTATTGGTTGTTTTGTTAATCAAAGTCTTCAGAAGAGTTGCTGTTTTAGAATGGTAAACTCTTTTGATTTTATTGATTTAAAATACTCAATAATAAATTAGCTGTCCCCGATAGCCAGTAATATAGAATGAAGTCACAGTCAAAGATTAAATTGGTGAGAAGCATGTGGTCTTGAAGTAAATAGACTGTAGGATTGTACATTGTTCGTTTTGTTATAGACAAAGATAATTTACTCTTGTTTCATTCTTTACAGGGTGAGGCGTATGTTGTTGCGTGATGGGTAATAAAATGCTGAAGCGGTGATGTGTCGGACCTGACATTCTTGTCCTGTATATTCCGGTAAGCGCTGTAGATTTTGGGAAATGACATGGGAAGTTTCTGTTTGGTAGGAAGTTTTGCTAAAATTGATATTTGCATTTGGACGACAGTTTGACACGGTTTTCAATGTTCATCTTTGTTAAAAAGCTGTTTATTGACAACAATGTCAGAGTGACCTAGATATTAAAGGATTTTAACGTTTCTGCGGACAGAATTTCCATCTAGGAAGCTATTCATGGCTACAATTTGATTTTGGCTGGGATTTGATGTTTGATCATTTGAGCTTGATTGCAATCTTGGTTGATGGTCAAATCCTTATCAGGATTAGATTGAGGTAACTTAGAGTGTTTGTGAATGACTTGGATTTGAATATACTTTGGACAGCTTGCCTGTTCAGTTCCATTGACTATTGGGAAACGGAATGCACAGTCAAAGTGTTTTCAAAAGTATCATCAATGTTTATCTTGAACAAAATTGGTTGAAGGCTTTCTATAGGTTTCCAATGGCGCTGTTGTAAAATTGGAATTTTGCAGAACAATTTTACTTCAAAGTTGGGATCTCCCAATTTGCAGTTGAATTGTTTTCAGAATTTCATCTAATATTGTGATGACTCGAAATAGACCAGAGACACGAATGACAGGTACAATGGTTCGCAAATATCTCATTTAATTTGGGATAAATGTGAAAATTGCATTTAGGAAATATTTTAGATTGCTATCAAACTAGTTAATTTAAATTCGGCTTTAAACCCATGGCACAATGATGTCAATATTACCTTTTTATGTTGTCAAAGGCTAAGGAACTTGTGTGCATTTTTCAATGTTTTTTTGGGGAATATGTTGCTGTATAGGACAGCATCACCTTCCGCCAAATTGGTTGAACAATGAACACCAGTTCATACATTAGTTTAAATAGAAGTTTAAGAATTTTGACATGAGATTTCAGATTTATATTTGTATTGATGTAATCTATTTTCAAACTTGTACTGACCTTGTTACTCTAAAGAGATTTGAATTGGTATATCGGTATCTATAAGCTGTTATCCCAGGTTTTCTATAGTCCAGCCCATATCCAAAAGAATATTCAGTTTAAAATGGATGGATGTAATCTGTGACTCACTGTATCTTGAAACATTATTGATAAAAATCAATTATGTTCCGGGGTGACATTGCGTTTGGGATTGTATTTCTCTTTGAAATATTTGGCGATGAAATGTGACAGAGTAGAGAAGTATTTGGTGTATATTGAAACATCGTAATCATATGGAATCATGACTTTGCTCTTACTTGGTGTGATCTACAATGTAATATCCAGTTCAGAAATATGTGGAAAGATATGAAAGTCTAATTAAGTTACTATCTTTGTTCTGAGGTGATTGAATATTCATTATTTTCAAAATCTTACTAATTGAGAAGATAATGATGGTCAATGACTTCACATGGATTATTATATTTTGGAACCTCCATGGCAGGAAAATTGTGAAATTATTTGACATTGATTTGCCGCCCTCTAAGTCATTGATCTTTCAAGTTTACTATGGCTGCCGCCTTAATCTGAGAATTTATAATAATACATTGATTTAACATAGTATAAGAACCTATTATTTATAGTTGGTGTTTCCTTGAAATTGAAATTGACATGCTTGCCGCCATGTATGTGCATGTATAAAATGTTGACACATTATTGAATATACATTCGCAAACATGGAAACGTATTTTAAAATGTTGATGATAACTGATCTAATAAATTCTTTGTTATATTTTTTTATGGTTGTTCAGGGGGTCAGTGAGGGGAGAAATTTTACTCATGTAAATTCAATACTGTACCGGAGCAGAGATGGTGTCATTGATCAGTCAGTGAATCGATGCAATCAAATTTGGACACTGGAAGTTTGGATGTCAAGTTATCAATGAAAGGAATTTAAGTTAATGAAAAATTAAAGGTTTTGTCAACTTCTTCAAAATTTTGGACCATTACATATAGGATAATTTTAGGATTAGGTATTATTTAGAATTATAAATATTGTACATTATAAAGAAAGAAAGTAAACATTTGATTTTGAATTTAATCACTCGTTCGTTGCATATTTCTTCATTACTCTACTAAGGGCTGATTGCAAATATTGAAAAATCCTATAATTACTAAAGCCCTGTAGATCAAATTTGACCCTTCGAACCATGTAAGTGGACTGAAACTTTTTAAGGAATATATTCCCCATAAATTCTTCTAGGAAATCGTTTAAAAATTAGGCTTTAGAACTCCCGTCAGAAAGTTGACAATTTACACTTTCGATCGCCACTATCCAATCAACGTCCATAAAATTGTGACATACAATTCGTACGATTAGCTCCCATACACACATTTGACAGGTTTTCGAGGATACGACATATCTTCTCACAGAGTAAAGTGACAGACATTGTAATCATCTGAATTACAAAAAAAATCCCTTGCTCATCTAGCCAATACTCATCCAGTATCTAACATATATAAGCACTATTAAAAAACAAACATGACGCCCAGAAATGCACGAGACTCTCTTGTATGGCATCCAAATTCCACAAGTTGTCCAGAGGAGGACCTTGGAACTACCCCTCTCGGACACCCCCCGGTATTTGTCCCTTTTCTCGCTGCACCCTCCTCATGAGTCAGCCTTGTGTACTCACTCATATCAGCCAAAACGTCTTCCGCAGTGGTCTTGAGAAATGTCAATTTGCAGACCAAGAGAAGACCATTTTATTGAAAATTTACCACTGGAATAACTGGATCGGTAACCGAGCCAGTCATTCCAGTGGTAAATGTTCACAAATTGGCTTCTCGTGGACTGCAAATTGACATTTTTAATGAGGAAACTGACATTTTCTTGAACAAATTTGAAAATTACAGAGTTAATATGTAAGCTGTGTATGGAGTTAGTTTATCTACTACACAGATGCTATTGTGTCTTGTATAACGGGTGATATCCCTAGGAGAAGCGTATCCTTATCCGCAGTATAGTACAGCTCACATATACGTTAACATGTTTAAAAAACGTATACATACTAGTTAGTAAGAAATGTTCTGTTGCATATTTTGAACATAATGTGATTGGGAGACATCGCTGCCATACAATGTCTTCCAATCCAATTATATTTAACATCTTCAACAGTAGGTTTTATCTTGTTTTGGACACATTCTAAGTTATTTCTTAGCTGGATTGTACTAATTAATTAACGTACCATATGGTTGTTCCGTCAGGTAATGCTTCATGACAGCGCCTAGCTGTTTTTTCATACCATCCATAGTTTCCTTTTCTACAACAAATAAAACGAATACATTGACGTACTCCTTCCAATGTGACGAGCTGTATTTTTGGTGCGTGGGTTGCGGTGTGTGGTGTGGATGGGTTGGTGGGGGTGAGATGGGGTGGGAGTGGTGGAGTTGGATGTGGGTAGGTGGGGAGGGGGTGGGTGTGTGCACAGAAGATGGTTCGGTGAGACGGGTGGTCACAAGACCATATGCCTCAAAGGACAACCATGGTGTCGCCCAAAGAGGCATAATATGCTTTGAATGACTTTTAATAACAGCGGCATTTTGGAAACGAAGGGATTCGTTCTGTCGGCGAAGTATCTGACGTCATAATCAAAATAGATAACTATTTAGCGTATATCACAAACAAATGACGCATGTTCGTCACGACAGTGGCAATGCTCCGATGGTAAGCGCCTTTATTTCATGTATTTTGGTGAATTTTAGGCCGTGTTCTCGCTAGAGACCTAATCTGGAATAACACCATACTGAAGTATGGCGTTATTCCCGATTAACCCTCTAGTGAGAGCACAGCCTTAGATTTAGTAAACATCTGTTGAATATTTGGTAACTAATTCGACTGGGAGCTGTTGCTGACGTAGATAGTTACACACTTTTCACGAGTTTCCCTGTTAAACGCATAGTTAACTTGAATGTGAGATTAGGGGAATGGAGGATTCTAGTGTATCAATCAATCATATGACGTTATAACCAACGTGTAGGCTGATGTCATAATCACTTAAGTTACGAATGACATAGATAAGTTCGTCATGGACGCGTAATTGATGACGGAGTAAGTGTTGTTGTACGAATTATATGTCTTTACTATTTAATACACATACATATTTTGAAACTAACTTGATTGGACGCTAACCAGCAACATCACCCGGTCAAATTAGTTTCAAAATAGTCAACAACTTTTCTGTATAGTTTTCTGGAAATTGATAGTCATGGATAGTCTATCGATCCCAACACTGGCGAAGTGTGGGTGAAGCTTAGCTGAAGATGGGCGGGGCATAGCTAAAGGTGGATTCTTTCAAACCTGTAAAGTCCATACACACAGGCATACACAGTTGGCACGACATAGGTAGAAATGGCACACAGGCATACACAGTTGGCATGAACTAGGTATAAAAGACACACAGGCATACACAGTTGGCACGACCTAGATAGAAATGACACCCAGGCATACACAGTTGGCACGACCTAGATAGAAATGACACCCAGGCATACACAGTTGGCACGACCTAGGTAGAAATGACACCCAGGCATACACAGTTGGCACGACCTAGGTAGAAATGACACACAGGCATACACAGCTGGCACGAACTAGGTAGACATGACGCACACGCATACACAGTTGGCACGACCTAGGTAGAAATGACACCCAGGCATACACATGTTGGCACGACCTAGGTAGAAATGACACACACGCATACACAGTTGGCACGACCTAGGTAGAAATGACACACACGCATACACAGTTGGCACGACATACGTGGAAATGGACGGAGATTAAAGAGAAATGGATCACGCTACTGTTTTCGTCTATGACAGGTTGGATTAACTTTGTCGACTGAATTTATTAAGAGTAAAGCCGCGAAAGAAGCAGGAAGATGTAAGTGTCAGGTAGGTCTGGATTCACCACCAGCAGCACCACCACCATCACAACCACCACCACCACCACCACCAGCACCAGAACCAGCGCCACCACCACCACCAACACCACTACTACCACCACCACCACCACCACCACCACAACCACTACCGCCACCACCACCACCGCCGCCGCCACCGCCACCACCACCACCACCATCACCACCACCACCATCACCACCACCACCACCACCACCGCCGCCAACACCACCACTAACACCACCACCACCAACTCCAACACCAACACCAACACCAACACCAACACCAACACCAACACCCACAACCACAACCACAACCACAACCACAACCACAACCACAACCACAACCACAACCACAACCATCAACACCACCACCACCACTACCACCACAACCACAGCTACTAGCGTATGTTTACTGTCTCTTACCCGTAAAAGACTCCTGAGTAACGTAATGTGATGCATACGTGTTGGCAGCCTTATCCAGCATCCTTTCATCATGAACATCGACATGATACAACTTAAAAGCTGAAAGATGAAGCAACTAGAAGGAAACTTCTCAAAAGTATATATCTTGTTTGACAAATAACATTTAAATATTTGATAAAATCTATTGGATTTGGTACAAATTTTAGTGAATGCACTCACAGTCTCAGGCACTAACACGCGTCATTCAACAAAATATCCATGCCATGATTTCCATGATGGAAGCGTTAATTTAATAATTATGTATTACACGTACGCGCAAGTTCACCCAAACATACAGACACGTATGGTACACACTACATTGATATATTGCAAAGTATGAAACGCGTACCTTCTGGCAGAACTGCGAGAAGAAAGAATTCGCACGCATCTCTCTTATTCATCAGATCAACTCCGTATCTTATGAAGTGCACTGAGTATGGGTCCGGGACTATGGAGATCTGGCCTACAAATTTCAGGTCGAGGTCGTAGCGTTTGACAAATTTCTCTTGTTGGAATTGGCATCTGCGTGTAAATATAGAGCATAACTATCTATATAAAGTATTTGGATTCAATAAACATCAACCGCAAAATGTCGCATGTGTCTGTATATCAAATGACTTCAACTAGTCATGCACGCGTACGCGCTTCAGCGTGATTATTAGTGCGTGCACGCGTGAGCGTGCTTGCGCGTGTGCTCGAGCGTGCGTGCGTGTGTGCCTGCGCGCCTGCCCGCGTGCGTGCGTACGCGCGTGCAGGGACGTGCGCGCGTGCGGTCGTGAGTATGCGCCTCTGTCGCGATTACAGGATGCGTGATTGCTCAGAGATTATTGCGTGCCTGTGCACGCGCAAGCGTGAATGTTGAAAACGCACGTCACGAACGCATAATTGGAGACGGACTAAGCGTCGGTTTAACGAATTGTATGTCTTTACTATTTAATACACGTTATCCTGAATATTTTGGAACTAATTTGACTGGGCGTTGTTGCTGCCATGGGCAGCTAAAGCGCCCAGCGAAATTAGTTTCAAAATATTCAACAGCTTAATTACCTTTATACATTTAAGGAAATTGATAGTCAGGGAGTTCAAGGATCGGTCGATCCCATCACGAGCGAGGTGTGGGTGAAGCTTAGTTAGAGATGGGCGGGGCACAGTTAAATCTGGAAACGTCCATGTCGATCACTGCAGTGGCGTTGGGGATTTTTTTTCCAAATTTACCACTGCAATAACAGTCTTCTTAACATATGTGATCCGTTTCTTACCTGAATTGGAATTTGCACTCATCCCAACTGGTGTAGTCTGCAATGGCGAAGTCGTTGTGTATGCGCTCATCTTGTTTATAGAGAAAGATATTGGCAAGCTTATCGTAAGGTGATCCAATGTACGGTACGACCACATCACCTTCAAGAGAATAAATAGACGGAATTGGTTTTGACGTCAACATACAGTACATGTGACATAGTTGATTATGACGTCAAATGATTGATCGATAGACTGGATTCATATAATATATTAAATCGTTTTATATGGTATGCAACAGATTAGTGAATAGCCTATAACCTCATCACCGTTCGCACAATTTACTTTTCCAGGGTATCCATCCATCATATGACGTCATATGACGTTATATGACGTCATAATCAGCTAAATGGCGTGTAGGATGACGTCATAAGCATTACATCATAAATAATTCTATTTGGCCCATTTTAATTCCTAATAGTCCAATAAAGCGTTCGTCATGTACCTATATATGCCATTCATGACGTCATTGACTATGACATCCTACACGTAGTTGGATACGACGTCATATGGTGGATGGATAAACTGGAAAGGTAAATTACGGTAACTAAGTGCAAGCATTGAATAAAACATGTTTTTGACGTTATCCAAATTGGCTTATCGTACCTTTGTTTACTGCAGAGCCTGGGATGTTGACAAACATAAATAAAAGCATTGGAGTCCAAAAGTTTCCCAAAGTTGGATTGTGTCCACCGCGAAGGCTTCCAATCATCGTGTATAAGCCATCTAAACAGTAAATAAACAATGCAAAAATTTTAGAGTTACAGTAAAACACATCTATAAAACAGGCATGCTTATACTATTTAAAATTCATTTATAAACCGAATGCCACATATCAGGCATGTCGGAATACATGTCAGAATACATATTAAACCCGGCGCGGCGAGCCCCACAAAAGCGTGCACGCATAGGTACTGACGATTCAACAGGAGAGACGCCTATTCAGAGTAGCGCGCAGTATAACAATGTTAACGGTACTTCACAGTATGACAGCGGTAGCTACATAGGCATACAGAATATGAACAGCAATGTGAATGCTAATTTTGTCAACGCCAACTTTGCTAATGTATCAATAGACCAGAAATTAAACATGATTATGGATAGGTTAAACACTCTGGATACCATCCAGGATGGAATGTGCGCCATCTGTCTAAAAGTAGAGGAGAATTCGGCATGTATATCCCAAATAAATGCAGATTTAGGGGCCATGTCTTCGAACATTACGTATCTTGAATACAAGCGCATTGATCTCGAAGCTAGAAGCAGGAGACAAAATCTAGTTTTCTTCGGATTGAATGAACGGACGGATGAGGATCTTGTAGATACCATTGCGTCGTTTCTTATCAATAAACTCGAAATTGACAATGCAGACGAGATGGTAATCCAAAGAGTACACCGGTTGGGTGCCCCGCGCAGGAACAGTGTTAAACCCAGACCGCTGATCCCATTGTTTCGTGACTCTGCCGAGATTGACAGTATTTTCAGAGCGACTCCTAAATTACGTGGCAGTACATTCTCTGCGAGTAGAGACCTTCCTCCACAAATAGTGCAGGCTCGTAGCAAATTGTGGTCCGACCTACGACAAGCGAAACAAAGCGGCAGGACAGCATCCATAAAATATCCCGCCAAACTTATGGTCGGCCACGAAATTGTAAGAGGCATGTTCCCGGATTGGGATAGAGTTCTATTTCAGCGTGACATCGCGACTGGCACAAATCGAGATACATCCAAGTTGGCAGCACCGCGACACACCGGGCAGTCCTACAATCATGAACAAGCGCGTTCGAGTCCGGTCCATGAATCTGCAAACATCGGGCCACCGAGACTAAACCATGTTGACTTTCCCCCACTAGCGAACAGCCATGTACCAATGCAACCATTCCCAAGTATGCAATCAATTCAATTATGAACCCGAATGCGTATATGGGACAATGTACAGCAAATCCTAACAGCCAGCACATCAATGCGTGGCACACGTCGGCTCACTCAAACCACAACGAATTCGCCATGCTAGAAAACAAAAACTCACCGGTTACACGCGTGGCGATACCAGCAGTGTCACAACACAGTAATGTGACAACCACAGCACCGGGTAGTATAGTGAGACAGCCTAATACGAATGCTGCTAAAGATGTAAGGAGCGCAACCACGAACAGCACTAACTCAGTACAATCCGCAGTTGTAACCGCATTAGCTGTGATAAATGACAGTCAATATGACGATTCGCGCAATGATCAGAACCAACCAGTTACAAACGTCAATGACATTGTGTCTCAAGCTGTGACCGCCCCCCCCCAAATATCACAAACAAAGATGCAGAATAAAATCCGTTCGCACATTTTTGACAATACAAAAAATACATGTGACATCATATTTTTAACTGAAACATGGGGCGCAGACCTATCCAATATTGAAATAAATGATTACGATTACATTGTTCTTAATAGGAAAAGACATAAAAGGGCAAAGCGTGATTCTGGGGGTTTACTTATTTATTTTAAAAATGACATAGCTAGTGGCATATCTTTAGAAAACAAAGATCAAGATGATATAATATGGATCCAATTAGATAAAATATTCTTTGGTTTAGAGAATAATCTATACATATGTTTGTGCTATGTGTCACCGTCCGGTTCACTCAGAGCCGGTCAAGTGGAAGTAGATGTCTTTGACCGACTAAATGCGTTTGTATCCAACAAATCGAATGATGATGCTAACCCTACTTTTATAATTTGTGGTGACCTTAATGCCAGAACCAAAACCCTCCCAGACTATGTTGAAGATGATAATATAAGATATATACCAGCTTACGAAGGCTATGTAGAAGATGTTAGTACACCCAGATTCTCACAAGATTCCGGAAAGGTTAATGAAAATGGTCACAAACTACTAAATTTTTGTAAAAGTACCGGGATCATGATTCTGAACAGTAGGTTTGGCAGCGACCGTGGGGTGGGAGAAATTACCTGCATAACAGCTAATGGTCCCAGTCTAGTCGATTACATTTTGTGTTCCCGGGACAAAGTTAATTTAATAAAACATTTTGAAATTGGGGAAGCAAACGAACTCTCTGACAAGGTCATACAGTGTGATCTATTAGTCAATACTAAGTCAGAAAATACAATGCCTGATAATTCTGGGCACGCAATGGTTTACAAATATAATTGGAATTCAGAACTTATGAATGAATATAGAGAGAAATTAACGTGTGATGAAGTGCAGTGTGTTTTAAATGGTATGAATGACGTTATAAATGAGGCGAATCTGATGGATGAAGCGAGTGTAAATGAAGTGGTCGAATTGTTTACTATAGCTATAAAGAAAGCTGCAGATAATTTATTTTTGAAAACTATTACACCTAACAGCGACCACAAACGAAAAAGACATAGCATTCCTCACTATTCAAATGATTGTGAAATTAAACGAAAACAGTTTTTCAAATCTCTTACTTGGTATGGAAGAGAGAGATCGGATATATCTAGGATTAACATGGTCGCTGCACGGACCGATTTCAAAAAGTCGGTACAGCTGCACCGTAGAGAGAAATGCGTCGCAATGATAAACTCACTATTAGAAGCTCAATATACGAACACAAATTTGTATTGGAAAATGTTAAATAAAGTCGACACAAAGCAAAATATAAATATTGCTCTCAGGGAATTCCATGAGTTTTTAAGTCCGTTAGCAACCCTGATACCGATTTTTACCAGGCAGATAATGACATAAAGGATTACGTAGATGATTACCTAAAGGACGACTTGCAGATAATTTTTGATGACCTAAACAAAGAAATATCTGAGACGGAAGTAATGAAAGCAATAAAACAACTAAACAACGGTAAAAGCGCTGGCCCAGATTTATTAATAAATGAGTTTTATTTAAAAGCGAGTGATATATTACTCCCGCACATTACAGCGCTTTTCAACTGTGTCTTTAAAAGTGGTATTTTCCCGCGAATTTGGTCAGAGGGCAGTGTTAACGACGTGCATAATTACAGGGGCATTACACTTCTGAGTACACTGGGTAAATTATTTACTAAAGTTCTTAATAATAGATTAAATGATTGGGCAGTATCCAATGCTGTTTATATAGAAGCACAAGCCGGTTTTAGGGCCGGTCTGAGTACTGTGGATAATATATTTGTTATGAACGGGTTAATATCACATGTACTAAATAAAGGAGGGAGGTTGTTCTGTGCTTTTATAGATTTTACTAAAGCTTTCGACTATGTGGTACATGATTGCTTATGGTACACACTTTTAAAAGCGGGTGTTAGAGGAAATATTACTAATATTATCATGTCAATGTACAAAGAGGTAAAAACTAGAGTTAGATTAAACTCTAACGTATCAGACTGTTTCGAATGTACTACTGGTGTGCGTCAAGGGGAAAGCTAATCGCCTTTTCCCTTCGCTATGTATCTAAATGACTTAGAAGACGAATTTTTTAGAAAGGGTGGGGAGGGTGTGGGCTTAGAATTTCTTAAATTATTATTAATTTTATATGCTGATGACATAATTATATTAGCCGAAAGTAGAACTGGACTACAA
>CM067375.1:37478266-37493266 GCA_034401795.1 Chaetoderma sp. LZ-2023a | reverse complement strand
GGTTTTGGGTCGGATGTGTGACTACGGATTCTGAAAGGATGTTAGTTTTCAATATGATCTGCAGAAACCTTAAGGGGAGTCGCTATCAGAATACACTCTCATACATTTCCTATGGGGCATTTTGGGCATGGATAAGCGTATTCCTCAGAAATTATTCACTGGATCCAAAAGAAAAATAAAAGCATCACAGGCCCTAAGTTGTACTGAAAATGTCTCAAGTTTGGAAGATAGAAATCGCAAATAGTACTCAATGGACCACGACAATATGTAGGCGTCAGATACGGGTTAACAGATGCTGGAGGTGTCTCCATGATCTGCAAGAAACTCTAGGACGGGTTGCTGTCCGAATAGCACTCCCTTACATTTCCAATTGGACTTTTTAGACAAGAAAACGTGGACTTCTCAGGAACCATACACCAGATCCAATTTCTGTACATGATCTATGCATGCCTTGTGGGTACTAGTAAATGTACCAAGTTTAGATATGATATTTCCAAAACTGGACCATTTATCATCAAATTAATTTCCAATACATTCCCTATTCACATATTTGTCTATGATACAGAATCTCAATATCTCATGAACCCTTCGGGATATCTGAGTTCTGTAAATGGTGTCTGAGAGGCAATTCCGCCCTGGATCAGTCGATCTAAGTGCTGAAACAATCCGACCACAATTCCGTCATCTATCAATAAGTCATGGAAATATTGTTTAGTGTGCAGATTTGCAAAAATAGAAATGTTAATATGTTAACTAACGCTTATTCTATTTTAGTAAGCAATATTACCCTCTGGTATCTAGGGATGCCAAAAATGTCACCCCTCTGACAGGGATAGAAGCAAGAATTCTCATGATGTCAAATATTGCTTTTATGCAGCACTTTCTCAAAAACTGGTCACTGAACCGAAAAGTTTTTGGGTCAACTTTCTGGTCAACAGATCCTAGAAATATGTTAGGTTTCAAGAGGATCCGGGAAAAATCCTAGGAGCAGTCGCTGACCGAATATTGCTCCCATACGTTCCCTATGGGACATGTTGGGAATGGAAATGCAGCTTTCTGAAAGGTTAACATATTCGCCAATGATTTTATTTTATTAATCAATAGTAGTATAATGTATCCACGTACATGCCAAATATCATGAATCTGACCAACCTAGAAATATGAATTATCTTGATTCCCAAAAATTGGGCTTATGTCGGATTTTCTCAAAAAAAATATTTTGGGTCACCGTGTGGGTCAAGACATGCAAGAGATTTTTCCAGTTTCAAGATGATAGAAGCAAAACTCTAGGAGCAGTCAGTGTCCGAATATTGCTCGCATACATTTCCTATGGAGACATGGTTGGAAGGGAAATGCAGAGTTCTGAATGGTTAACATGTTCGATAAAGATTTTATTTCAGTAATCAAGAGTAGTATAATACATCTACGTATATGCCAAATTTCAGCCATCTAACAGCCCTAGAAATATGAAGTTTCTTGATTAAAAGAAATTTGGCTTATGCCGGGTTTTCTCCAAATCTGGTCACCGTACCCAAAACCTTTTTGGTGGATATGCGGATCAACACATGCTAGAGGTATGTGAAGTTTCAAGCTGATTGGCGAAAAACTCTAGGAGTAGTCGCTCCCTACAAGTTGACCAGGTTTGAAGTTGATTAGATCAAAACTGTAGGAAGAGATCGGTTGCGAAAATCCTTGAGAATAATAATAATAATAATAATAATAATAATAATAATAATAATAATATATGCCATTGCTATCTATGTTAATTTCCAAACCATACGGTGGAGGGGGGGGGGAGCAGTATGTCTGATCTGTCAATCACGTAACTGATTTGGAACAAAATGCTAGCGCCCATGCATGTTTATGCGATTTGAATAAACCAAGGAAGTTTGAATGGGATACTACTCTTATCTCAAATGCGATATTGCACAGGGAGATTATGGTATCATTCATACCCTGGCACATTCCCTTATCCGTATCACAATTATCTGCTTTGTAATATCGCTTAAATGTTGAACAGTGGTCGCCACCAATTTGCCTCCTCAAACGATAGTGTGTGATGTCGTGCAAGTTCCAATGTATTGCATTCTTTATTATGTAATCATCATTCTGTTGAATATTTTGAAGCTAATTTGACTGGAAGTTGTTGCTGCACCCCCCCCCCCCCCTTCACACACACACAGACCCAGATCACATCCACAACCCCAGCTTGTCACATTGGAAGTGGGTACGTCTATATATTCGTTTTACTCGCTATGGAAAATGAATCTATGAATAGCATGAATAAACAGCTAGCCACTATTGTCAAGCATTACCTGACGGAACAATCTTATGGTATGTTAAAGTGATTCTAATCTCATCTCAAATGTTGCATTGCGCTGATAGGTTATGGTTTATAAATTCCAAGTCATTCATATCTTGTCATGTTCCCTTTTCTGTATCACAATTATCTGCTTTGTAATATTGCGTAAATATTGAACACTGGTCGCCACTATTTCGTCTCCTCAAGCGATAGTGTGTGATGTCATGTAAGTGCCAATGCTATGCATTCTTTATTATGTGATACTCATCCAATATTTCGAAATTAATTTGACTAGGGCAGCAACAACTTCCAGACAAACTGGTTTCAAAATATTCAACAGTTTACCTGTATGTTTGCTATTATACCACATTGTCAAACTATAGAAGCCACTTCTATGACTTAGCGCTTATACAGAGGCAGACAGTCTCAGGTTTCTCTGATTGGTAGACAAGTAAACAATGGTAGCCATCATAGACTGTAGAAATGTAGCAATATTTAACCACAAAAGCCTCAATATCTTTCAGTGATGGCACGATGAAATTGCCAATATCAAATAAACACGTTGAACAGCCGTTATAGTGACAGCTTACTTCGACGCGTGAAAATCTTTAAAAATCTGGCGATTTGCTGAACCCTTTTTTTCTGTGTTGATTTACTGAACTCACGTCACCGGCGGTCGGGTCAACAACACCCATAGTGAGGGTATGAACAGGAGACATCTAGCCAGTAATTACGATATCTATGGTTGCAATGGTCCGACAGTAACATAATCGACTGAATGGATGATTCCAGTGTATCCATTAGACATATGACGCCATAATCATCTACGTGACAAATAGGATGACGTCAAAATCAATTATGTTATGAATGACGCAGCTAAGTTCGTCACGAACGCTTAATTGATGACGGACTAAGCGTTGATGTACGAATTGTATGTCTTTACTATTTACTAAACATACAGTCAAATTAGTTCCAAAATGTGGAGCAAAATTTTTAATAAATAGTAAACCCTTCACAGTTTATGCAATTGGTTCACTAGACAGACCTTCCCAGCTCCATGACTGAGTGTCATCTGTCAATTATGATTGTGACGTCAGCCTACTTGTGACTTAATTGATTATGACGTCATATTCTTGAGAGAGGGAGAGTGAGAGAGAGAGAGAGAGAGAGCGAGCGAGCGAGAGAGAGAGAGAGAGAGAGAGAGAGAGAGAGAGAGAGAGAGAGAGAGAGCGAGCGAGAGAGAGAGAGAGAGAGAGAGGTGGGATTCATCCGTTGCCAGTTTGTTCATACTGCTGAATAACAAATGTAAATGTAAATATATGAAACACAGTAAATAGGTTATACTTACGGCAACGTGTACCAAACACCACAAATATCAGTACGCATTTCTTCAGCCACAAATCGAGCCGATACGTGCAGTGTATTTTTGTGGTCAAGGTCTATGAGTGGATCTATAACATTGTAATAAAATAATGTGTCAATGGCCAAGCCGTGCAAATATTTGCAGGCTAAGAGAATACTATTTTTGAAAATAATCGAGCCAGTCTGTCCAGTAGTGCGTATTCAAAAAAGTATTTTCTTGGCCTGCAAACTGGAACATGTAGAGCAAAAATAACAATATTTTAGCCAGTCATGCTTTAACGGCCGATACGGCAAACATCCAGACTCTGTAGTGATTTTGAACCATGTACAATTGTGAGACCATAACAATCAAATTTTGGAAATTTCGGTGGTAAATTTACAAAATACTTTTCTTTGGAATGCTTGGCCATTAAAGGGTTAATTGATATGGGTCACTGGCACCGTGTTAGCGCTAGGAGGCGCTGTTGACACCAGAAGAGTTACATTAATTAATTTGGATTTATTTGATTAATGGAGGTATCCAGTTTTAGCTATATCCCGCCCAACTCTAGCTATGCTCCACCCACGCGAGGCCCGTGTTTGGATCAATCGATCCCTGCACTCTCTCAATTTTATTTACCAGAAAACTATGCCGCCAAGGTGTTGACTTTTTTAAAACTACTTTGACTGGGTGCTGTTGCTGACTACGGCAACAACAGCACCCAGTCAAATTAGTTTCAAAATATTCAACAGAATGGTTATTAAATAGTAAAGACATACAATTCATACAACTTGACGGACTATTAAGCTTTTGTGACGGACTAAATCGCGTCATTCATGAGGTAATTGATTATGACGTCAGCCTAGATGTGACTTAGTTGATTATGACGCCATATGATTGACTCAGAAACTGGATTCGTGTATTTTTACTCTAATTAATTCCAGTCTAAGATCTGTGATTGGGAAGACAAGATAGCAGGAGAATGTGGTTAGCAATACACAAGCAACTTATATTGTTTGCAACTGTCTGACTGCAACGAATATTGGTATTCATCTCTAGCCTATGCCCCGCCCATTTCTAACTAAGCTTCTCTCACATTTTTGACGTCTTGGTATCGATTTGTATATATTGAACCATAACGTACATAAATGCCGGATACCGATAACTCCATACCACGGGCTAGTTTCAGCAACGTTATCCGCAACTCGGTATTTGTAAGTACAAACTCATATTTATAAGCTAATTTCTGTTAGATAATTGAGGGATCCGATATGTCACTCAATTATCTAACGTCATAGTAAACAACGCCACTAGTTATCAAACGTCACAGTCAAAATTACGTCATGAGATGACGTCATAGTACGTCATACAAATCGAACAGTACGTCCCTAGCATACGAATTGTATGTTTTTGATTTTAGTTTCCAGGTTAATAAACATTCTGTTGAACATTTTAAAACCAATTTGACTGGGAACAGTCAAAGTAGCTTCAACATATTCAACAGCCTACCTGTATATCCACCTTGACTCTTACATTGCGGGAATCCAACTTTCAATGCTTCAAATTGGTTGCAACACACGTCAAATTGGGCGGAGCTAAACTCCTTTATTGGAATCACATTTGAATTATTCACCTTTGTTAACCTATAATTGTAAAGAACATCTAATGATGCTCGCGTTCCGTTCACTTTATGTCCCAAAATTGATATGGTCATTTACCATACTGAAACCAGAATTTTCACATAAATTTGCAATCGACAGAGTGGCTAAACAGACGAAATAGACACTACAATTAGTTGATATGCCACATGGACCCATAGCTAGGATGTCAATATGCTAAGCTATTTTTGCCAAAATAAGAACGTGGTGTTATACCATGTAAAAATCTTATCTCTGTGAAAGTAAAACAATTTCGGGGTTGATTGTTTTTTCAGAATTGCATTGATGACTGAATGATGAGAATGAAACGTGACATGTGTTAGTACATTACCTTCATTATTCTTGTAATAATACAGGACATGGTGCAGCTTATCTGTCAATTCCTTTCCTAAATAATAATAATAATAATAATAATAATAATAATAATAATAATAATAATAATAATAATAATAATAATAATAATAATAATAATAATAATAATAATAATGTAGTTGATTATGTCGTCATTTGAGTGATGGATAAACCGAAATCCTCCATTAACCCTTTCATGGCGAAATCGGCCAAAACCAGCCTCTTCACTTTTCTTGAGGAATGCCCATTTACAGACCAAGAGAAGACTAATGTTGATAATTTACTACGATAATCGAGACAGTCATTCCAGTGGTAGATTTTCAAAAATAGTCTTATCTTGGACTGGGCATGTTTAATGAGAAAATTTGAATTGTTCTGACCAAATCTGGGCATTAAAGGGTTAACGGCATGATGGGTTCAAATTCATTAGGCAATGTAAATGTAATCATTAAATATTCTCTTCTTAATCGTTGATATTGGACCTCATGTATACATTCTATATACCATCAAGATGACATTATAATCAATAATTATTGCAACTAATAATATCGGCATCAACAGCAACGGCGGCAGTCATTCCGCTGCGGCGGCCACTTGGCCACGCGGCAACGCCGGGTGTTGGGGTGGGGGAGTTGGTGTTGGTGTTGTTGGTGGTAGAGGAGGTTGTGGTTGTGGTGGTGGAGGTGGCGGCGGTGGTGGTAGTAGTAGTCGTAGTGGTAGTAGTAGTAGTAGTAGTAGTAGTAGTGGTAGTAGTAGTAGTAGTAGTAGTAGTAGTAGTAGTAGCAGTAGCGGCGGCTGTAGTAGTAGTAGTAGTAGTAGTAGCAGTAGTAGTAGTAGTAGTAGTAGTAGTAGTAGTAGTGGTAGTAGCAGTGGTAGTAGTAGTAGTAGTAGTAGTAGTAGTAGTAGTAGTAGTAGTAGCGGTAGCGGCGGCTGTAGTAGTAGTAGTAGTAGTAGTAGTAGTAGTAGTTGTAGTAGTAGTAGTGGTAGTAGTAGTAGTAGTAGTAGTAGTAGTAGTAGTAGTAGTAGTAGTAGTAGTAGTAGTAGTAGTAGTAGTAGTAGTAGTAGTAGTAGTAGTAGTAGTAGTAGTAGTAGTAGTAGTAGTAGTAGTAGTAGTTGAAGTGAACGCACGCGTTTATTTAGCTCTGCAATTGCTGCCCGAATTTGCTAGTTTCTAGCGCGATTTTGTAGATAAATTTTATACAAATATTTCGTATTAGTATTTCCTTTCAAAGTTTATGTTTAATTTGTAAATTCTTGTCTTGGTTGGAGCGCATTTTGTGTCTCCATTTTCTAAAGGCATTCCTCTTAGCTGGCGGTTTCCGCCATTTAATAGGGCTCCTCTTACTGTGGTCAATGCAATACATTTCTCTCCGCGCCAGACTGCTATTTCTATAGTTCGTAGGCTAGCGCATTATATTTGGCAAGATCGCTTGAGTGAGTGGATTTAATTCCTTTGTCATTTGTAAGCACAAGCCTAGTTCTTTAACTATATAAATCTTTATAGTCAGTTGCCTGTTCCCGGTCAACTCGAATAGACTAACAACTATATGACTGTAATATGTTAGTATGCATTAGGAAACCACTTTAATCGGTTAGGTGTTAGTGAACCTCTTAGAAAGTGGTTCAAACTAACAAATATACGACTGTACTCTCTATTCGTATATTTGTTGGTAGACGTCAGGGTTTCAAAAGGGGCACTATTTATTTAGTGTTTAGCTCTTTCCCCGACGTCTTGGTGTTATATATTTGTATTATATATTGTAGTAGTATGAGGTTCTTCTTTTTATAAAACACCATCGCAACCTCCTATAAGCGTACCCTGAGTCTTAAAATCACGACAAAGGCGTAGGGTGTTTCGGCAATTGAGGTGTATCATGGGTTGAAGGATGTAGTTGGGGCAGGGCCACGGGTCCTTCAAGGTCTCGTTAATGTTTCCAAATCTGTATGGAATGTCACCGTAGTTAATGAAAGTGTGAAGGAAAAGTTGCTCGACGAGGTCCTTGTCGTGAAGGGTGAGGTGTGTAATGTGGAGGAAATAGATTCTGATCGTCTATTAGTCAAGATGAAGGTTCCATTAGAGATCCCAGATGAACGGGTTATCAATGAATTGAAAAAGTATGGCAAAGTGGACAAAGTAGAACACGAGACCTATCCATTTGATCGAACCTTAGAAAATGGCATCAGAAGAATTTGGTTCGAAAAGGTAGAACAACCTCTCCCAAGTAAGGTCACGATAGATGGTCGATTTATCTTGCCATTATGGTACAGGGGGCAAATCAAAGAGTGTGGAATCTGCTTAAGCACAGAACATCTTGCAACAGATTGCCCTAACAAAAACAAATGTCTAGTTTGTGGATCATCTGATCATTCTAAGTGGCGATGCCCGCAGAACAAATATGTCAAAAAGGGTGCTGATAAAAGTGCAGAGCAAGTTGTCTCTAAAGAGAATGTCATAGAACCGGTAGCTGCTGAGATTGTAGCTGAAATCCATGCTAATGGGAAGCACGTTGCTAAAGAAAATGTCATCGAACCAGTAGTTGCTGAGATTGTAGCTGAAGTCCATGTTAATGAGAAGCATGGTGAAAAAACTAAGAATCCAATCGCTGTAGTTGCAGGCGATGAAATAGAGGTTCTAGATGAGGGGCTAAGTCTTACTCCAGTAACAAGTCAATCCAAGTCTGATGTCAGAGAGGCTAATTCCACACAAGTTGAAGATGATGATCTGGAAGAGAGTTTTAATTTAGGACAAGTAAAATTCAGGTCGCAAGATACTGAAACTAACTTTGATTTTCCACTGAGTACACTCAATCTAGACGATTTAAATAATATAGAGAAAGTAATTGGTGTCTCGGATCGATTGAGTGGAACAAAGCGACAGAAAGATGGAGAGAGTTCTGAATCAGAAATAGAGGAAAGTGATATAGAAGACGATAATATGTCCGTCGCTGAATCCGATATATCTATTCAAACACAGAGTTCTAAATCACCCGATGAAATGGTCATGTACAGGTCAGAGGCAGGAGAGGTGTTAGTTCCATATGTGACGGCAAAAGGTGTCAACTATAGGCATCTGCGTCATGATTCAGATATATTAAAATATAAGCATTTGGAAAAAGTTGAGCTAAGTAATGCAGCGTTTGCGAGTAAAATAGGTAAATGGTCTAAGAGAGGGTCGAAAAAACCAAAATCTAGTTAGCTTAATAATGGCAGTTTTACACATCCTTTTATTACCTTTTATGCTAATTTGCACACTCAATTGTCGAGGCTTAAATAGTGACATAGAGCAACGTCACTTACCAGAGACTCTGAAAAATGAGCAGATTGACATTGCTTTGATACAGGAAACAAAAATTCAGAAGTCAGAATCATACGATAATTTAGAAAAGGTTTGGATCCAGAATATTCTATTCGTTATCTCAAGATAATAGTGCAGGCGTAGCAATTGTTATACTCCCTCGTTGTTCAGCCTATGTAAATATTATCTCTTCTGTATCAGGTGCAAATGGTCGCTGGGTGAGAGTCACGCTAGATATACAACAAACACGTATCACGTTGCTGTGTATATATGCACCTACGTCTCATCAACTACGTCGTAATTTTTTTAATGAGATGTCTAAAACAGCACTAGATAACATCACTGAAAACTTAGTAATGGGTGGTGACTTTAATTGTGTCATAGACAAAGAAAATGACAGGAATGCAACTTCAACTTATACTGATACATCACATAGACTCTTAAAAGAAATATGTGATAATGAAAATTTAGTGGACACCTATAGAATATCAAAACCTCATGGTAAAGATCTTACATGGTTTTCGGTAGATGGTAAAGTTGGTTCAAGGATCGACAGAATTTATGTGAATAGTTTGTTAACAGGGTACTGGAGAGATGTTAATATTAAGCCAGTTGCATTCTCTGATCATAACATGGTTTGTGTAACCTTTGCCAATGCTGACTGGGTAACAAAAGGGGTCGGGTTTTGGAAATTAAACACAACACTGTTGGGAGAAGAATTTTATAAGAATAATATAGAGAGTTGTTGGCAACATTGGATTAATAGGAAAGCATCATATAAGAGCACATTGCAATGGTGGGAGGATGTTAAACTGGATTTAAAGTATGTTTCCCGAAAGTATGCTATTAGAAAAGCACAGGAAATACGCAAACGCAAGAAAACACTTCACCGATCACTGATGAAAATTAATGCTAAAGTAAATAATGGTGAAGATAATTATTATGAATTACTGGTTAAAATTAAAAGTAAAATAAGAGATATAGAACAATATGAGTTTGAGGGTGCAAAAATTAGAGCAAGAGCCCAGATGCACGCAGAAGGGGAAAAGCCAACCCGATATTTTTGTACATTAGAAAAAGCACGGACAATAGATAAGGTGATGTGCTCATTAAACATGCCGGATGGTTCAACCGTCTTTACCAACAATGAAATGAGTACTATTGTATGCAATTACTATGAGTCATTGTACAAGTCAGAGGGAATTGATGAAGATGCAAAATTGGATTTGTTAGCAAATATAGACAAAAAGGTGTCAGACACAGGCAGTGAATTTTGTGATCAACCCTTAACACTAGAAGATTTAACTAAATCCCTTAAAGGTATGAAACTAGAAAAATCACCGGGGTGTGATGGCCTTCCAGTTGAATTTTACCAAACGTTTTGGCACCTTGTAGGTCCAATAATGGAAGAATTAGCCACTGAAATTTTTGAGAAATGCCATTTACCACCAACTATGGCTAGGGCATACGTAAGGCTAATATATAAACGAAATGACAGACGTCTAATTCAGAACTGCAGACCAATTTCTCTACTATGTGTAGACTACAAAATAATATCCAGAGCACTAACATTGAAACTAGGTAGTGTTTTAGGAGAAATCATTGGAACAGAGCAGATATGTGCTGTACCTAGGAGGACAATTTTAACCAATACCATGTTAATAAGAGACCTTATACAATTGGTTGAGAAGGATAGCATCCCTTCAGCTGTGATTGCCATGGACAATGAAAAGGCATTTGACCGTGTGGAATGGGATTTTCTTTTTAATTCTTTGCAATCGTTTGGGTTAGGCTCAAACTTTATTAAATGGGTTAAGATTTTATATACGGATATCAAGAGTAGCTATTTAGTGAACAATCAATTATCCAGAGAAATTGTCTTAGAACGTGGTGTTAGACAGGGGTGTTCCCTATCGCCATTATTATTTGTTATTGTGATGGAATCCCTTGGCATAGCATTGAGGCAAAATAATAACTTTCAAGGCATATGTATTCGTGGCAGGGAAAAACCACTTAAGCTGTCACAATATGCTGATGACACAACTGTGTTTGCCAGTTCAAACAATGATTTTGCAATTTTAAACCACGTACTAGAAAAGTTCCAAAATGCATCTGGTTTGAAAATCAATAAAGGAAAATCCAAAGGATTATTTTTGGGGCCATGGAAAGAGCGGAATGACAAGCCACTTGAAATCAATTGGTCTAATGATACCATTAAGATTTTAGGCATCTATTTTGGCAGGAAACCGAATACAACACAAAATTGGAATGAACGAGTATCTAAGCTTAAGAGAATATTAGCAAATTGGAAGCGTCGTCGTCTTTCAATTTTTGGTAGAGTGTTTGTTGTCAACAACTTGGCATTATCTGGGCTATGGTATACAGCATCTGTTGTACACATGCCAAAACATGTAGAAAAGGAGGTTAATGAGTTGATATTGTCATTCATATGGGAAGAAAAGAATCATTTAGTTTCCCATCGTGTTCTCAATAATGCTAAGTTAGAAGGAGGACTTGATTTAATTGATATTAAAGTGAAATGTGTTTCTTTAAAGTTAACATTTTCGAATGATCTTATTACATCAGATGAGACGTGGGCATGTGTTTTACGAGCTCTCATGGAGAGAATTGTAGAACCATTTCTGGCGGAGCATGTTTTTACCTCAAAAAAGCCACCTCCGAATAGCCAAATGATACCAGATGTGTTTAAAGATCAAGTTAAGGAGTTAGAAATGTTTGACAGATACATGCCTCCACCTACGTGCTGGAAGGAAGTACTAGAACAGCAATTGTGGGGCAAGAGTAATATATGTTATAACAATGCAGTACTTTATCTACCGTCCTTTGCAAAATATGGCATTCAACATTTATCCGATATGATACACCCTCAAACACGTAGATGGATTTCAATGCAAGAAGTAGCTAGAAAAACACATATGAGGCATATAGATGTCCAGCGGTTGCTAAATAAAATAAAACATGCTGTACCAATTGAATGGTTTCGTTTGCCAAATGTAAATAATAATAGTTTGACTCCACAACCTGCATTAGTTCTTGATGATGAGATGTTAAAATACAAGATGAGATCCAAGGAATGGTACCATATTATGAGACGAAAACAAGTAACACCTCCCATAGCAATTAGGAGATGGGATGACTCAAGCTATAAACCATCCAGTTGGAAAAATGTATGGAAAATCTTACATTCTCCATACATACCAAATATGGCTCGTGATTTATTGTGGCGATTACTACATCGACGGCTATGGGTGGGACACTTGACATACAAGTGCAATATTACGACTTCTGATAGGTGTTACTTATGTCAAACAGACGAAGAAACAATCGAGCATTTATTTGCGGAATGTCCAATATCGTCACAATTTTGGGACTATATCAGCCAAATCGTGGCACATTTTGGAGCGAAGCCCATTGTTCTAGACACGCATGTAGTCTTATTTAGAGAATTTGGATCAAGCGGTGTAAATATCATTAAGTCTGAAAGGACTATTTTAATAACAATACTAACCATAGGTGTTTGGGCCATTTGGAAACATCGGTGTTCACAGACGAAAAATCCATCTATGGGCAATCACAATAGAGCAATAAAGGCAATATTTCGTTCATTGCTGCTGAATCATATTCCTTGCGAATACTTTAGATTAAAGCAGCATGGTAAAGAAAAAGTATTCAAGGACATATGGTGCAAAACAAACATAGTTTCAATAGAGTTGGGAACTGTAAAAATAAATGAGCCTGCACTAGCTTAAATCATTTAATTACTACAGCTGATTTATCTGTGTCTTTTAATTAATCTGTGTCATGTAATTCATTCTAGTTTGCACTTTGATATTGTTATGTTTAATAATTCATGTTAACAAATAAACAGACTGGGGTAAGTTAAAAATCAATCGATAAAGTAAGTTGCCATTGAATTATAAAATTGTCCCAGGTAATTTTAGGAATTTGCACAGGGTTTTATAGGGTTATTTGTTCCCGGGTAATTTACAAAACCTTACAACAAAGTAAATCAAAAATGTAAACAAGAGCGCCATCTATTTCAATCTATTTTTCTGTAATTTTCCTGCTGACTATATATGTTATGCTACCCAAATGCTACTACGCCCGCTGATCTTTAAAGACTCAGCCCACTGGCGTCAATGATTGACATATTTGTCATTGATTGACGAGTCACTTTTCATTTGTTGAATGGTTGCACTCGCCACACGGGCCTACTACCACACATGGATTGAATGGTAATTTACAAAACCGTACAATAAAGTAAATTGAAAATGTAAGCAAGAGCGCCATCTATTTTTCTGAAATTTGTCTGCCGACTATATGTATTATACTACCCAAATGCTACTACGCCCGCTGATCTTTAGAGAATCAGCCCACTGGCGTCAATGATTGACTTATTTGTCATTGATTGACGAGGCACTTTTCATTTGTTGGATAGTTGCACTCGCCACACGGGTCTACTACTACACCAGGGTAGAATAGTAATGCCTTTGTTAAGCTTTGTTTTGCTATCGGAGCTTTATCAGCCTATTGTTTTGTATCTATACTTTTTAAGCCATATGTATTTATAGATTGTATTAATGCTCATTATTTATCATTTTTTTGGTGTAATATTAATCAGGATTACTAGTTCACCAGGTTTTTTTCTGGGGGTTTGCAAGCCTTTTTAAAGGAGTTCCTCCGTGAAGTTTGTCCGACTGCGTCAGCGTCGGTTTTTCAAAAAAAGAAGAAAAAAAAGTAGTAGTAGTAGTAGTAGTAGTAGTAGTAGTAGTAGTGGTAGTAGTAGTAGTAGTAGTAGTGGTAGTAGTAGTAGTGGTAGTAGTAGCAGTAGCAGTAGTAGTAGTAGTAGTAGTAGTAGTTGTAGTAGTAGTAGTAGTAGTAGTAGTGGTAGTAGTAGTAGTGGTAGTAGTAGTAGTAGTAGTATTAGTAGTAGTAGTAGTAGTAGTAGTAGTTGTAGTAGTAGTAGTAGTAGTAGTAGTAGTAGTAGTAGTGGTAGTAGTAGTAGTGGTAGTAGTAGTAGTAGTAGTAGTAGTAGTAGTAGTAGTAGTAGTAGTAGTAGTAGTAGTAGTACTAGTAGTAGTGGTAGTAGTAGTAGTAGTAGTAGTAGTAGTAGTAGTAGTAGTAGTAGTAGTAGTGGTAGCTGCAGCAGCAGCAGTAGTAGTAGCAGTAGTAGTAGTACTAGTAGTAGTAGTAGTAGGAGGATGAGGAGGAGGGGGAGGAGGAGGAGGAGGAGAACCAGGAGAAGGAGGAGGAGGAGTAGCAGTAGGAGCAGGAGAGTAAGGTGTAAGAGGAGTTATAGTAGAACCTATGGCAGTAGAGCATGCAATAATTACCTGTGGATTTAGCTTGTTTGAACAATTTTTTGACATGTTTCATTGCACTCAGATACTCTGAAAAGACAATGAAGAATGGATCAATGACATCCTCTACATAGTTATCCGCATCCTCGCATCCACCTGTCTGAGAATCTGCCACCTTATAAAGCAGCAATGATGTTCAGACATGTTCAGAAAAGGAAGGCTTAAGGATGCTCGGGGCACACGGCATGTAAACGGAATGGGCCCCCACCCCTACTTGGGGTGGAGCATGCCAGTGAGGGATTTCTGGCTCAATATGGCGGACAGTTCGGAGATCCGCCCAAGAAAATTGTGAAAATGACATACTCTGAGATGCATTCACCTGCTTTTAATTAACACATTATTATTAATTCTGCTCTTCAGATATTTTTGCTTACAGTTACAGCAAGGTGTAAGCGTCATTGGCCATTATTCTCAACACAGGAGGTTTATTCTGCTTGTATGTCTCTCCATCAATACGTATGTCGATAGATAAGTGTGCCCCCCACCCCCTTAGTGACCAGACTGGGCCCAATGATACATTATTTTCATGGCAAAATGAAAACTGTGTCTTAAAATTGTCTATTTACAGATTTACAGGATACGCTTTATATATTTAACAAAAATAATAAACATCTGGTTAATCTGGCTCGGTAACCAGTCATTCTAGTGGTAAATTATTAAAAAGAGTCTTC
>CM067375.1:37465766-37473266 GCA_034401795.1 Chaetoderma sp. LZ-2023a | reverse complement strand
TATGTGCATAGGTGTGTGGATGTTGAGTGTGAGGTGGGGGGGGAGTAGGAAGAAAGACCGAGAAAGAGAGGGAGAGGGGTAAAGGAGGGGAGAGAGGGTGAGAGATAGAGAGAGAGAGAGAGAGAGAGAGAGAGAGAGAGAGAGAGAGAGAGAGAGAGAGCGATGAATAAGATCTAATGGAAGAATAGCAGAGGTGAGCTCTAGGTGCTGCCTTCGCCCCGACCTGTACGTGTTGGGCTGCTGACCTTTTACCCCTTAAACTATAAGTTTGCGGGCGGGAAGCTACTGAAAGCGGTTGGTGTTAATTATGTGTTGACATACCGCATTACAGATCAATTTGTTCATTTCCAAGTTAGCAGTGTAAGTCCCGTATAGAAGCTGGTTGACCGTAAGATTAGCAAGAGAAATATCGTTCAAGGCAAGCTTATTTTGGAAAACGACTCTTTGCTCGTTAAAAGGGGCACAATGTAAGAGGTAGTGGTTTGTAGATTCATCATTGTGCCCACAGGAACAACTGGCAGATTCCGACAGAAAGTTGTCACATCTTTACACAGAAACAGACCTAAGACCTCTACGTGAGCGCCGAAAACACAAGAAACTTATCCTGATCTGTAAAATTGTCCACAACGATTGCCCTGATTATATAAGTGACATGATTTCTGAAAGAGTGGGCAATGCTTCAAGATATAATCTTAGAAATGGCAAAAATTTTATACCAACAAGACACCGCCTTGAAGGGTTTAAAAAGTCCTTCCTACCTAGCACTATTCAACTGTGGAATAACTTGAACACAACATTAAAGTCAGCGTCAATTGTTTCGGTTGTTAAAAACAATCTAACCAAATCTGACCAAAACGCCTCAGAACATATTTCCACATACTACACGTCGCGCAGAAGGCGCGAAAATCTTTTACTTTGTAAGCTGAGGAACAACTGTAGCCAGCTAAACAATGACATATTCCGATATCATCTACTTGAAAAAGGAAACTGCGCCAACTGTTCAACGCGAGAAACGTCCTTTCTTTGAATGCCAAAATTGGAGAGAGAAAGAGGAGATTTATTTAGCGTTCTAGAGGCATTTATACGACCTGTAACGCTGGACTTTTGAACATGCACTTACAACTCTTTCCTCAATGAATATTTTAAAGGGAGATGTAATGTCAGGATTTCATTTTCAGAGATTGTTTTTTCTAAAATAGTGTGTAATATAATTAATGTTATGTCAAGCATTAATGTCTCACACATGCATACACTGTATATAGAGCATCTAAGGTATGTGAGAGTCCATGCCAAGAAGTGGTACACAATGACATGCCAATCGGGTTGATCAATAAGGGCCACCGCCATCTTAGCCATACTTTATAACATCTCGATTTATACTACGGTACTATTGACGAACTTAAATACGCCACGTGTAGGCTGACCTCACCATCAACTACGTAATGAATGACGTAGCTAAGTCCGTCAGGAGGGTTTAAAATTCTACCAGTTGTACGAATTGTATGTCTTTCCTATGAAATAAACATTTTTTTGAACATTTTAAAACTAAGTTGACTGGACGCTGTTGCTGCAATAGGTCTCAACAGCACTAACTAGAAATATTATTTTAAAATATCCGCGGCATTTCTAGCTAAGCGCCGCTCAGTTAAATTGTTTTCAAAATGTTCAACCTATTCATGGTTCTTGCCCATTGAGATATATTGCCCGATGGCTTGTAGCAGTTAGGCAGTTGATCATAAAAGATATTTCGGGGCTATACTGATGAATTTCAACATATATTAGTGTCTGAAGTGGCTATGAAAGGCCATTAACACTTTGCCACAGATATTTTCGCCCGGAGGGCGAAAGATGGCTCCGAATTTTCCCAGATATTTGGTGACAACATGTCCGCATCTAGTTAGGACAAATATACGGTATTAGTGTTAAATAACTGACAATATTGGAATTAATCAAACTCACCAACACACAGCAGCAGACACGACAGTGCTAGGTAACGACACATTTTGACTTCGTTTCTTCACCTGACTTGATTCTGGTAAAGACAGTGCTATTTATAGAATTAACTGGGCGGGAAAAAAAGGAAATGTGGTCTCTGCTCCATTAATGCTGACATCAGCTGATAAGGTCATATAAATGTGACAGATTTTCTAAACTCTAAAATCCAGGCACGTATTAAAATCCCGACAAATATCTTTTCTGTAGCCGATGAGTAATCTCTCGGTACATAATCACAGATGCGATATGTTAACGGTCATACCGTCCCCGGATTAAATCTACTTCCAAAGATATTCAAACAAACGTAGGAGGGAACCAAAAGAAAGCTCGGCAGAGGCCTAGACATCAGGTGATTTTGATATGATTTTGATAGCATAATGTTCCTTAGAATGGAGGTACATTTATTCACCGTTTTGTCTCCATGGCTCCAAATGCGGCCGCCTATCCTTCACCCCCACCCCCCCCCTCTCTCTCTCTCGCTCTCTCCCCTTCCGCTGCGTATATCAATCGCTCTCTCAGTACTCCCTTCCTATCCTCCTACATCTCGCTCTTTCACTCGCCCTCCCTCCCTCCCTCCATCCATCCCTCTCTCTCCCCCCTCTCTCTCTCTCCCTCTCCGCCCCGCGCTCTCCCACTTTCCATCCATCTCCCTCTCCTGTTCTTCTCTCTCTCTCCCTCTCCATCTCCCTCCCTCTCCCTCTCCATCTCTTTCCCTCCCTCCCACTCCCTCTCTCTCATAGATACACCACCTTGTTCTGTCTCTCCCACCAATCTTTCACTTAAACGCTGGCAGACATGCCTACACGCACACACACACACGTATGCACGTTTGTCGGCGCGCCCGCCCGCCCGTCCGCCCACCCGCCCGCCCGCCTACCCGCCCACCCGTCTGTCCTTCAACACGCACGCACGCACGCACGCACGCACGCGCGCTCACACGCACGCACGCACGCACGCACGCACGCACGCAAGCACGCACGCACGCACGCACGCACGCACGCACGCACGCACGCACGCACGCACGCACGCACGCACGCACGCACGCACTCACACACGCACGCACGCACACACACGCAAGCACCTACGCACGCTCGCTTACACGCATGCGCTCTTACACACATGCAAGCACTCTATCACGCACTCAGAAAACATTCTCTCCTGACATGTTTGTTTGTTGGTGCTCTCCTTATCTCCGCCCCACCTCCATAATATTACCCGCTCCCTCACCATCCCATCCCTCCCATCATGCGAATTCTGTTTCATCATTTTATTTCTTAATTATGTAACAAGAGTTTACGATATGTACTTTAAAACACTGTTGCCTTTTGAAAATATTATCAGGTTAACGGGCCAGCCGGTTATCAAATATTAACCGTTACTTAAGACGTACACGTCAATTCAGCTGGTTTCTACGTAGTTCATTGTTATTGAAACGTCTTTAGATATTATCTAGTACAGGGGCATTTAGAGAAACGCATTTCTGTAAGGTTGAAATGATGATAAACCCCCTTTTTATGCACAGATCATATCTCTAGGAAATAAAGATGGTTGGCTAAATTTAGGTCTTTTACTGCTAAGTTGTCAACATCTTACGGAAAGACACATCTTTGTCACAAAGTCCGATTTAAAGACAAAAATATGCGATGTTTGCCCAGATCTGTATCTCAATACATTTTGAAATAATGTGAAGGATAACAACAATCTACTCGTTCTATTTTACTGATATAGTTGGGAATCGCCCGGTGAGGTGAGACGAAGTACTTAAGAATGGTAAATTATACGCGTTTATGAAAATAATAAATATTGCTTGGCGATCTAGTTATATATGCAATTCATGTGATAATACGCGAACTAGTACTAGAGTCAATTCCTTAATTTGACATGTGTGTATTATTTGACGCCATCTGCTGAACTCGGGAGAGTTACACGTCGGTGATGGCTCCTACGAAGCAGTACTTATGTATATGTAAATAACAAGATATGGAGACTTACATGGATAATTTAAGATGAACTCTACCCGAAAGCCAATACACGTGCCACGCAATACCTTCGTTCTACACGGCAACCAATGTAGACAGTGTTCCGTAATCGGCAAATCGCTACGCGTAATATGCGGGATTGTATACCGTTGTTTCGTGAATTTAAGCATCAAGGTAGTCTATCAATAAATGTTAGTGCTGTTCTCTTAACGCAAGCCTTAAATCATTTAAACTAAACATAGAGAATAATTTGATACAAACACCTTTAATTTTCCCGTCGATTCTAGTAATTTGTAAACGATTTCACATTTAGTTTAGTCATGCAAGTAGTCATGGTGGTATTACGGTATATTGGCCTTGACAGGGAACAGACCCACAACCGGGGAAGGCGCCGAGCATCATAGCCCACACACGCTTCCGCCACACAAACACCGCAAGAGGAAGTCTTACTTTGTCGATGGGGCTCTCAGGAGTGTGTGTTTCTGATACACTGTATCTGAAACCCCCAACCGTGAAATCCTCACCGGTAATGTAAGACTTCCTCTTGCGGCGTTGGTGGGGGTGGAAGCGTTTCCGGGCTGAGATGTTCGACGCCTTCCCCAGTTGTGGGTTCGATTCCATGTTAATTTAATGTAGTCTCCATCATATATTTGCGCAAACATTGATGTACCGTGCAGAACAAACCAGAAACGTTGTTAGTTAGTAAGAAATACTATGTTGAATATTTTGAATATAATTTGGTTGAAAATGTCTTCCAATTCAATTATGTTTAAAAACTAATACACAGTTCTGTTCCGGAACCATTGTAAGTTATTTCTCAGCTATCCTTTACACAGGCTTCTATTATATGTATATGTTGCTGGACTAAGCAGATAGAAATATTAACTTGTGTAGACATTTCAACTCAGTGATAAGAATTCTGAAGCCACAGTTTACTAAGATGTCGGATACTTTGGATTATGTATAAGAGCATATATATATATATATATATATATATATATATATATATATATATATATATATATATATATATATATATATATATATATATATATATATATTAGTATTAATGCCCATTTATAGGTTCGAAAACTCGGAATCCCATTTTGTATTTGCATATAGCACTGATTATGGCGTTTTCGAGATTATTAGCAAAGTAGCAGAAAATATCTAGATTATCTTCAAGATACGGATTCTAATATAGGCTTTGTATATTAGTTAGTTCTGCCAGTATTGCCCTTCTCTACTGTTCTGGTGGCAAAATATGCAGCTCTAAATGAATAATCGTTAATGATTTGGTTGGAGCATGATTCCTTGGAGATTTAAGGTCACGGACATAAATACAGCGCATTACCCCATGTTCGCGTTAAAACATATTCCGCATATATGTTAGGAAGACACTTCTTCTGATGTTTGGCACCGCACCCATAGCATTATTACGCGCTCCATTGGTAGCATCGTGTTGTAATAACATGTCGGATGCCGTCATCGAGATATGTGAATCGAAGCCTTGCGATAAAATGGGTGCAACAAACTATTCTCAGAATGAGGTTTTGGCTCTATTTCAGACCTGACATCCTGCAGAGTAGCTGGAATATGATTAATCTAAAGCAGCGTGCATGGATATTCTCATTGCATTGGTAAGATGTCAACTGCCACCAGTAGACGCAGCTCAAGCACCTCCATGACATAGTTGTTATGCTTTTTCCTATCAGAACAATGGCTCACTTAGCTGCGTGTGATTCCATATCCAGCTGCAGAGCACGCCACAGCAGAATCAGCAGTAATAACCTGCTGAAATTTGTCCCATCGCCCTGACTGTAATCAATGGACCTTTCAAGTTTCTTCATCCATCAAATGACGCCATAATGAACTACGTGATGTGTAGGATGGACGTGATAATCATGACATCATGAATGATGGCCTACTAGTACGTTGTACGACTAGTATGTCTTTACCATTTCATAAACATTATGTTGAATATCACTAAAACATGGACAGCAACAGCGCCCAGCCAAATAGTTTCAAATATTTAAGAGCTTACCTGTATAGTTTTTTGGAAATTGATAGCCAAGGAGTTCAGGGAGCGATCGAACTCAAAACGACCGATGAGTAGGTGGAGCTTAGCTAGCGATGGGCGTGGCATAGCAAAAACGGGAAAGATCAATTATTCTGTGATGAAGGATGATTTCTATGAGTTCAGAGACATGTTGTGCAAAATAATAACAGTGCAACTATCGGATTGTTTCCCTTCATATCTCTCAGATCTCAGTAAATCTTGGGGCAGATGAACATAAAAGTTACATGTTCACAAGATCAAGTCTGTGATCAGTAACTTCCGGACTCGTTATGACAATTACCTGCGCCAATGTTGGTCCACTGTTAGTTGGGCCAACGTTGGTTGGATGTGTTGGTTCTTGGTGCATGGATAGATTGAAAAACCTATCGACCTGGAAATTCTATTCAGTTATGTCTGATAAATTCATCCAAATCTGAGTTTGTTTAAAAATAAATATTCACTTCTCAAAGGGCTAACTCGGTAACTCGATATTACATTAATTTAATTACTTAAATTAAGTTCGTGTTGGGGATGAAGCGATTGAGATTATTGTTTCACAAGCAGTTATTTATGTAAAGACAACAATGTTCTATAAATCTTATCCTTCCTCCAATTACTTCTAAGTTGGAATATAATTTCAATAACTCTTGTGAAAAAATTGACAATCACCTATGAATAAAGGCAACCTAGCTCTTTGGCTAAGATCAAACTGGTTTGATATATTTCATTAATGTTGCCAATTTGCTAAATATATCGTATGCATAAATGATTTTTAAAAATAGTTCGCTAATATTTGTAGAATATGTTGGTCTAATGTTAGACCAATGAGTATACCTGATGTTGGCCAAACCAATACTGTCAATGTTGTGCCAATGTTATATGATGTACGTTGGGCCAACGTTGGGTGTATGTGCTGGCCAAACGTGGTAGGACAACGTTAGACCAATACGCAGAATGATGTTGGGCCACCCTATGGTGTCAATGGTGGGCCGATGTTATATGTTGTATGTTGGGCTAACGTTGGAATGGATGCGTTGGCCCAAGATGTTGGGCCAGCGGTAGACTAATGAGCTGAATAATGTTGGGCCAACCTAGACAGCCAACTTTGGGCCAAAATGACAACGTACGTTGGGACAACGTTGGCTGAACGTAGTCTTGTTATCTGGGATTATGATAGGGCCTCTACAGTTTTTGCAAGTAAAACGAACACCCCCTCGAGGTAAGGAACATACATTCAGCTTCACAAGACATACTTTGTTGACGATCCCACCAGAGTCGCTCTTTTCAGCCATGATAATGTAATTGGCCATTGGTCTTGAAGCATATAGAAAAAAAATAAAGAATGATAATATGAAACTACTGAGTGTTCGTCTCCCGAGGAAAGACATGCCTTCTGTTGTATTATATAATGGTGCCACAGCGGAACAGGTGGCACTGGCACAACTATGGAAACACACGTGTCATGCG
>CM067375.1:37459856-37462356 GCA_034401795.1 Chaetoderma sp. LZ-2023a | reverse complement strand
GAAAGCGGTTGGTGTTAATTATGTGTTGACATACCGCATTACAGATCAATTTGTTCATTTCCAAGTTAGCAGTGTAAGTCCCGTATAGAAGCTGGTTGACCGTAAGATTAGCAAGAGAAATATCGTTCAAGGCAAGCTTATTTTGGAAAACGACTCTTTGCTCGTTAAAAGGGGCACAATGTAAGAGGTAGTGGTTTGTAGATTCATCATTGTGCCCACAGGAACAACTGGCAGATTCCGACAGAAAGTTGTCACATCTTTACACAGAAACAGACCTAAGACCTCTACGTGAGCGCCGAAAACACAAGAAACTTATCCTGATCTGTAAAATTGTCCACAACGATTGCCCTGATTATATAAGTGACATGATTTCTGAAAGAGTGGGCAATGCTTCAAGATATAATCTTAGAAATGGCAAAAATTTTATACCAACAAGACACCGCCTTGAAGGGTTTAAAAAGTCCTTCCTACCTAGCACTATTCAACTGTGGAATAACTTGAACACAACATTAAAGTCAGCGTCAATTGTTTCGGTTGTTAAAAACAATCTAACCAAATCTGACCAAAACGCCTCAGAACATATTTCCACATACTACACGTCGCGCAGAAGGCGCGAAAATCTTTTACTTTGTAAGCTGAGGAACAACTGTAGCCAGCTAAACAATGACATATTCCGATATCATCTACTTGAAAAAGGAAACTGCGCCAACTGTTCAACGCGAGAAACGTCCTTTCTTTGAATGCCAAAATTGGAGAGAGAAAGAGGAGATTTATTTAGCGTTCTAGAGGCATTTATACGACCTGTAACGCTGGACTTTTGAACATGCACTTACAACTCTTTCCTCAATGAATATTTTAAAGGGAGATGTAATGTCAGGATTTCATTTTCAGAGATTGTTTTTTCTAAAATAGTGTGTAATATAATTAATGTTATGTCAAGCATTAATGTCTCACACATGCATACACTGTATATAGAGCATCTAAGGTATGTGAGAGTCCATGCCAAGAAGTGGTACACAATGACATGCCAATCGGGTTGATCAATAAGGGCCACCGCCATCTTAGCCATACTTTATAACATCTCGATTTATACTACGGTACTATTGACGAACTTAAATACGCCACGTGTAGGCTGACCTCACCATCAACTACGTAATGAATGACGTAGCTAAGTCCGTCAGGAGGGTTTAAAATTCTACCAGTTGTACGAATTGTATGTCTTTCCTATGAAATAAACATTTTTTTGAACATTTTAAAACTAAGTTGACTGGACGCTGTTGCTGCAATAGGTCTCAACAGCACTAACTAGAAATATTATTTTAAAATATCCGCGGCATTTCTAGCTAAGCGCCGCTCAGTTAAATTGTTTTCAAAATGTTCAACCTATTCATGGTTCTTGCCCATTGAGATATATTGCCCGATGGCTTGTAGCAGTTAGGCAGTTGATCATAAAAGATATTTCGGGGCTATACTGATGAATTTCAACATATATTAGTGTCTGAAGTGGCTATGAAAGGCCATTAACACTTTGCCACAGATATTTTCGCCCGGAGGGCGAAAGATGGCTCCGAATTTTCCCAGATATTTGGTGACAACATGTCCGCATCTAGTTAGGACAAATATACGGTATTAGTGTTAAATAACTGACAATATTGGAATTAATCAAACTCACCAACACACAGCAGCAGACACGACAGTGCTAGGTAACGACACATTTTGACTTCGTTTCTTCACCTGACTTGATTCTGGTAAAGACAGTGCTATTTATAGAATTAACTGGGCGGGAAAAAAAGGAAATGTGGTCTCTGCTCCATTAATGCTGACATCAGCTGATAAGGTCATATAAATGTGACAGATTTTCTAAACTCTAAAATCCAGGCACGTATTAAAATCCCGACAAATATCTTTTCTGTAGCCGATGAGTAATCTCTCGGTACATAATCACAGATGCGATATGTTAACGGTCATACCGTCCCCGGATTAAATCTACTTCCAAAGATATTCAAACAAACGTAGGAGGGAACCAAAAGAAAGCTCGGCAGAGGCCTAGACATCAGGTGATTTTGATATGATTTTGATAGCATAATGTTCCTTAGAATGGAGGTACATTTATTCACCGTTTTGTCTCCATGGCTCCAAATGCGGCCGCCTATCCTTCACCCCCACCCCCCCCCCTCTCTCTCTCTCGCTCTCTCCCCTTCCGCTGCGTATATCAATCGCTCTCTCAGTACTCCCTTCCTATCCTCCTACATCTCGCTCTTTCACTCGCCCTCCCTCCCTCCCTCCATCCATCCCTCTCTCTCCCCCCTCTCTCTCTCTCCCTCTCCGCCCCGCGCTCTCCCACTTTCCATCCATCTCCCTCTCCTGTTCTTCTCTCTCTCTCCCTCTCCATCTCCCTCCCTCTCCCTCTCCATCTCTTTCCCTCCCTCCCACTCCCTCTCTCTCATAGATACACCACCTTGTTCTGTCTCTCCCACCAATCTTTCACTTAAACGCTGGC
>CM067375.1:37402356-37457356 GCA_034401795.1 Chaetoderma sp. LZ-2023a | reverse complement strand
AGATTTAAGGTCACGGACATAAATACAGCGCATTACCCCATGTTCGCGTTAAAACATATTCCGCATATATGTTAGGAAGAACACTTCTTCTGATGTTTGGCACCGCACCCATAGCAGTATTACGCGCTCCATGGGTAGCATCGTGTTGTAATAACATGTCGGATGCCGTCATCGAGATATGTGAATCGAAGCCTTGCGATAAAATGGGTGCAACAAACTATTCTCAGAATGAGGTTTTGGCTCTATTTCAGACCTTGACATCCTGCAGAGTAGCTGAATATGATTAATCTAAAGCAGCGTGCATGGATATTCTCATTGCATTGGTAAGATGTCAACTGCCACCAGTAGACGCAGCTCAAGCACCTCCATGACATAGTGTTATGCTTTTTCCTATCAGAACAATGGCTCACTTAGCTGCGTGTGATTCCATATCCAGCTGCAGAGCACGCCACAGCAGAATCAGCAGTAATAACCTGCTGAAATTTGTCCCATCGCCCTGACTGTAATCAATGGACCTTTCCAAGTTTCTCCATCCATCAAATGACGCCATAATGAACTACGTGATGTGTAGGATGACGTGATAATCATGACATCATGAATGATGGGCCTACTAGTACGTTGTACGACTAGTATGTCTTTACCATTTCATAAACATTATGTTGAATATCACTAAAACATGGACAGCAACAGCGCCCTGCCAAATTAGTTTCAAAATATTTAAGAGCTTACCTGTATAGTTTTTTGGAAATTGATAGCCAAGGAGTTCAGGGAGCGATCGAACTCAAAACGACCGATGAGTAGGTGGAGCTTAGCTAGCGATGGGCGTGGCATAGCAAAAACGGGAAAGATCCATTATTCTGTGATGAAGATGATTTCTATGAGTTCAGAGAACATGTTGTGCAAAATAATAACAGTGCAACTATCGGATTGTTTCCCTTCATATCTCTCAGATCTCAGTAAATCTTGGGGCAGATGAACATATAAGTTACATGTTCACAAGATCAAGTCTGTGATCAGTAACTTTCCGGACTCGTTATGACAATTACTTGCGCCAATGTTGGTCCACTGTTAGTTGGGCCAACGTTGGTTGGATGTGTTGGTTCTTGGTGCATGGATAGATTGAAAAACCTATCGACCTGGAAATTCTATTCAGTTATGTCTGATAAATTCATCCAAATCTGAGTTTGTTTAAAAATAAATATTCACTTCTCAAAGGGGCTAACTCGGTAACTCGATATTACATTATTTAATTACTTAAATTAAGTTCGTGTTGGGGATGAAGCGATTGAGATTATTGTTTCACAAGCAGTTATTTATGTAAAGACAACAATGTTCTATAAATCTTATCCTTCCTCCAATTACTTCTAAGTTGGAATATAATTTCAATAACTCTTGTGAAAAAATTGACAATCACCTATGAATAAAGGCAACCTAGCTCTTTGGCTAAGATCAAACTGGTTTGATATATTTAATTAATGTTGCCAATTTGCTAAATATATCGTATGCATAAATGATTTTTAAAAATAGTTCGCTAATATTTGTAGAATATGTTGGTCTAATGTTAGACCAATGAGTATACTGATGTTGGCCAAACCAATACTGTCAATGTTGTGCCAATGTTATATGATGTACGTTGGGCCAACGTTGGGTGCATGTGCTGGCCAAACGTGGTAGGACAACGTTAGACCAATAAGCAGAATGATGTTGGGCCACCCTATGGTGTCAATGGTGGGCCGATGTTATATGATGTATGTTGGGCTAACGTTGGATGGATGCGTTGGCCCAAGATGTTGGGCCAGCGGTAGACTAATGAGCTGAATAATGTTGGGCCAACCTAGACAGCCAACTTTGGGCCAAAATGACAACGTACGTTGGGACAACGTTGGCTGAACGTAGTCTTGTTATCTGGGATTATGATAGGGCCTCTACAGTTTATGCAAGTAAAACGAACACCCCCTCGAGGTAAGGAACATACATTCAGCTTCACAAGACATACTTTGTTGACGATCCCACCAGAGTCGCTCTTTTCAGCCATGATAATGTAATTGGCCATTGGTCTTGAAGCATATAGAAAAAAAATAAAGAATGATAATATGAAACTACTGAGTGTTCGTCTCCCCGAGGAAAGACATGCCTTCTGTTGTATTATATAATGGTGCCACAGCGGAACAGGTGGCACTGGCACAACTATGGATTTTGTGCAGAGGAGATGGATGATCTAATTAAAAAATGGACACAAATGGACAATGTTTTAACGTGATGCTGCTCTCAAGATGATCACTGGTTGATACGCTACTGACCAGACGGCGTAGTGATGTCATTGTAGATTACATATCACAAGGCTAAACGGTAAATATGTTAGCTAAACGAGAATTTGGCCAATAGGGAAACATGCATTTCGAAGCGCACAATAACTATATATATATATGTCTTCAGAAAATCAGGATAGCCTAATTTTCTGAAGACAAACTACAATGGCTTCCGATGACATCCAGCAAAGGCAGTTTTGAAGTTGTATGCATTCAACCTGTAGTTTCAATTTCTATTTTAATGGACATGCCAGCACCAATGGGCAAACAATACCACACTGAAGTGGGCTTCATAAATCTAGCCTGTGATGAATCAACACGGACACATATCCACGTAATGACCCTTGGTATGGCCATGCCACACCACCCTCTAGCTAAGCTCCACCAACACTTCGCCGTGTTGGGATCGATCGATCCCCGAACGCCCTGACTATCAATTTCCTGAAAATTATACAGGTCAGCTATTACGTATTTTGGAACTAATTTAATTGGGCGATGTTGCTGCCTATGGCAGCAACAGCGTTCAGTCAAATTAGTTTAAAAAAAGTCAACAGCATGTTTATTAAATAGTGGAGACATACAATTCGTACAACGTGTCGAACTACTAAGAGTTAAAGACGGGGAAAATGGAATGATTTATGACGTAATGATTATGACGTCACATGATAGATGGGTACTCTGGAAAGGTGAATTATAAACTGCAAGGTAGTCACTGACAAGATGGCCAATACACGATGTTCTAGCAATATTCAAAATAAAATATCCGTGGTGGGTAAAATGGGGAGTAATGACGTGTACACATTTAGTAGGCGAAAATAGGTGCAAGTATAATATAAGATAATAAGCTCGTAGCCAAATGAAGGATGAAATTATGTACCTCTAGATATCCCGGAAATGCCCTATGGGAGCATCTAGAATTCGAAATATATCCATCTCATGTCCTGGTATATCTTGATCGACCATATATTAACATAAATAGCTTTGGCAAACATTTCATCCCCGGGGCAATAATTCTGCAAGCGCCGATTTTTTCAGATGTGAAGATATTTTATTGTGAATATTGAATGTCTTGAACAAGCGAATATATTAAACTGAGCGATCAACGATTAAAGGCACTCGCCATCGCATTTCTAACTTGCAACTCAATTTCCAATTATCATACGGATCACGACACAAACACTTTCTTGTGCTAAAGTTTGAATCGAATCTGACGGCTGGCTTCTTAGATATCCAGAGATCCAAAATGTGATCTAGCTGGATCAGGGATTCTGAATCAGGATCGTAGGCACGTTCTAGAAATCTTCTTGTTGTAAAGCAATGGAGGATTCCGGTTTATCAGTCAATCATATGACAGCATACTCAATTATGTCATGAATGACGTAGCTAAGTTCGTCACGAATGTTTAATTAATGACGGACTAAGCGTTGGTGTACGAATCACATGTTTTTACTATTTAATAAACATACTGTTGAACATTTTGAAACTAATTAGACTGTTGCATCAACACCCTGTCAAATTGGTTTCAAAATAGTCAACAGCTTGCCTGTATAGTTTTCTAGAAATTGCTAGTCAGCGAGTTCAGGGAGCGATCCATCCCATCCCGGCCGAAGTGTGAGTGGAGCTTAGCTAAAGATGGGCAGAGCATAGCTAATACTGGATTTCTCTATACGAATCAGCTGGTTTTAGAAAGAGCCCGGGACACACACACACACACACACACACACACACACACACACACACACACACACACAGGCGCGCGCTCACTCATGCACACGCTCTCGCACGCACGTACGCGCATACCGCGCATGCAACTTCCTTTACTGGACCAGGATAAAAACACGTATCACGATGGCGGATAAAATAGTTTGCCCATTGAATTCCTCTGGAACTAGATTTCTTATCAAGAAGCTGTTCCGGATACCAAAATTCTGGTTTTCGTTTTTCCGTTTATTCGAATTTTCTGTTTATTTTAATGGAACACGAATTTGTCACACGTGCAAAAGCAGAACAATTTACGGTCTCAGACGCTGCTTGCATGTGTGTATCAATAGATAGTTTTCTGGCGCTATAGAGTAAGATATGTGCAGAGAAAACGTTCACGCTTGTTTTGTTGTTTTGCCATTGTTTGGCACATTTGCAAAACATACCATTTCACACATTCGTGCACGCCACCCACCCCGATTTCTTACATTGGCACCATTTCGTATTACAGCATGGGGATTGAGTGACCCGCAAGTAACGCATAATGCTCACGTTTATTCTCTGATCTTCTTCTGTAATTGAACTTGGTGTTTGTGACAGTATCTGTTTATGATTATTGTATTCTGCGCCTGTAGTAGTAGAAACATCCTACAGCTGCAATCAGTCCTTCTTCGTATTTGACCACGGTGTCTTGTTCTCAGTCAAAATCTTTCCTTAAGGCTAGTCTGGATCTGAGTGCACTGAGACCTTTTATCGTGAGGTCACCTCGCTGCAAGCTTAACAGATTTGTGCAATGAGACTCCTCGCTAGCTTGCATATTTACTGCTCCCAGTCGGGAATTCTTAACCTGCCTGTGCTTCTGGCCTCCTTAGCATATGTCCAGACATGGACAACCGTTGCTGGGAGACTTTTACGGATAGTGACGATGTATTACACATCTTGCATTGCGGATCGTTAGACATTATGCTGTCTGGTCATCGGCATCCAGTGATGACGCGGAAGTGTTTGCGGTGACAGGTATACGACTTATCTAGAGCTGCCTTTGGAGTTGCCCAGCTATTACAGCTATCAAGAATTAAGGATACGTATGTTGCGCTGTATAACGCTGGTCTTTTAGTCAAGAACATTTTTGATCTACGGGTCCATAACTTCTAGAAGGACTGGTGAGCTATGTTCTCCATAAAGCACCGTGCAGCGATGTCAGCAGTACTGCAGACCAGTGAACCCAGGAGTGCACGTTTCCTCTATGGTTCCCCGACGTAGATCGCAACTTTCATTAGTTCCATGCGTTGTCGATAAGTATATGTAGGTGAACTCTGCTTTTGATTCATCCATAAAGCGATTCACAATTTTTAGTTTGATTGCAGCTATAGCGAGTAGTTCGTCAAGAGGTATCCTGTCCTGGCCTATGATGTTCACATTGTTCGCATATTCCATCTAGAGGGAGCGTTGGTCTTGTGGAATTTCCCGCTAAGACTCCAATGCAGCAGCAACGTAACATGTGAAAAGCACAGGTGATAGTCCATCTCGCTGTGGGGAGCCGATTGATGCTTCAAACTCTGTACACTTCACTGTCTAGACCCGTACTATGAGCTGCGTGTCTACAAGCAGTAGTCCCACTAGTTGCAGCTCATCTTCATTGCAACTGGCCTAATGCAGTACATATAGGATCTTTGAGCGTTTAATTGTGCCGAAGGCCCATGGCATATCACTGCACATTTTGTGGAAATCCCAGTGCTTGGACATGATTACTGGCACACGCATACCGTAAACCCATACCATGTCTGTGCAGCTGCGTCCACCTTTAAAAACATTTTGCCATTATCCAAAGACGTCATCGATCGTGTCTTGCTTGCGGCATAGAGCAACATTGGATAGGATTGTCCGTGCGCTCTTAGGGATCGAAATGTGAAGGAAATTTGCCGTGGACATGGGACGCTTCTTGGGCGTATGTAGCACGATAAAGATGCATTGACGTACAGCATCGATGGGAAGCTGGTGCATAAAGGCTGAATTGATTAGTAAGTGGCCGGTCTTGAGATAATATCACTTGCATATTTGAATAGTTCATTTTTCAGGGCTTTCAGGTTCTTCTCAATTTCTTCTATCACGTTTAATTGGTGCCTAGGGTCATCTGAAACTTGATGTTCTTATCGTGGTCGCTTAACTGTTCCTTGAACCATTCTCGAATTGCATCCACTTTGGCCTGGTCAGTCCCGATAAAATATCATAGGAGTTGTGTACAGTCAGTGGTGGTGTGTAGTCAGTAACTCGGAGGGCTCGGGCTGCCAGAGGCATTTTGTGACAGTCATCCGTGGCTGTGGGGCAGAATGTTGTTCCGCTGCCTACGTAGTTTGGTGCTGTCCTCAATTTGGCCACATGGAGAGATGCGCATCCACCATACTCTCTGCTCTACTGATGGTTGTACTACTACAAAGTGATAAGTATGCCAAGTTCGGTTGTGGTTTTTGAGAAGTCCGATGGTCCTGGTGGCTGATGATTCCATACAGTTGAGTATTTTAGTTAGGGCTTCGTTTGTGCCAGTACAACGAAAGATGTGTTTGACTTTCTGTGTTCATGGAATCTTTTCTCGTTTACAGTATCAAATCGCGTTACATCACCAGAACGACAATGCTGATAAGATACGTCCACTTCGGATACGAAAGACGTCAGGACCCAATCTAACTCCAGAATCGGACTGTAAACACACAGCTGTGGAGCGTGTTGCTTTTGGTATCAGTTTTGGTAACATTAACATCGACTTGACCCATCCAGTGGATCATATCAGTATCTACACACTCTCAGAAAATGGACCTTTCCACTTTATCCATCCATCATATGACGTCATATGAACGACGCGTCATTTGCTGGTCTGCTGGGGCTACAGTACATAATGCAACATGGTATTAATACGATCGCAAACAGCACGAGTAGATAATGTTATTTATGTAAAATAATGTTAAAGGGATGCTAATCTCATCTCAAATGTTGTATTGCAATGATAGATTATGCTTAATAGATTCCATATCATTCATATCCTGTCACATTCCTTTAACTGTATCACAATTATCTTCTATGTAATATCGTGTAAATGTTGAACAGTGATCTTCACCATTTTGTCTGCTCTAGTGATAGTGTGTGATGGCATGTAGTTTCAAAATATTCAACAGCCTACTTGTACGATTGATTTTATACCACATTGTCAAGCTATAGATTGCACCTCTGTGACTGAGCGCATATATAAAGGCATACGACTAGGTTTTTTCCCGATTGATTGAAAAGTGAATCATGACAGCCACCATACGCTAGAGAAATGTATCAACATTTAGCTACTAAAGGCTGAATATCTTTCTTTGACGGGATGATAAAAAGCTTTAAATTCCATGCATAGTTTATCGGTGGCCTATTAGATCATCTGTATAGATATCATGAGATGAGGCTTTGATATCCTTTAGTAAGCTGAATAATGATTGGAAAACGATATTCAAATATTGGTTTTAATTGGCATTAGACGACAATCAATTGCAATTTAACATTTGTATGTGTAGTTGACAATATTGCAATTTTTCAAAACGTTTATATCGCAGAAAACCCACAACTACTTTTAAATCACGCTATGAAAAGAAAGCGTCTTTTCCAAAGGTGCGCACAAAAAGCCTATCAACCCTTGCATAACAGAAACGATACATTATTTATAATGTAAGGGGCAGTATACTGAATATTTTGAAACTAATTTTACTGGAGGCGCGCAGTAAACTTTCGTTATAGATATTCAACGGAAGTCCTCTTTTTATTTTGGGACCCATGAATTTATTTGAAGGGTGACAGTGTCAACTGTGTCGTTAATTTCATTTTTCCCTATGCGCCACTATATAGTATCGTGTGGGAAGATAAGATGCTTTATAATTGGAAACCTTTGTACCCAAAAAAAATACTAACCCTAAACACACCCACCCCCTTTTCAAATTAAACATCCGTTATAAGTTGCAACAAAACCAGAATGAGAGGAACCGCATAACAATAACCAGATTAAATATTTTATCGGGTATTCAGATAGTTGACCCCCACAGCGTCCACACCGACCCCGTCCTAGATTTTGGAAGACGTAGATATTAAATACATATTTAATCAAACCCTGCGACGATTCTCTCTCAAAGGATCCAGTTAGGCATGCAAATATAATTCACTTTGAATTTCTAGCTGACATTTACCGTTCTAAAGACCTGTCATATTCTGAGGTTTCGCATCGTTGTGAATTTACATATATGATGTAGATTGTAAATATAGGAATGTGTACAAAAAGTCAAATCTAGAACAGTTTCTTTTTAATAAATGTTTAGACTAATCATGCGGTTACCATTCTATTTTGACATTAGATTTTCTTTACATAACGATGAGTCCGTAAGGACTACAGATATTGATCGAAATCTCGCCCCAGTTTCGTCATCATTGCTTAACTGCGTTGTGTCGAATATTTTTTGAAAATTTACCACTAAAATAACTGGCTCGGTAACCGAGCCAGTCATTTCAGCGATAAATTCTAAAAAAAATCTTGTTGGTCCGTAAATGGATATTGGCAAAGCAGAAATCTTTCTTGGACATTACACTTTTGATGAATTTCTATTCTGAAAGATAACAGAATTCTACTTTTTTGTAAATTTCTGTGCTAAATTTACCAAAAATAGATTTTTATTTCGAAAAATCGAAATTTTCTTGAAGATTCATGACAATTTAATCGTATTTCGAGAGCTTTAATGCGCTGTTGAGACAAGAGGGGTTAAAGATAGTTTGTGTCACTTTGATAAAGATTCATGGGGTTAACAATAAACTGTAGCAAGCGCAATGAATTGTGGGAAGTTGTCCGGATACCGAATTGGCTCTTAATTGAGCGAGCTGAATTATCACTCAAGTATACGATGTCGTTATCGAATACGTCACTAGTTAGCATACGTCACAATCAGAATGGTGTAGAGTTATTAGTCACGGAAAACGCAAAGTCCGCCACGAAGGTAGGCAAATTGTATGTTCTTGATGAAGTCATAATTGACTACACATGTTGCTGAATATTTTGCAAATAATTTGATTAGGATCTGTAGGCAACAACAGCTCCTTGTCAAATTGGTTTTAAAATATTCAACAACTTACCTGTATAGTAATTACCCGGAAATGTAGATTCTGGTAATGTATCAAACCATCATAACTATTACAAGAACACATGAAACTGGCGTGGCCTAGCTAGAAATGATCCATGTTTTGGTAACAAAGAGAAATCAGAGACTGGAGACATTCGCTCGCCATGTATTTTGGGGTTTATAGAGATATTGGTGAAATCTGATGTTAGAGCCGGATTACGGCGAGGGCTAACGGCGTTACATGCCGGGCCCTAAAAATATTGGGACGTCAAACCAAAAATAATTATCGCTCTTTACCCATTTGAACCTGTAATCCCAGTATCTGACTTGTATAGTCATGATATAGGTAAGCTGTAGAATACTTTGAAACCAATTAGACTGGAAGCTGGTGCTGCCATAGGCTACACCAGCTTTCAGCTTTAATAGTTTTAAAATATTCAACTGCATTATAGCGTAACACATTTAGTACATTTGGGTGTAGTAGTAGTAGTAGTAGTAGTAGTAGTAGTAGTAATAGTAGTAGTAGTAGTAGTAGTAGTTGTAGTTGTAGTTGTAGTAGTAGTAGTAGTAGTAGTAGTAGTAGTAGTAGTAGTAGTAGTAATAGTAGTAGTAGTAGTAGTAGTAGTAGTAGTAGTAGTAATAGTAGTAGTAGTAGTAGTAGTGGTAGTAGCAGCAGCAGTAGTAGTAGTAGTAGTAGTAGTAGTAGTAGTAGTAGTAGTAGTAGTAGTAGTAATAGTAGTAGTAGTAGTAATAGTAGTAGTAGTAGTAGCAGCAGTAGTAGTAGTAGTAGTAGTAGTAGTAGTAGTAGTAGTAGTAGTAGTAGTAGTAGTGGTAGTTGTGGTAGTAACAGCAGCAGTAGCAGTAGCAGTGGCAGTGGCACCAGTAACAGTGGACATCTTTATGTTGCTCACTAGAATCACGGCTCAATCATATGTACTCTCGCGTGGCGTGGCTGACTTTGGCACAGGCAGCCATGGACAACAACCAAATGGGACACAGTATTGCTGTCATTGCCCGGCCTCTGGCTAAACAAGCACTGGTTTTTGATAAGCCTCATAAGGATATGCTGGATGACTATGTCAGTAAAGAGTCTTGCCCATTACGTATCACCTTGACGTAAAGCGTGATAACCATTGAGGAAGTTGGTATGAATATCAGGATGGCTTACATGTAGTTCTTGCAGCTTTTGAAAATAGTCATAGGCAGACTTGGTATTGAAATTATTACCAGCCGCTGCAAGATATGTAGCATTTTACGAACGGCTTGAAGGTGCAACCTCCAATCTCCGGTCCTCTCTCTCTTAATGAAATTCCCTAGAATTTCTACCATTTCCATATACTTAAGCCAAAAGTGTAGGGGTCCTACGACTGTTCAGGGAATCCTTCTCAACATCTAATTCCTCCATGATAACAAGCAATGGATCGTTCATGGGCAGTTTGTCAGTTACATGCGGGTCCCTCCTGATGTCATCAAACAGCTCTCTTGCGGTGGCAAGAATTTAGTGAAGCTCGGCATCGTCCTCTTCATCTCTGCTTGCATTTTCATCAACATATTCACCTGGGCGCTTAACACCACGCTCGTCTACTGCGTTGAATTCTGAATATGAAATGGTAGGTAGTGCTATATTGTAGCCATTTTCAAGTAGCATTCTACTGAGAGCGGCATGGACCGTGATATTTCCTCTAACTACATAAGCGGTTACTTTTCCATTAAGAATGACTTTCACTGCATCCTCTGCACACACTACCTCAAACAGATGCACACGACCACTACGGGCCATTACGTGACTGATACAGCCTACGAAACCAATTTCCATTTAAAGCCGACACCATGTTCCAAAGTCTTAACATATCGGATTTAATGGGACTCCAGCTTGTCTCGGTGTCTGTATTTCAGCATGGATTTCTAAACAATGGCTGGTTAAACGTGATCACTGGTGTGACATGGTACTGCTTTGCGTGGTCACAAATGTACCTCAAGGTTGAGAAGACACTGGTCATGTTACTGTGGTCTAGGTCTATAAGGAGAAGGAAAAGAACAGAGGATTTCCTGGATGAACATCTTTGTGGACACTTAGCACCATGCAATACCATAATTGTCTGATTGAATATATGCATCATGCAATACCACAATTGTCTCATTGAGCATATACATAGTAAAACATCCCAGAGGGTATCAATGTCAGCTGTTGAGACGGGTTTCTCCATCGCTGTTATCTCCTTAAAGTGTAATGTGCCTAATTGCAGTGCTGTGTAATGCATTTAGAAGTTTAATGCTATGCTCCTCGTATTCCCTGACCCTGAACACATTAGCATAGACACAATTTGTACCATTTCCCATGCTGATCTAAAAAGCATGGCAAAATTTAAATTTTCTTATGATGGTAGAAGCTAATTAGAATAGTTATGCAAATTTTCACGGCTTTTGACCTTTGATGTGTTATACGTGGGTTCCCTGAACACCATGCAACTGGAAGAAAATTCATACTGCAAATTTGTTCCAGGTTCACGTACAGTTTGACTGGAATATATTCAGCAGTACGTTTTATTTGGTTTTTGGAAACATTCAAAGCTAATTCTGAGCCGTGCTGTACACTAAAAGTGAGCGGGGACGGCCTGTTTAGTGTCGGTACTACTTCATGTTAGCACAGTTTAAACGGTTTCATCCGACCTGGAGATGCGCTTAGCGCACACCATCCAAGCTAGGACGTATTAAAATTCAAATAAGGAGCTAATGTGTGGAGACTGGCTATTAGTGTCCTGCTAAACTACCAAATTCTTCAAACGCCCAATTCACCTTTCCAGAGTATCCATCCATCATATGACCTCGTATGACGTCATAATCAGCTCAGTGCGTGTATGATGACGTCACAATCATTACGTCAGAAAGGGGTTCCGTATAGACCGTCATCAAATCTCAGAGTCTGACACGTTGTATAAACTGTACGTCTTTGTAATTGTTTGCTATTTAATAAACATGCTGTTGAATATTTTAAAACTAATTTGACTGAGCGCTGGTGCTGCCTTAGGCAGCAACGGCACCCAGTCAAATTAGTTTCAAAATATTCAACAGCTTACCTGTGTAGTTTTTAGGAAAGTAATAGTCAGGGTGTTCAGAGATCGATCGATCCCAACTCAAGCGAAGTGTGGGGTGGGACGTTGCTAAAGATGGGCGGGGCATAGCTAAAACCGGAAAGGTCCATTGTGCTGAGAGAGGACGTTAGCCAATGCGCTACACCTTACATGCATTCATTTCAAAAACTAAAATTCTAATAGGTTATTCTTGAGCATTTCTCGAGTCACAATTTACTGGGTCAATTCACGCCATAGCTATCTGAGTTTTTTTTTTTGTTTCAGTCGGCTGTAGCTAACTATGCCCGATTTTACACTAGTATTCGTTCTCAGTTATGGCTTGAGAGTGGCTGATAGCGTTACAAGGGTTAATGCAAATCCCATTTGCAATACTGACCGCCAGTACCGAGTAGCGAACCTTGGAACTTGGCTTAGAAGCTCGCACTGTTATCACTGCGCCCTTTTATCCGTTTGACTGTTTGACACGAAAGCAGCGCCTAAGTAGACCAGGAACCAATGCCTGCCAACTACTCGAGGTGGCAAATGAAGGGATCTGCCGCTCAGGTATCTGACGACATGGTCAAAATACGTCGCATGATGGCTGACGTTACAATCAAATGATGCTGTCCCGACATGAATGTGGCAAATGTCAGACATAATGGTATGTCTTTGGTGAATTAAAAATGGGGAAATCCGATCCGTTACTCAAGTATATAACGCCATATTCAATTACGTCACATGTAGGCTTACTTCACAATCAAAATCCGCAATGAATGACGTATCTAGTTCCGTAATGAACATGGACTATTACCCAACTGTACGAATTGTGTCTTTAATGGATCTAATATTTAAGAAACATTCAGTCGAATACTTTGAAGCTAATTTGTCTGCTTCCCGTTGCTGGCATAGGCTAAGGCTAATCTCGCTAAACGGCATTAACTAAGGCTAAGTGCAATGTAAAATGTCAATGAAAAAACGTACACCTTCATGTGATTTGTGGTAGTAATCTCCCCGCTACACAATGCAGCAGATTCTACTAAGCTTTACTCACCCCCTCTGTTGTCAATAGCACACCAAAGCGCGCATAATTCTACTCATATTAACTAAACCCCTAATGGGCAAATCTTTTCAAGAAAATCTTGATTTTGCTAGGAAAGAGAAGAGCATATATGTAAGTAAATTTACAAAAATAGGTTTTTATTGTGTTTTAAATGGATATACTTCTAAGGCACTGCCGATGCCGTTTGTATCGGACTTGACCAACACAGGGGTAATGCCAATTTTTTAGCCTAGTAAATGTCCATTTGCAGTCCAAGAGAAGAGTATTCGTTTGCAAATTTACCACTGGAATGACTGGCTCGATTACCGCGCCAGTCATCCCTATGGTAAATTTTCGAAAATAGTCTGAACAGTCATCAAGGTCACTACAGCGGTAGATTTACCATATTGCTCGGTGAAGGGTTAAATAAACACAAGAGGAGTCAAAAGCTAAGTAGTTTCATTCGTGAAAATACAACATAGACTCTTCAGAATGGCAATGCTCTATATACTTTGAACACTGAGCTACCAGAATCGCAATTCCAAGGTAACTAAACAGGTAAGCCATTTATTCGTTTGAAAATAATTTGAATGGATCCTGTAAATAGTAAAGACATACATTTCGCTCAACGCGTGACGGACCATTAAGCATTTATGACGTACTTAGATACCGCATTCATGAAGTAATTGAATGCGACGTCAACACACGTGTAATGTAATCCATTATGACGTCATATATTTGACTGGCAGATTTGATTCCTCTATGGTGATAGCTGACAAGCTCAAACTGCCATCTTGAACAGACTCGACTCGCGTTCTCCTAAACAGTTGCGAACCATTACGCTGGCCACGCAGTCTCCTATCAGACTCGGTTCTTTGAAAACTGTACAACACAGTATAACACAGTCTGCGAGGTTAGAGAAATATCGACGCTCAATTTGTCCACATGCTCTTGAAATGCCCGAGCACACATGTTATAGGTTGCAGTACTGTGTTCCAATAGGTAGCAGGCACGCCCATGGCGCAATCATACCCACTTGTTAACTGTTTTGCAATTAGCCCTAAAAGTGTACTTTAAGACCACTAAAGACGAACAACGGACCGTTTCATTTTTAGCTATGCCCCGCCCATCTCTAGCCAAGCTCCACCCACAACTTGTTCGTGTTGGGATCGATCGATCTTTGAACTTCCTGGCTATCAATTTACAGAAAACTATACAGATAAGCTGTTGAATATTTTGAAACTAATTTGATTGCACGATGTTGCTGCCTCAGGGAGCAACATCGCCCAGTCAAATTGGTTTCCAAACATTCGACAGCATGTTTCTTATATAACATAAACATACAATTCGCACAACATGTCGGACTATTAAGAGTTAAAAACGGCCATATAGAATCATATATGATGGCGATGTGTTCCTCGAGCTGTGGGTAAACACCCAATGGCCGCGTTAGTTCAGAATTCTCCCCAGTCGAATGTCATTCGATGGTGATTTATGATTATAATATGTTTTTTCAAGTGCAATGAGTCCTGGGGTAAATGACGTGCAGTCCACACGCTGATTAAACTTTGCATTCTTTACGAGTTGCACAATTCAGAGTCACTGATCGGGTCGGGTAAGATATACCCAAGAAAACGTCTCATGGATGTCTACTAATTTCGTATCTTTAAGTCTGCACCTTTCTGGCGGTGCTAATGTACTATCAAAAGTTGTTCTATGGATATGTTATAGAAAGGCTTTCGTGGCTCTCACATGCAACATATTATTCTCCATTACAACCCATCCAGCCCTCCCAAGCTTGATTCCTTTTGTCGAGAGCTGTTTACTCAGAATACATATACACTGCGGCGGTATATGGCGGGAATATAATTGCCGAACGTAAGCGTTAAAGGCCTATTCTAAGGCCGTGTTCTCACCAGAGACTTAATCAGGAATAACACCATACCAACGTTTGGAGGTATTCCTGATTAACATGCTAGTGAGAACACAGCCAAAAGACGTGTTCTCACTGAAGAGTTAATCAGGAATAACGCCATACCTCAGTATTACATTACGCCGGTTAAGTCTCTAGTGAGAACATGGCTTAAGTGTACTTGCCATATTGTCGTTTATTTCGCGGAGATAATTCTATGGTGTATGCATAGTTTTAAAAATATATTAGCATTTTTTAAATATTCTTGAATCATCAGCTCACTTGGCCTACACATATTCAGTGATTCTTTGTTTACAATTTTGATAAAGGTCTACGGTACCCAAAATATAGATAGAACGAAGGATTTGATTGGTTCTCCTCATTTAGTAACGCACACAATTGATTGACTAAAAGGCGGTGTACAGCTAACAAGCTTATCATGACTTTAGCCAATTATGTTTCAGAGAGTTTACTCTATTTGTCCAGACAAATTTTGCATATCCTACTGTTGTCCCCGGACTCGGGCTGGACAAGAGGAGGACGCTTGTTGGTCTCCATTTCAAACGATACTATCTAAAGCAGTTTTACTTTCCGCACGGATCTACATAGAATCTATTAATTATTTCGAAACTGATTTTGACAGGAACCCGTTACCGTAGGCGGTAGGGGCCCTCAGTCAAATTAGTTTACAATATTAAGCACAGCATCCATTAGATCGAGAATAAGTTGTCCTTCTTGGCATGTGATAGATAAATGATTAGAATATCAACACAAAAGCTAGTGTTTGGGATGGTGTACATGTTCAAATTCAGGATCAACCCATGAACGCCCTTCACTCAGCTATGTTCCCGTGTTGGTCAGTGCATTACAAAATGACATAATAAACTCGCCCAGTCAGACGTGTTTAGAATATCTGGGCCATTAATGAATCGTCACTAATGACTGGTCATCTCTTAATGCAAGACATTGACCATGGTAAATAGTTTCTATAGCCACATGCGATTGTTATTTGATGCTGGTCATCGTAGCAGCATTTGTTTTAATCCGTTGCACAATGAATGTCCAGAATCACAATTTCAACCTATCTGCACAAGTAAGATGTTGAATACTTAACTCTTTCATGCCGAAGTCGGTCAAAACCGGCCTCTGTAATGGATTTGAGGAATATCCATTTGCAGGCCAAGAGACAACTATTTTTTGGAGATTTACCACTTTAATGGCTGGCTCGATAATCGAGCCAGTCATTTCAGTGGTAAATCTTCAAACATATTCTTCTCTTGGCCTGCACACGGGCATACAATAAACAACTAATTTAGCTTTTTAAAAATATCAAATGCAGTCATTAAATGTTGAAGTAAATTTGACAGGAAGCCGTTGTTGTCATAGGCAGCACCAGCTTCAAGTCAAATTTGTTTTAAATATGCAACAAAATAATACTTAAATTGTAAATGTTTTTTGGTGTTTGGTCTTTTGGGTTAAAATGGTTTAAATTTCCGCCATCTCCTTGTCCTAAAATCAAGCATCCGCTCTAGATATACTGAATGGTTGTATCATTGAAGTATTTTTCATCATTAAGTTTAAATATAGTTTCGTAATTTATGAAACGTCATACTGTTATTTTTCTTACGTTTAGAATACTGTACTGTTATACTTTATTTCAAACTGTATTTAGACACTACTATATGCCACTCATCGTTTCAATAGAGGGATGGGATCTGTCCCTCCAGCATACAACTCCATGAACACATCACATATTAGCTGATGTTGCGATCAAAATGTTATAAGCCGGCTACGAAAGTACCCTAATTGTATGTCTTTGGGGTAAATTAAAATTTAATAAACATTCTGTTGAATACGCTGATCCCATCTTAATTGCGAGCTGTTGCTGCCATTATAGACAGCAACAGTTCCCAGTCGGGTTATTTCCAATATACCCCGCGTCTTGGCTGTATAGTTACTTTGAAATTTAGATTCTGCGAATACAGGTTTTAAAATCAAGTCCAACACCCATGGCATGTGGGCGGAGATTAGATACAAATGAGCGGAGCATCGCTGAAATGGATCTCTATTGCGAATGCTATTTTTTCGTTTCCTTTGATGGTCATTTCAAAGGCCAGACATATGCGCTACATTCATCAATGGGCTTATAGCAGTAGAGTGCGCGTTCTGTCACCTGAATACATAATATTGTGTTAATACCCGCTATACTCCAATGGTTTCTGATTCACACAGTCTCCTCCGTCCGAGCCTTCTGGGAAGCTACGCCATCAAGGTTAGCGAACTGACCACCGCATACAGGTACTAGCCTGGTCGTGGCTAATTGTATTCAAACAAACAACCGTGTGTCGGTCTCCCTCGCGTGTCACCGCTTCAATCTGAGCTCGCTATCGCAACACAGAACGTTCGCGGTCTAGCCAGCTCATCGAAAAGGGAAACCCCGTGATGCGAATGCAATTGCTACAACATTGGTTTTGCATCCATCCAAGAAACAAACCTAGCCAGTCAATGGACCTTTCCATTTTCTGCTATGCCGCGCCCATCTCTAGCTAAGCTCCACCCACACCTCGCTCGTGTTGAAATCGATCGATCTCTGAATTTCCTGACTATCAATTTCCTGAAAACTGTACAGGTAAGTTGTTGAATATTTTGAAACTAATTTGACTGGGTGCTGTTGTTGCCGATGGCAGCAACAGCGCCCAGTCAAATTAGTTTCAAAATATTCAACAGCATGTTTATTAAATAGAAGAGACATATAATTCTTGCAACGTGTCGGACATTTAAGAGGTAAAGACGGTCCGTATGGAATCAATTATGACGTAATGACTATGACGTCATCCTACACGCCGCTTAGCTGATTATGGCGTCATATGACGTCATTACTCTGGAAATGTCCATTAAAGTCCTCTTGGATGCAGGCTATAAACTCATTCTACTTGACCAGAAAAAACCTATTGACTGGGACCGGCGATTTGTAATTGGACCAAAACTGATGGATTATGTCTACAGTCTTGAATACATCAGCGAACGCATTGTCATTATCGGCGTAGACATTTCAATAAGAAATAACACTACATGTGTACTTCTAAATGTCGTATTTTGAATGTATATCGCCCAAACGCTGAGAACTCACATATCGATCTTTCAATACTCAAGTCCTTCTATGATGAGTTGCGCCAACTATTAATATCACAGCAAGATAACATCTCTTTCTATGTCGTAACCTCACCTCCAAACTCGTAAAACTAAGCAAAACAGCCAAACAAGCAACGAGTATTTGGTTCGTGTATTGGCTCTTACGAAATGGCAAAATGCAGCAATAATGGCGATGCATTAGTTGCTTTCATCTGTGTGTATGTCTTATACGCAACAAACGTACCCTTTAAGCACCGGCGCCGTCATCGAACAACATGTGCCTCATTCACAGTCATATCTCAAAATAAAAATCTAAGGTCAACCATGATCTCTTGACATTAATTAACGACACAACCATCCAGGCATCGTATAATCAAAAAATAATTGAGCAGTTGGCCATGGTTGACCACAACTGTAAACTAACCGAAGCACTAAGTAAAGTCCTAAAATCTGTGGCGACATCAGCTGCTAAAACATCAATGTAGGCAGGAATACCAACCAAAGGAAATCATGTGTTGATGATCCGCTTGTTACAAACCTGAACAATTGAAATACATGCGACTGCGCATATATCAAAACAGTCGAAATGAAAAACAAATTGAACTAAGTCAGAATCTCAATAAGATCACGCTACAAATCCACGAACGATTGAAGGAACTTACCGTCAAAAGAGTAGATGACCTGGTGGATGAGATTACGTCCACCGATGTGTGTCAAAAAATGTCAACAGCATGCAAGCAAAGGATTAAAGCAACGGGCGCGCTGACGTTGATGTAGAGTTAAACATCACGCTTTCCACCATTCTATGTCAATATATTACTGACACCTGTCAGTTTTGGCCATGCAGTGTGGACCAACACCGGTGACTACAGCACATCGAGATCCTCCTTTCTCCTTATACCGCCTTGTGATTCGTCAAACCATGATTTTCTCCTTCTCCCGAAGATTTCATCCTGACATCATTAGGCTACCTACACCATCTCTCCTCCACCTCCTTTCGCTCCATCTCCTCCTCCTCCTCCTGGACTCCTCCTCCTCATTATTATTATTATTATTATTATTATTATTATTATTATTATTGTTGTTGTTGTTATTGTTGTTATTACTGTTATGACAGTTAGCAATATTATTAGTATTCCGCCTCTTGGGTTATTTAATGTAATATATTTGTATCTAAGTGGGAGACACGCTCATAAGACATGTCTTATTGTGCTCCCGCATAGACTAAAAATAAACCTTGTTTAAACCAAACTATTAAAGATCAGCACTCAAGGGGTGGTTCAAAGATCAGTTAAGTGAAAGGGAAAACGAGCCTCTATCCAAGCTTGACGGCCAGCACGGCCATTGCAAAGGCCAACACCAGAAGCGGGAGTTAGAAAGGCTTTAACATCGATAGCGTATGGCCATGTATTCGGGTCTGACGGCATTAATGACTCAGTTTCAGTGTTCTTTATTTCACTCAGGCCGTTATTAAACGGAATATGAGGGTACATAAATCGATAAACATGTGACGGTAGAGATCTGTATACATGAGAGAACTGCAATTATTATTATTATTATTATTATTATTATTATTATTATTATTATTTTTATTATTATTATTATTATTATTATTAATATTAATAATTTTTTAAATTTTAGTTACGATGATGAGGATGATGATGATGTTGATGCCGCCGCTTAAGGAGTAGCAGTAGCATTAGCAGTAGCAATAGCAAAGGACTAAATCCTTAAATATGCAGATAATACCATCTCGACACAAATCGCACACGTCATCTACTCTGCATTTTGACAACACCTCATTATTGATACTGTGCTGTTTTGTGGCCAAACGATCGCGACTTTTTAAGATGCGTGGTTTTATGACCACCTATCTTAAATACGTCCGTTATAAGCAGTTTCTATCGTATATGCAGACTAAAATCTAAATTAAACTTTCCGGAGTTTCATGACTTTATAAATGACCATGACATTGTTTGCTTAAATGAATTAAAACTAAATGAATTAGAATGTGTTACGTTAATTTTCCCTCTCATTGTTGGGGATGGGAGAAAACGACGCATGGGGAAGTCGAATATGGTCTATTGATGAAGGTTAGACATTGTCAAAGTTGCCTAGGGATGCGATTATCAGTTATCAAATCTTAATGACGTTAGTTTCGCAAATTAGTTGGGATTACATTCAAGGGACGGAAAACATCAAGTGTCGACTACGTCTGCGTCACATTGATACACGATTACGTCCCTTGCGCCGATAACGGTATAGACCCTATATGGCGCTATCGTAAGCACACGACTGTAGATTTAAGCTAGGATTCCATTTGCGCGGATGCGGAGGCGGACGCAGATACGGACGCGGGTGCACCAAAATCGATTTCATTAAATTTAATATGTGTCATTCCATATGTGCGGACGCGGGCACGGAATGGCACGCCGATGCGTGGTGGGAGTGGGGGCGGCGGTTGTCTTGCTCCCTTCGTGTAGCGGTCGTGGAACACACAGCGCACAGTCGTTCGGGGGAAATCCAGGACATGACAGCAATAAAACTGGGGTTTCCTGTTACTTTCAGTACGTGCAACAGTGCCAATTATGTAGAAGTTTTAAAAATGAATTATTTTGAAATAAAGTAATTTCTCGACAATTTTGCATCTCGCGAATATAAAGATACATAAATGGTGGCCAATGTTTAGCACGGTATCAGCAAGGCTACATGGCAAAAGAAAATACAGTACAGCTCATAACTAGCTTAACACATTTCCAAAACAAGAAGAGAAACATGTAAGGTAGTACAAGTTTGAACACGAGGTAAGAAATTATGTTGAATACTTTGGACTTAGTTTGAATCCTGAACCAGCAATGGCTTCAACTCAAAATAACTCCAAAATATCCAACATTACATTTGATTGTGATAAATTATTTCCGAGCTGTACTGTATGAGTGGCGAACAAAATTCATATCGTATTGAACAACAATGGTGCGTGCTTACATGTGCGTGCATACGTTCGTGAGTGCGTGCGTGTGTCCGAGCGCGAGTGTGTACGTGTATCATCGGATATTCGGTTTTCGAGGGTGTAAGCACATTTTCGCCTATTTAATATAAGAGTAGGAATTTTATCAACACATTTTGTCAATTTCATAACTAGCAAACATTCACTGAAATAAAACATGCATAAAAATACAAATAAACCCTAAAATAAACTTACTGCCTTATGATCATGTTGATAGTCACTTACAGGACTGACGGTATGATCAGCGAACGAAAAGAAGAAAGAAGAAGAACTTACTGCCTTCAAATATCCCCTGCCTGGTATACGGATGCAATTATGTGTTTTCGAGGGTGATGTAATCGCGTAATTTCAACTCTAGTGAGGCGGTGAATTGATGCCATTTTTATGATTTGAGCAAAGGAGAGTCTGTCACCGACTTTAATGCCATAAACGGGTCTGATACAAACATAGACCTTAATTTATAGTTGTAAATCCAGATCAGGTTATATTCCGTTTTTCGTGACAACCGGGTAGCAGCAAATTTCAGCCAAAACATTAAAAAAGTTAGAACAATCAGTTTTTCTTTTGGAAATTGGTAAAAGTAGTATTGTAAATGAACATAGGTGTTTTGCCTACGGGAAAATAGAAGAAAAAATTTCTAATTTATGTCGTATGTGGTAACTAGTGCCTGTTTGAATCGCCATTGCGGGTATAGAAAAATCAATCTAGATCTGAAAACTACATAAGCACCCCATGCCAGTTCCACGCTTCGGGGGAAATAAATTATTGCTAGGGCAACAGATCTGCGTTGCTACTCAAACCAATAACAGACAGAGGTCGCTGGACGCAAAAACTGGATTGATTTATATCATTTCCTTACGAATTATCGATATTTTTATAATGGGTAAAAAAGGTAATGGTGAAAATACATGTTCTTCACTACACTGACATCAAAATGCATACAATAATCACTTGTTCTAAGCGCATCTTTTTAAAATTTGCACTTGTGGTTTAAAACTACTGTATCTATTTAAAGACACGTGATTTGTTGACATTACCTAAGCGACACGCACGTGAGAACGTCAAAAGTACGTGCCCTCGAAATCACATGCCCCTCGAAAACACCTTACTGGACGATACATTTTCTTGTTGTTTAAACATATACTCACTTATTGAAGTAAAGATGGTTGCGACTTTAAGTGCCAGCATCGTCTGACTCCAAAAGCCACGGAGCAAGTCTCTGTCACGGAGCAGCTTCAGATTGTAGGTTTGTTAATAATGATCTAATGTGGATGATAACAGCATTCTCTAAACATTATATGAGAAATATTGCCGCTATGTTAATTAATATCACTGATATGTGTGCCAAATGCATCTTAGTTAATGTTTACGACGATAACAATATTCTATTCTATTCTAGGTGTGTAACTTGAAGTGGCATGGGGACCCCGCAAACTAAGACAACAATATTTTGGGGTTGGGGTTGGGGGGGGGGCTAGAGGTTTGGGCCCTGTGTAAATGCACTTGTTATACAGCCTTAAGTTTGGCCCTGTGTGCAAGATTATCTTCTACGAGCGCCAGCAGTTGCAAAAATTAAGCCACTGTAAAACACTGCTGAAATCTGTTTTCATTCAGATTTACTTCTTGTACCCGGTGGTAACATCCACCGTGCTTATATATGTTTCTGTTGTGTACCCACCACCGGTCACTCCGTATTCTCTGTTTCTTTTGAATATGTTTGGTTTGTATCCTTCTAAAATAATTAGTAGCATTTCTTCGTTCTGAAGAACAGACTGACAGAGCCTGGACGCCGTTGTAAGCATTGTGATCCTTTGGTGTCGCCAGGGAAATGAAGTCATAAAACGCGCATTGTGACGCTTATATGGAATCACAGCACGCGATTTACCTCCTACCGAAACGCGCACGTTCACCGCCTCCGCGTCCGCCTCCGTGCAAATGGAATCCTAGCTTAATGTTGTTGCTGCATGTACGTAATAAATACAATATCAAATATCTTTCTAAGTTGCATCGAAATTATCAACATTATGAACACTGTTTGAGTGAAATAAAGCTAGTTAAACAAAACTATGGTATGGTGTTAAATTTGATAATACATGCACTCAATGGAGGGGCGGGAAGAGGGTGGGGTTGGATGGGGTTAGGGGTGATGTGCCGATAGAGAAAGTGAGAGAAAATGAGAATGACTGTGTGAAACAATGCAAGATAGTGAGAATGAGAGAGGGTGAGAGACATAAGGAAAGAGAGATGGTGTGGGTCTCAGAGAGAGAGAGAGAGAGGGAGAGAGAGAGAGAGAGAAAGAAGAGAGAGAGAGAGAGAGAGAGAGAGCGAGAGAGAGAGAGAGAGAGAGAGAGAGAGAGAGAGAGAGAGAGAGAGAGCTATTTATCCATCATATTGTCAAACTGCTAAATAGATTCTCAATTGGTTGAACAGAGGTTTAAATTTAATGAAAGGATGTACGAATGAATGAACGAAAGAACGAATGAACGAAAGAACGAACGAACGTACGAACGAACGAATGGACGAATAAACGAATGCACGTATGAAGGAGGCAATAAACGAACGAGGAAGCGAACGATTGAGGGAGTGAGTAAGTGAGTGAATGCACAAATAAAAGGGGGACGGTGAGAGAGAGAGAGAGAGAGAGAGAGAGAGAGAGAGAGAGAGAGGAGGTGACTAATCCACCACACTGAAAACCGGCTAAATAAATTTGACAATTGGATGAGCAAAGAGGTGAATGAACAAACAAATGACTGATCGAAGGAACAAAGAAACAAAGGATTGCATTAACGAACGAACGGAAGAACGAACGAACGACCGGATGAACGAATGAACGAATGAACAACCGAATGAATGAACGAACCAGCTGACGAACGAACGAGCAAATGAATGAATGAACGAACGAACCAACACATGGACGCCTGATCAAACGAAAGAACGAATGAAGAATGAACAGATGACACACGAATGAATGAATGTACGACTGATGAACATACGAACGAATAAATGAATGGCCAAATGGATAAAAGGCTTAATGAATGAACAAAGGAATGAACAAACAAACAAAAGAAGGAATAAAGGAGCACATTAATGGACAAACGCATGAATGGACGATGAGATTACAGACGAACAACTGAACGAATGTACAAATGAATAAAGGAATGGATGAATGGATCAAACGAAGAAACGAGTAAACGCACCAATGAGAAAATGACGGAACGAACGAATAAATGAACAAATGAATGAATGAAAGAATTAAGGAATGAAAGACTGACTGAATGTTTTAATAAGCGAACTGAACAAGCAAATGAACCAATGAATGAGCGACTAACGAACGAACAAACGAAATAATGAATGAATGAATGAATGCACACTGAAACAATGAATGAATGAATGAATGCACACTGAAACAATGAATGAATGAATGCACACTGAAACAATGAATGAATGAATGCACACTGAAACAATGAATGAATGAATGAATGCACACTGAAACAATGAATGAATGAATGAATGCACACTGAAACAATGAATGAATGAATGAATGCACACTGAAACAATGAATGAATGAATAAATAAATGAATAAATGAATGAGCTACAGAATGAGCGCATGAGAAAACGAGTGATAAAACGAATGAGCGAAAAAACAAATGCACGAATGAATGAATGAATGAATGAATGAATGAAATTACATACATCCGATTCATTTACCCCGTTCATGTTTTTGATGAAGATATATAGCGATGGTATAGATTTCCAGACCTTTGTCAACGCGACAACGAGTGATAAAACTGTTCTGAATACATAAATAGATTGGGTAAATTGCTTAAAATGGTCCATTGTGACAATACAAAAGAGTTATTGGTGAATAATATATAGCGTTTCAGAGAAACCGTTGGGGAAAGAACACTTTCAACCAATCGTTCTTTCCCTTATGTTATACCAATCTATTTTCCGCGATATCTTCCTTATTTACTAGTGATTCCTATGCAGGGCTAGTTTAGCTATTTTAGGTATTTTAGCCGTAACTGGAATGACGCAGATACAGTTGGCTTATCGATTGCCGAAATTGAAAAAGGTGAAATCAGAATGCCCGTTTTGCGTGTTTTCAAATTAGCATTTATTGCTTTTTCTTACTGTATGCTCGCACAATCTATATGTGGGAGATGGTCATGAGAAAAGTCCAATTGCTGGCCATGACAAAACTACTTTTTGAATTTTGCCACTAAAATGGCTATTACAGTAATACAGTTTAAAAAAAATAGTTTTCTCCGCAAAGGGACACTCACTGAGAAAACGTTACCAGCATCCCATCTTCAAGGTAAATATACATGTAAGCTGCTGTGTGGCAGCAATATCACCCATTCAAATTAGTTTCAAAATAATGAATGGACTGTTTCGTATATTGCAGATCCATCAGGACATGCAGTTCCTACACGTGATGGACTTGTCAATGTGCATGGCGGAGTTATAGTGAAAATGATAATATGATGATGATTTTGACGTCAACCTACATGTGCCGTAATGGAGTGAGGCACTTTTAGCTATGCCTCACCTCTCGCCATCTAAGCATCGCACATGCTGTGCCAATTCTGGGATCAATCGAATATTGAACTCCATGAATATCATTTTACAGAGAACTTTGGCCACTTTGATAGATGCACAGCCGTATTGCTTTCTTCTCTGCTGATAGTTTTACAGGTACGGTTATATGAAAAAACTGTACAGGGGGAGAAAGATGACACCTCCACTCTTCCAAAAGTACATTCTGTGTTGGGAAACTAAGCCATTAAGCCATTCAGGTTGATATCCGAATACAGAACTAACTCTTACTATCTCTCACCTTTTTCAATACAAACTAAAAACTGCCTTCAACATCCTCAAATGACGCGAGATTCCCAGGAGCTTACCCTAGAATGTACCTGATCTGACTGCAATATCAAAGAGGCACACTTTAGATGCAGACTGTGAACAATATACCATCGATATTACATGCGTTCAAGAGACTAAATTACCTAAGCACTCAGAGCAGCAACTTCAGACATGCTATAAGCTAGTATTCATGGAGCTCAACTCTGACCATAAGCCAGTCGCTATATGCCACCATATGAACAATCAATAACTAATGTATACACGTCATACTAGGCAAGAGGGTGGAGTCACATACGACCTACCCAAGTTCATCATCGATGCTGGCACTTAAGCGTTATAGAAAAAGCCTCCCCCGGGAAGCAGCTAGCTAACATCGACATCAGCTCTAATCCATCCCTAATCAAAATACTCAAATGTAACGGAATCATTAGCCACAAGCACCAAATGAGTTCTAAAAAAACCAATCGAGCTAGGTATACTGATGACCTTGTAGTAGTAAAACTATCAGCAGAGAAGAAACAATATGGCTGTGCATCTATCAAAGTGACCAACGTGAAGACTGCACGAAACTACATAAAGAACGAAATAACATTGAGTGCAGCAACATCAGTAAACGCTCTTGCTATTAAACAAGCAGACTCAACAGATGAAATCACTGCCACACATGACTGTCACAAAATCTTTCGGGCAGCCCAAGTCCTGAGAATTACTGACTACACAGCACCACTCACTGTACACACATTTGAAGGACACTTTATCGGGAATGACCAGGTCAAATCCCACGCAATTTGGGAATGGTTCAGGGAACAGTTCACTGACCACGATGATGAACCCTTACACCCGGTCTCAGGTGACCCCAGGCCAATACTAACACCTATTAAAACAGCCCTGAAAATGGACATGCATCCGGGCCTGGTGGCATGAGCAATGAACTATTCAAATACACAAGTGAAATTATCTCAAAATTGCCCATGCAACTAATCACTTCAGCTTTTATGCACCACCTTCCCATTCGTGTTGTAGGCCAAGGCACGTTTTTGCGCTACCCAAAGAATCCACCAGTCCACCAACCTTCCATCCAATCCACTGCCCATTGTGGACCACAACAGCATACGGAAAAGCATATCCAATGTTTCTCTATGTCGAGCCGTGGCAAGATCGATGACGTCACTGAATGATGTCAAAGGGGCTTTAAACGTGGACGCAGCTGCATAGATATTGTATGTGCCCAACGCATGGTTGTGTAGTCATGTCCAAATGCAGGGATTTCCACAAAATGGGCATTAACGTGCCACGAGACCTCGACACAATTAAACACTCAACGATCATGGCTGTACTACGCCAGGCCAGTTGCAATGAAGATGAGTTATGCCTAGTGAGACTACGACTTGCAGACACTAAGCCGAGAGTACGAGTCAAGTCAGTGAAGTCTGCACAGTTTGAGACTTCAATCGGTTCCCCACAGGGAGATGGTCTATCACCTGTGTCTTTCACCCGTTACCTTGCTGTTGTATTGAAATCTGTGCCGGAAAATACCACAAGACCAACTCCACACACCCCAACCCCGCCACCCCTGTCAGAGATGGAATATGCCGACGATGTGGACTTCGTAGACGAGGAAAAGAAACATCTTGACGAACTATTCTCAAAAGCTGCACGTAAACTAAACACTGTTAATTTCTTATTGTGTGAATCTAAAACAGAGTTATACTTATACATATACCTATCGACACAGCACAAGACTAAAGAAAATGACGAACCATTTCCTGGCCACGAACCATGGAGGAAAAGTAAAATCTTTGGCTTACTGCTTTACAGTACTGTTGACATTGCTGCACGATACATCATGGGAACATATATTTCCCTAACCTCTGGGGGCAACAAGTAGATCAAAGATGGCCATGACAAAAATACTACTGTTATACAAGATAACCTCCGCATCCTTGATACTGTATAATAGTAAGAGGTGTGAAGGCCCAAAAGGCAGATCTAGACAACCTTGATGCCTGGCACCGCAAACACCTCCACACCATCAGTGGACATCGATGGCCAGACTGCATAATTTCGAGCGATGCACTATACAAGATGTGTAATGCATCGTCGCTGTCCATAAATCTCGCCCAGCATAGATAGCCCATGTTCGGGCAAGTGTCCAGGATGTCACAAGACACACCAGCAGAGAGAGAGAGAGAGAGCGAGAGAGAGAGAGGGAGAGAGAGAGAGAGAGAGAGAGAGACGTGGAATTCTCCATACTCGACGAGAGGATGCCATTGCGTAAATGTCTAAGGCGTTCTGCAATGTGACCTTAAGCTAGCAGCACTAAGATCCAGAATATACCTGAGGAAGACAAATACATTGGCTGAGGACAAGACACAATGGCCAAACGCAAATATGGACTGATTGCAGCTATATGATGTTTCTACTACCACAGCCGGAGCATACAGTAATCATCCATACAGGTAAGTGATAAAAATATTTAGAAACTAATTTGACTGAATGTTTTTGGTACCAGTGGCAGCAACAACGCCAGGTCAAATTACTTTCAGAATATTTAACAGAATTGTTGTTAGGTAGTAAAGTCATACAAATCGTACATAAGATGGACCTTTACCAGATCAGGACGGACTTAGCCACGGTATTCCAAGAACACTTTGATTTTGACGTCAGCCATCATGACGGTTACGTAATTCATTATGACTTCATATACTTGAGTGACAGATTGGAGTCATCCATGGATCATGACGTCATATACTTGAATGACAGATCGAGCACCTTCACAAAAGGCACGGGTTCTAGCGAATGCCTGGAAGTGCCATGTATCTCAACAAAGCGACGATGTGATACAGTAAAATTACGATGATTTATTTGATTCGAAGATGTGATAATAATAAGGTAACCTGTGAACACACACATCATATACATATGATATAGTCCAGTCAATCTAAAAAATGACCTCGGCAAAATTGCAACAGTAGATTTATGGCGAAGAAACAATGACATAATAGCAAAAAAAACCCACCTAATTCTGACAGTGGAAAATATATAATTTTATTTGTTATAACCAGCACTCTTTTGCGCAGCACTTTGTACTGCTTTGACGAGAGTTTATATCGCCCTTACGCTCGTCACTTCAGAATTTAAATCGCTTATTTTTCATGTATTCTTCCCTATATCCTTTTTTAAACTGGCACGCTTATTTAGTGTTATGTTCGGTGTAAATCTGTGCTTTATGGACTGCTATTTGTACAGCAGTTGCTAAAATATCTGCCGTGCAAACGGATTTCAAATTTTCTTCTCACATGTTATTTGTCGCGGCGTAGACCCCGTATTAGGAGAATCACAAGCGAATACTTTAAAATGATACACTGAGCTAAACTTTCTGTAATTTCCTCGTGTCATTTCCCCCTTCTGCTGATATTCCGCCCTTAGTATAAGTATCGTGATCAAGTTATTAAATTATGTTATAATATAGCAATCTATGATGACGTAAACTTAACTTGATGTAGTAGGCGATAATCCACGCACTCGCTATATTATTAATTAATACATACAACCCTCATTTCTTCCTGAATCCAATGTATTTACATATACCAAGACAATATATTTTCGGATAATTGTAAGCAATTTGGAGTGTACATGTGTGTGTCTGAACTAAATCTATTTTTCAATTATGACATCTCAAGCAACACATTATATATCTAGCTTACCCGGCCTTTAGCTAGTGTGAAAGCTACATGAACAAAACCCACCACCACCACTGTCTCAGTGCGGCACTCTTCATATCATAATGTTGATGGGTTTTATTTGATTAAGTGGCGATGGGGCCTTCTCATGACCTAGTGCAGCACATCTACGACCACACAGAACAACATAATCAAACGTTAGATGGCATAACAATCACATCAAATTTGAATCGCGACAGAATTTAATGTGCATTTACACATCCTGATACACTTTCACTTAAAAGTAATGTACCTGGAGTGGTATCTGTTGTCAATTCTAAGCACTGAAAGACAATAAGTTACCAATTATTAGTGCTATACAATGATATTTCTACTATGAAACATAATTTGTTACCACTTCTGAACATTGAAGGATAATATGTTGCCAATTTTGATCATTGCAACATGGCATTTTATAAATTTCATAACGTGAGAGATGACCTTTTGCCAAAACCTAACCCTTGAAAGATGACGTTCACCAATTATGAGTGAGAAAAGTTGATCTGTTGTCAATTCTAAGCACTGAAAGACAATAATTTGCTCATTCTTAGGGCTGAAAAATTATATTTCTACCTTACAATATGATTTGTTCCTACGTGTGAACATTGACGAATAATATGTTGCCAACCCTGAATATTGTAACATGGTATTTTATAAATTTCATACCATGAGAGATGAGCTTGTATCAAACCTAACCCCTGAAAGATGACATTTACCAATTGTGTGTGAGGAAAGCTGATCTGTTGTCAATTCTAAGCACTGAAAGACAATAATTTGCCAACTCCTAGGGCTGAAAAATGATATTTTTACTATGTAATATGATTTGTTAAAACTTGTGAACATTGAAGGGTAATATGTTACCAATACTCACCATTGTAACGTGATATTTTACAAATTTCATATCATGAGAGATGACCTTTTATCAAACCTAACCCTTGAAAGATGACATTTACCAATTGTGAGTGAGGAAAGTTGATTTGTTGTTCATTCTAAGCAATGAAAGACAATACGTTACCAATTCTTAGTGTTGTAGAATTATATTTCTACCCAGAAACATGAATTCTTACCACTTCTGAACATTGAAGGATAATATGTTGCCAATCCTGACCATTATAATATGGTAATTTACAAATTTCATGCCATGAGAGATGACCTTTTATAAAACTTAACCCATGGATGATGACATTTACCAATTGTGAGTTAGGAAAGCTGATCTGTTGTCAATTCTAAGCAGTGAAAGACAATAATTTGCCAATTCTTAGTGCTGAAAAATCACATTAAAATATATATTATATTATCATATTATATTTAAGTGAAAGTGTATCAGAAAAATGTAAACACATTAAATACTGTCACACTTCAAATTTGATTTGATTGTTATGCCATCTAAGGTTTTATTATCTTGTTCTGTGTGGTCGTAGACGTGTTGCACTAGTTCATGAGAAGGGGTCCATTGCCACTTAATCAAATAAAAGCCATGCACATTATACTATGTAGAGTGCAGCACTGAGACAGTGGCGGTGATGGTGCTTGTTTTTGTAGCTTTCACACCAGCTAAAGACCGGCCGGGTAAGCGAGACATAACATTTATTGCTTAAGATGTCATAATTGAAAAATAGATTTAATTCCGACACACACATGCACACTCCAAGTTGCAATAATTTATTTGAAAAAAAAATGCAGAGGCCTATATGTAAATACATTGCATTCAGGAAGAAATGAGGGTTGTAGGTATTAATGAATAATATACCAGAAATGTGTGGACCCACCACATCACACTAAGTATATGCCATGCTATATTGTAACATAATTTAATAACTTGATCACGATACTCATACTAACGGCGGAATATCAGAAAAGGAAATTAAACGGCACGAGGAGATGACAGTACTCTTAGTTCAGTATATCATCTTAAAGTATCCTCTTTCCACCCTCTAAAGCAGATAGCCGGGGTCTCAAAATACAAAAAATACGTAAGAAGAAAATTAGAAATCCGGTTGCACGGCAGCTATTTTAGTAACTGCTGTACAAATGAACGTTCATAAAGCATAGATTTACACCTAGCATAAAACTAAATAACCGTGCCAGTTTAAAAATAAGATATAGTGAAGAATAAAGGGAGAATAAGCGAGTTAAATTCTGAATTGGCGACCGTAAGGGAAACGCGCTCATCAAATCAGTAATAAGCGCGGCGCAGAAGAGTGAAGGTTATAACAAATAAAATTATATATTTCCCACCGTCAGAATTGCTTAGATTTTTTTTGGTAATATATCATTGCTTCTTCGCCATAAGTCTACTGACAGAAATTATGTTGCAATTTTGCTGAGGTGCACTTACACTTTTTCTTAGATTGACTGGACTAATATGGTAGTAGTAATTACACGTTATTATATATAATCTACTGTTATTTGTCATATGTTCTGTAGCAATTCACGTGATAAAAACGGAGCTGACCTGAGCAGGGTGAGTGGGTCATAAAACCACTACCGGTTAAAATAATGGTTACCCCAGTTATCACCACTACACCGGGTTCCAGGTCAACTTTGTTTTATCATGTGCTTGATACTGAACATATGACAAATAACAGTAGATTATATATTATAACGTGTAATTATTATCAGCCTATCATATCTATACGATTTGTGTGTTCACACAAAGTTTCTTTGGAGTCATTTGGACAGTCCGGTTGGAAGGGTTAATAATAGTGTTCAGATATTGCAATGTGACTTTTCCTTCCACAGCATGTGCACTGCATGCTATGTCTTTTGTTCTTTCTCTTTTTGTTCACCCAGCTTGCACACCTTCACTCACTCTAGCCTGTACTGTTAGCCTGTAGGAAACAGTTATTGGGTTAGTCGATCTGATTTTTAGGAAAGATACACACTTCTACCTAATGTATTGAGAGTAAATCTGTAGTTTAATGTAGAAAATTGCAAAACGTTTTATAATTTATAGCTACAGTTTTTATATATCAATGCTTACGAGTTAAGGTTAGAAAATATTCAATCGGACTAACACTCGTCGTTTCTATGATGTACGATGACTTTGGTAGCCACCTATCTTACATTGGAGAGATCGAAAGGTGACTACGAAATTGTGTTGTTAATCACATACCATTTTACGCACTACGATGAGGCAATACCTACACGTAATCAATCCGCGCAGACAACTGGAAGAGTATTGTTTAAGAATTTCATCGTACACTATGGATTTACAGCTAGATTCCATAGTGGTCAAGGGAGAAACTTTGAAGGCCGTGTGATTCGTGAACTGTGTAGGATAGCAGGAGTTAACAAGACCAGAACCACCCCATACCATCCCATGGAAAATGGAATGGCTGAACGATTCAATCATACTCTAATCCAGATGTAAGGTACACTTGAAGAACATCAGAAAACAGACTGGAGGTCTTATGTAGCTCCACTTGTTCATGTATATAATGCTACAAAGCACGAGACGACAGGGTTTCCACAACATTATTTGATGTGTGGCTGGCATCCGAGAATGGCAATTGATGCATATCTTGGTGCCACTAAGAACAATATCAGCAGCACAAGACAGAGAATGGATTTAGCATACAAGATCGCAACAGAAGAGGCATGGAAAAGAGTACGATGTATAAGGACCAGTAGGACAGCAAGGTCAGAGAATCGAGACTCGATGTAGGTGATCGTGTTCTGGTACAGAATGTTGGATTGAAGGTGAAGAACAAGTTGGCTGATCGATGGGGAAATGACATCTATCACGTCATAGAGATACCAAATAAGGACTTCCTGTTTACAACGTACAAAAGGAGACTGGAAATGGTACAGTACGAACCCTTCATCGAAATCTGTTACTGAAATTTATTTCAATTCCATGTGGAGATACTGAGGTAGCCAATGACGAGCAAACAATGCCAAAGACGCGATATCAAATGAACAGACATATTAGACCCACTACAGAGACTCAAATGGTGTCAGATTCAGATGATTCAGAATTCAATAGCAGCAATTATGATGGAGGTTCTGGAGAGGTACATAGATATGTAATCCCTGTAAGAAGATCTATGTCCAGCCACACCAGCGTAACTGATTTACCTCAATTAGAACACACATCAACAACCGCAAGGACCAATATACCTGACAAACACATGACGTCACCCAAAGTATCAAGGTTGGCAGAGGAGGATACTTATGCCTAGCCTAGCATAGACTAGCCCTATCATAGATTGCATATATTTGCTTAGGCATGGATAGTCCCGTTTAGACTGGACTAGCATAGCTTAGACTAGCATAGATTAACATAGCTTTGCTTAGACTAGCTTAGCATTGTTTAGACTATCTTAGGCTAGACTAGCATAGCTTATACTAGCATCGATATTCTTAGATTAGCATCGTATAGCTGTGCTTAGACTAGCTTAACTCAGACTAGCATAGCTTAGGTTACACTAACATAGATTACTATAGCTTAGCTTATACTAGCATAGCTTAACCTATGCCGGCATAGATTATCTTAGCATAGCTTAGCATATGTTAGCTTAAACTATCTTAACATGACTTGGATTGGACTAGCATAGCTTAGCATATATTAGTTTAAACTAGTACAGTTTCGTATAGAGTAGTATAGCATAGCACGGACTAACATAGCATAGCTTAGCCTAGACTAGTAGTGCATAGCTTACACTAGGTTAGCATGTCGTAGCCTAAACTAGCATAGTATAACATAGCCTAGTTTATACTAGTATAGCATAGCTTAGCCTGGACTAGTATAGCATAACAACCTGGACTAGAATAGCATAGCTTAGTCTAGACTAATATAACATAGCTTAGCGTGGAATAGTATATCATAGCTTAGACCACACTAGTATAACAGCTTAGAGTGGACTAGTATAGCATAGCTTAGCCTACACTAGTATAGCATAGCCTACCGTGGACTAGTATAGCATAGCTTGACCTAGACTAATATAGCATAGCTTAGACTAGTATAGCATAGCTTAGGCCAAACTAGTATAGTATAGCATAGCCTAGTCTAAACTAGTATAGCATAGCTTACCCTGGACTAGTATAACATAACACCCTGGAGTAGCATAGCATAGCTTAGCCTGAACGAGCATAGCATAGCTTAGCCTATACTAGTATAGCATAGCTTAGCGTTGACTAGTATAACATAGCTTGGCCTAGACTAGTATAGCATAGCGTAGCTTAGTATAACTTAGCTTAGTCTAGACTAGGGTATCTTAGAGTAGATAAGCATAGTTTAGCCTAGACTAGTTTAGCTTAGCCTAGCCTAGTATAGCTTAGACTATTATAGCTTAGACTAGTATATCTTAGAATATTATAGCTTAGACTATAGTTGTATTATATATAGCTTAGACTAGCCTAGGAATAGCTTATGTAGTTTAATATAGGGCCAGCCAGCCCACTTAATTAGACTACCCTAGACTTAGATATAGTTTACCCTACCATACCCTGACGTATCCTACCATACTCTACCCTACACCATAGGGCCTATACACTGTAATTCCCATAGACAGTAAAACCTGTCTTCTTGGACCACCTTAGACCAGCCACCACAGACTATAAACGTGTCTTGTTGGACCATCTTTTAGACTATATAGGGCAGTAATGTATGTCTTGGCAGTGGTAGATGGTAATATGTTGGTAAAAAAGTTCAGGATTGCCGATTACATAGCATGTTCACATGTTAACTTGTAACCAAACTACAGGTAGCGCGCATATATGCCGTCACGGAAATGGGTGCTTTTACTGATAAATACGTAAGAAAATATTTATAGCAACAACTACATTTATATTGTTGCGTTTTAGCAGCATCTATAGATAGTTAGTAATCTAATTGCAGCTGCGCTTTGTCATTGTATTGTTAGAGCTGCGTGAAAATTATTGAGTACACGTCGATTTAACAAAGGTAATTGAAAGACACTAGGTGGAATTTTAATGTTTTGTTGGTATGTCTATATATGTTATAATGTTGACTGCCTGTTATACTGTTCTTTTGTCTTCTATATATATATATAAACATACATAAACATATATACTATTGTTTTATGTATCTTTATGTAAGGGAGGTCTACGGTACATAGGCTATGCCTCTAGTGGACTCCCTGTATGCACAATATATATTGTAAATATCATTCAGTTAAATAAATGAAGATTCAATTCAATTCAATTAAACAAAGGTATTTGTTAATGTCATAATACCACCCAACAAAACGTTGTTGAACAGCCCGATTTAAAAGACCAAATGTGAACCTTTGAAATCGACGCTTCTGATTGGTCATATGCAAATGAAGTTGAAGCGAATTCCGAAGACTGCTTATGATTATAATCTCATCATTGATTGGTCGGTACAAAATCTTCTGAAAGTCTGCTGGTATAACATGCCTCTCTCTCTCTCTCTCTCTCTCCCTCTCTCTCTCTCTCTCTCTCCTCTCTCTCCCTCTCTCTCCCTCTCTCTCCCTCTTTCTTCCTCTCGTCGCTCTTCCTCTCTCTTCTTCTCGACCCCTCCCCTCTCCCTCTCACCTCCCTCCTCTCTCCTCCCACCCCACCTCCCTTCCCCCAAACACCCCTCTCTCTCTCCATCTCTCTCTCTAAATATATAAATAGAAGGAGAATGTAATTAACCTAAAATCGGCGTATGCACTAGTGGCCACGTACAGGTCAAGAGACCTTTTAAAAAATTGACAACTAGAATGGCTTTCAAAAAATATGCTCTTGGGCTGTTAATGGACATTCAAAAAGCACATATTTTTATATTCTTGGCCATATTTAGCAATTGAAGGGTTAACCTAGGATGGCTACCCAGTCGTTGTCAGTAAATGTTGACAGTGTCCAAAATAGATCAGTGACTTCTACATCCCTACATTCGTCTATAAGTACTTTGTCGATGCCATGACCGCGTATGTATTATATCCTGTGCTCATTTATTGGCCAGGACAAACATGAACTGTTACTAGTTTCCCTTGGTTCTTGTTGGGTGCACGTATCACGGCTATTTATTATTGACAAAGTAAGATATTTAACGCACACGTCTTTAGTGTGCAAAATACCCCTCGTTTATTTATCAATGTTTACACAGACAATGATATGATAACCTTCTCAGCAAGGAAGCATACATATCCATTTTACTCTGTCATTAATTTCTGTAATCCATTTCACGCTTAAACCGGACCAAAGGCGGTCTCTACAGTGGTCTTGAAGAATGCCCATTTGAAGTCCACGGGAGGACTATTTTCAAAATTTACCCCAGCAATGACTGTCTCGATAACCGAGCCAGTCATTCCAGAGGTAAAGTTTTAAAAATCGCCTTTTATTGGAAATGGACATTCAAGAAGCACATATTTGACATTCCTGATCAAATATAGTCATTAAAGGCTTTACGATCGACAATTGCACCGGAGTTGATGGAAACAAATTGTTAAAATTGTACACTTTTTAAAAGCTTAAATTGTGTAACTCGATGTAGTGATACAAAATAAATCTTAACATACGATGATTTCGTTCAGTATGACTTAATAATATTTTTTTACTTTATGAAGTTGAATTGGGGATGTGTGTCTCTAAGTCAATTTCACAAAGATTATATTAATTCATTCGAAATGAGCCCATCGTAGACGGAGAGAAAAGATGTATTTCGTTTCATTGCAATAAGGTACACAAGCCTCTAATGTATACAATTTTAACAAATTTATTTTCAATCATTCTGGTGTGTATGTGGGCCTTTAAAATTAAAGTTGCTATTTACATACACTGTCAGGGTCGTATTCACGAAGAGTGTCTAAGGCCGTGTTCTCACTGGAAAGTTAATCGGAAATAACGCCATACCTCAGTATTGTTTTACGCCGGCTAAGTCTCTAGTGAGAACACGGCCTAAAGCCGTGTTCTTACTTGAGACTTAACCTCCGTAACGATAATACTGAGGTATGGCGTTATTTCCGATTAAAATTCCCAGTGAGAACACAGCTTTAGAAGGGCCGACTGCGTCGTATTCACGAAGAGGTTGCATATTATTCATCTAATCTAGGTGAATACAGGCTTACACATTTTTTGGACATCTGCCCTATTTACGCAATTTTCGTACTTACGTACACTTCGTGAATAGGCCCACAGTTCGCTAAGTAACCACATCAGTTACCTTTATGGATATACTACATCTAACGGAACGGAGTCGTCCTATCTGTTGCTAAATGATCTGACGTCATAGTTAAAATTCGTCAATTGGTACTGATGTCACAATGGACCTTTCTAGTTTATCCGCCCATTACATGACGCCTTAATCAATTACGTGACATGTATGATGACATCATAATCAATGACGTTATGAATGCTGTAGAACAATTCGTCATGGGCGCTTAATTGATGGCGGACTAAACAGTATTGAAAGAATTGTTTGTCTTTACTATATAATGAAATTTCTGTCGAATATTTTGAAACTAATTTGTCTGGGCGCTGTTGATGACATAGGCAGCAGTAGTATCCAGTCAAATTAATTTCAAAATATTCAATAGTTTATTCTGTATGGTTCTCGGGAAATTAATAGTCAGGGAGTTCATGGATCGATCGATCCCAACATGGGAGATGAGCTTAGATAGTGATATGCGGCGCACAGCTAAAACTGAAAAGATATATTAAAAGATGTAGGTCCGCCTCAGAAGCGCAAGCGTCCTTCGGTAATAGATTGAATTGTAAGTCCTTGAGTGAATTTCGATTTTAATAAACATCCTGTTGAATAGTTTGCAACTAATTTGCTAGCGAGATGTTATTGCTATAGGCGATCGGTAGAGGTAAAATTGGGATCCTTGGAATTCAGGTGTAAATGTATTAAATAATCAAATACACCTCCGTAGTGGGCGGGGCTTAGCTTCAATGGACGCTTCAAATAACTAGGCGATATTAAGTACGTCTCGAAATGCCGTCAAATAGGGCCATGCCCGTCCAGAATCAACATGTTGACAAAAGATCTTTCATTCAGTGTAAAATCAAATAGGCCTATTTACAAGAATATTGGAAAATTAACATCTTAACCCCTCTTATGTCAACAGCGCCATAAAGCGCTCACATTCTACTTATATCAATTAACCCTTTAATGATCAAGATCTTTGAAGAAAATAAAATTTCATAATAAATTTACAAAAATAACTTTCTGTGATCGTACAAATAGACATTACTCAAGACCACTCTACAGGTGCGGTTTTTTGGCCGGCTTGATTATGAAAATGGTCACAAAAATCCAGTTTTTTCTTAGCTAGTGTCTATTTGCCAGATAAGAGAAGACTATTTTTGAAAATTTACCACTGGAGCGACTGGCTCGCTTGCCAAGGCAGTCATTGCAGTGGTACATTTGCAAAAATCGTTATTCTCTTGAATAAAACAAATGAACATTCCTAAAGACCACTACATAGTCCATTACAGAGTTACGTTAGTACACGAGGGGTTAAGCATTGTCGTAGCAATATAGTTTGATCATGAGGAGGAGGAGGAGGAGGAGGAGGAGGAGGAGGACTGACTATGCTTTGCAGCTGAAGAAATGAACACTTCCGTCAGTTGCAATCGGGTTTCTTCAACCGTCTCCACTAAAAACCTCTTGTTCACTGCGAGCGTCCCAAGGGCATGCAGATCCTTTCTTGTCTTTATCCGTCCTAGATTATGCTCTTCGAGATCTGATCGCAACACATTTAGCGAGTTGATGGTGTAGCGTTCTTTCCGGGCCCGATACCTCTTAGAACCTACGACTGCAAATCCTAGAGAGCAGGCGTATTTTTTGGTACGCGAAGAACATGTCCGAACATAAACCATCGCTGTTGCGCTACCCTCGCAGACAATGGCTCTGTGTTACACAGATTTTATAGTGCTGCACCTGTTATTGGACTGTATGTGCCAGAAATGATTTGTCATAGCTCACAGATGTTTGTGGTGACATGCGTCACGTTTGTTCAAGAGGGCTTTTGGAGCTACCCAGCTGTTTCAATTCATGACTCCATTTACTCAGTCAATCTTATGACGTCATACTCCACTATGTGATGTTTAGGATGACGTCATACTTATTACGTCATGAATGATTATATTTAGTCCGTCGTATACGCTTAATAGTCCGACACGTTGTACGAATTGTATGTCTTTAGCATATAATAAACATCCTTTTGAATATTCTGAAACTAATTTGACAGAGAGGTATTGCTGCCATAGGCAACAACAGCACCCAGTCAAATTAGTTTCAAAATTTCAACAGCTTACTTGTATAGTTTTTGGAAATTGGTAGTCAGGGAGTTCAGGGATCGATCGATCCTAACACGGGCAATGCTTGGGCTGAGCTTAGCTAGTGATGGTTGGGCTATAACAAAAACTGGAAAGGGCCATTGAATGGCACTATGGAAACACATATAGCACCAAATAGTTGCATCTTGACTTTCATGGGGAATTTAAATCCACAAATCCACAATTTCGAGAATGAAGGAAAGGTAACATTTCCAGTTACACAGCGAGTTATCAATGTCGGTAGAGCTACAGATGTGGTTGGGGTGTGGCTCGGGCAGATATCTTCTATTCCTCTGCTTCTCATGTCCAAGATAGATTCGATAAACACGTGACTACCGATTTTATGTTCCCGGACAATAATAGGAATAAAGGTGAATAAGAATGTAATTAATTCTTAACATTCGTAATGTAATAAACGAACCAATACCTAGCTATATGCTCGTCTATATTTATCTAATATCTACCAACTTTTTACGAGCGTTGGAACCAAGTTGAGAGTTTGAATAATGAACTCTCAGAATCTAAATTTCAAGGTATTTATCCATGTAATCTGTTGACTATTATGAAACTTATTTCACTGGGGTATGTTGCTGCTTATGGCAGCAACATACCTCAGTAAAATTTGTTTCTAACTATTCAACAGAATATGCATTTAATTAAATTCCTCAAAGACCTACAATTTGTACGCCCCACGACAGACTTTTCCATTTTTTTGTGACTGAGCTATACGTCGCATTGATAGTGACGTCAGCTAACACGTGACGTATGCGATTATGATTTCAGATACGTGAGTGAATGCTCGAATCCTTTTACCACATGTGTACAATGCCCTGATTTTATTTGTTAAAGCCAGTTGATTTTTCAAATTGCCAATGAAGTTGCATGCTGGAAGAAGGAAATGCCAACAGGTTTATATAACATATGTAACTGGAGAAATTCGTAAAATGCAGTGATCATGGTGCAAAGCATATTGAAGAAACACAGCACCATATGATATTTTACATAAGACCTTAGATCGATGAGTGGATCTAATATGTTACTCAAGTATCTAACTTCATAATAAAAACGTCAGATGTTGCTGACTTCACACTCATAATGACGTCATAATCATAAGCTCCGTCACGAAAATCGATATCCGAATTTATGTCTTTGATCAATTTACAATTTAACCAAGATTATGCTGAGTATATTGGAACTAATTTGGCCATGGGCATCAACAGTCCGAGTCAAATTAGTTTCATAATATTCAGCCGCTTACCTGTATGGTTATCCTGAAATTTAGATTATTTGAATTCAGTTTCCACAGTTTAAATCGATTCCAACACGCATACAATCATGGGCGGATCATAACTAAGAGGGCGGATCATAAATAAGAGGGCGGACCTTAGCCTAGGCGGGGCGTAAACGGATAAACGAACTTTAGTTAAATCAAACCACACCACCATCACCATCTGACCCGCAACAATTTAACAATCGGCAAAAGGTCTCTAGGTCAATGGCCATTCTTTACTTGAGCACGATCATACACAACACTAATAAACTAGAAACGACTGACAGGAAATAACAGATCAGGTATCATAGCAGATGATTGCTGATGTGGATGGTCGCGGATGATTGCTATCAGTTTGCCACCTTACAATTTCTGAATTTTGGCACGATGCATACATATTCCGTATATAAAGTAATCAGGCCATTTCTTGCCTATTGACATTACATTATACACACGTGTCCATTTATCAGGTCAGCAATGTAGGAACATATACAAAGTACTGACGCTAAGAATAAATAAATATATGTATCTAGGTCACGCCTACTATGGGCAATACGATGCGGACGGAAGTCACACCCAGGTTACCACTCTCCTAACCAGTTGATTTATAAATAGAAGTTGGTTTACAAATCTTAGTCTATGTAGATGCCGCTGAAGCAAAGATGTTTCACCACGTCTCTTTATCGATCCTGTGCCTCTGCGTCGGTAAGTTACTCTGCTTGGTTAGATTCCATAAATTCAAGTGAATTTGACGAATTATAGTTTACAGTTTAACATAATCAGTGCGTATTGAACATTACTAGCCTATAGCAACTTGGATCCACCTGGGTGCTCTATTCTAACATCAATTGTATTGCCGTTTTCTTATTGAAGGCTGGAGAATTAAATATTAAATGTGCATCTGTTTCTGTTATCTGCCATGTGGTGATATCCATTCATTCCGTTTGCCCATGTGAACCCGATTACTGGGTGATAGGTACCATATCTGGGAGACGTCTTCCAACTCGAACACGCTAGCTGCACTACTACGTATAAATGTTGTGTATTCCTAATGGATGCGGTGTCAATCTTTTAAGGTTGCGAACCAGCATCGTTGTAGCTAATCATATGGCCTTAGCTTTATATATACATAGTAACATATATAGAACGAGAACCTGTGCAATTACCATTCGTAGATTAGTTGTTGTAAGGTAACGAGCACTTTAGTCTCAATGTAAATATATATATATATATATATATATATATATATATATATATATATATATATATTTACAACAACTAATCTACGAATGGTAATTGCACAAGTTCTCGTTCCGCTGTATTAATTTACGAGCACTCAGACAGCCAGACTCAGAAACCGCTGTCTGATTACAAGACAAAAAATACTGGTCTAGCGGAATAGTGGAGACAAATGATACCGTCTGACAGTCCATCAAGCCATTCTACCATGAGAGATAACGAGGACATAGATAAATAAGCTGCCTGAGTGAATATAGAATACTGAATAAATTTTGCCAAAAAGCAGATACGAATTAATACCGTTTTGAGACAGCCGTGAAGGTATTATATGAAGTCAATGGGTATATCATGGGATGAAGCATTGCGAACTGTAAAGTTTTAAAAGTTTTAAAACAATTTGAGTGAAAGCCATTGTTTCTGGAGACAGGGTCTACATTCCGTCACATGAATGTCAAAATATCAAGTAGTCATCATATTGCGACCTTGGAAACAAGCAGTGTATTTTGAAATCATTTTGACCGAAACTTATTGCTTCCACCAGACAAAAGTGACTTTCAAATATAACATTTTCAAAAGAATCAATAGTGAATTAGCAGTAGCGAGTTAACCGCTCTACATCCGCGCCTATAGAGAAATAGAGAATACTATTCATTCCGCTTACAAAACTATATTCAGGTGCGCTTTCGTTATGTTCAGGTAGGCCTATATGCGGTATACCTGCACGCACAGTTGACACACGGCGAAGTGAGAAGCACCAGCTTCGTCACTAATTGGCTCCAAGTTAAGCGCTCCTAGATTTCGTAAATGCTTTTTCGCAAATAATCCCGATTCATTTCCATTTTTATTCATGGTAGTTTATTTAATATTGTATGAGATTACCAATAAACATCATTTGTTATTTCCCTTTTCTGTTCCGTTAATCTGTGCTGGGGTTGGGGTGGGGGGTGGGGGGAGTGCGGGAAATTTGATATCCCTATAGATTACTGATACCGATGAATAGTTCTCTAACTCGCTCCCTGAATGTCTAACAAATACATAGATGACGTCCATTCTTTAAAGCTGAATGATTCTAGTTCATTATACTCTACAATAATCTCCAACTCTGTCGACTATAGGCGCTGTAGTCAACGTGTGGTGTAGCCAATACACATCTCTCACGAGAGAGAGCCAGCGACAAAATGAGGGTATAGTCAGAAGTAACCGTACTACGCTTTCCAGCACAGGAACTGACCCAAAAGATGACACAAATTCGTATGATAGCTTAGGCATATATATCATACGTTGGTACCTACGGGGTCGAAGTTCATAAAGCCAAAATCAGCTGAATTACCATATATCACAAAATTGTATCTTTTACAGCGGGTACCTCATTTCAAGTTGAACAGATTTCAGAATTCTACAGACATTTACATTTTAGGAGCCACCTTAATATATTTTAGTATATGAAAGTAAAATTCCTCTGGGATTATTACAGTACATAGGCACCATCCAGCCATGCAGATATGAGTAGGGTGATTTTACAAATGAGAATCCAGACATCTTATTTAGGATAGGCCTCTTATTAATTTATATGGAATGGACTCATCATATGTCAAGATTTATTTCGTTTCACTACATCTAGGCACCTAATTTAAACCTCTAAAATTACACAATCTTAACAACTTTATTTTCTAACATTTTGGTGTGAATATGCACCTTTAAGTTATGTATGGTTCACGAACCAGACAGAGCGCATGCAAGCGAACCGAACTATAGTTTGCGATTTTCCAATCCAAAGAAAGTTCGTTACAACCCTATCTGTCTATCTATATATTATTATTATTATTATTATTATTATTATTATTATTATTATTATTATTATTATTATTCAACAGTAATTCAGTACGCTTATGGCGGGGCACTTCACTGGGATGATTCTGAAAGCAGAAGCCATGAGAGTGACTGGACGAGTGACGAATGGGGACTCGATAAGGAGGCCGGAGATCACGCGGAGACAGAAGGAGGCGAAACATCTGATGAAGCTCACACTGAACTGAAATGGGATGATAAATCTGGTAATGTGTGTATGTAGGCTGACGTCCCAATAAAAATACATAATGAATGACGTAGCCAGATCTGTTATACAGGAAAAAGTCCGTTAAGTATACGAATTGTATGCCTTTTTTCAATAAATTATTTAACATTCTGTTGAATATTTTGAATATAATTTGAGTTGGCGCTGTTGCCTGATCAAATTAATTTCAAAATATTCATCAGCCTACCTATATATTTATCTTGAAATTGGGATTCTGGGAATCCAGGATTCAAGGTAGACACGTTGACTCCAACACGGCAAAAAAGCAGAGTATAGCTAGACGTGGGAGGGGCATAGTTAGAAACGGATTCTCCAATTAGTATTGCTTTAAGCGACTGCGTATAAATGTGTATCACTGGAAAGGAGAAATGAAGAAGGCTCAATTGAAGGATCCAATCTGTTGCTGAAACATTTGATTCATAATCAAATACATAACGTGTTAGCTGATATCAACACTAAGTAGCGTAGGCTCGTCATGATAGTGGCAATGACACCACGCGTATTATGTGTTTGCCTTTGTAATCATTTTGTCGAATATTTTGAAATTAATTTGACTAGGAACCGTTGCTATCATCGTGATTAGGAAAAAGCACTTTCAAAATATTGACGAGCTTACCTTACCCCGAGATTGAGATGCTGGGATTTCAGGACTAAAGGTGTTGAGGTCGATTCAAATTCGCGCGCAACGTGGGCGGCGCTTAGCTAAGAATTGACGTGTCAAAATTTGAACTGGATACCTCTAATTATGTTATCAAGATGAGCATGGTAACATGATTTATATAATCATTTTTATTAATGGTGCTCAAATAGAGCTTTCTCCATCCATAATAACCGTGCGGAACAGTATATCACAGGAAGTTGTCCTTTCCGCTACCTTGATAGCTTCAATATCGGAGTTCAAGCCTTCGTATATACTAGCTAGATGGCGCACGCGCATACACTCATTGTGTGCTAAGTTGTGGCAATCGCTAATGGCATGAGTTCAGTAAATTGCAATTGCGCATGCCCGGATCTTCACTGACTGGCTGACGCAGGCGATCAGCTGCATAAATAGCCTACGTGAATCATGAATGACTAGCTTACCTTTTGGTAATTTAATGAGAATTGAACAGACGCAAATTTTCATATTCTTATCGGAAATAAAATTGTATTGGCTATCTTAATCTGACACTTTATTCAACTACGTAATATAAATTATTAATGAAACATATTATTTTAGAGACTATACATCCAGGGAGAAACTACTGAACTCTGAAATGCCGGTTTTGAAAGGGCCATGAGCGATCTAGCCAGTGTATACGATATCTATGGTCCCGCAACTAAATGGGAACACGGCCCCTGTAAATATGTAGGCCTACATAGAAATATGAACTCGACATGTCTATGGACAATATTGTCGGGGATGATGTTAATCATAGCATGCATCCATCATAGAATGGAATGCAATTAGTTTATACAACAGGCGGCTACTATAGATGCCGTTCTAGATAAGCATGACCATGCTGCTAGGCTATGAGCGGGCTTGTACCTTGTAAAATATGTGAATAAAGGAGTACAGTTTTAGTCTTAATAGAAGCAAGTCACGTTGTTCTAATTCAGTATACAGTGCTAGTATTTCAAATCTCTCGCCATCATCAACTCATCTACCGAACCTTTCCCAATATGGATTACTACCTATATTAGACCATATTGTTGGTGCCGTAACCAGGATATATTTGAGTGACTTCGTACCATATTTGCGTGATTTCTAATTTCCATTCGAGATGGCTGAGAAAGCGAGGCTTGTAAAAACGCGTGGAGTGTACAGAGGGCAAATAACTAAACTACAGAACAAAATCTGTGACAACCTAGCTAAACCTGTGCTCGGGGAGGATGATCATGATTCCATTGCTGCATCCCTCGGTTCATACAATGACAAACTTGCTATCATAGTGGATTTAGACAAACAAATAACGGATTTAATTGATTCGAATGACGATCTGGAACTATCCTTATTGGAATCTGACGATTACATAACAGCAAGTAAGGAACAATTTATAAAATTTGAAAGGCAATTAATTCGTAGAACAAATAACGTTCAGCCTGATGATAACGCAACACCAGACAATTCTAAATTCAGAAAGCATGTTAATCTACCGAAATTAGCTCTCAGAAGTTTCGACGGAAATGCATTAAAATGGCTTGAATTTCACGACACATTTAAGTCAGCCATAGACTCGAACAGTGATTTGACTAACGTTCAAAAATTCCAGTATCTTCGGGCTCAGCTCACGGGAGATGCCGCGAGAGCAATTAACGGTTTGACACTAACAGACAACAACTATATGCACGCTATGGAATTATTACGTAACCGCTATGGACAGTCTCACACGATAATTAGTGCGTATATGAGGGCATTATGGGAGCTTCCCAGGCCTGAACACAATGTGGACTCCCTAAGGAATTTCCACGACCGTTTGGAATCGTACATCAGAGGACTTAGCACGCTAGGTAAGACAGAGGAGACGTATGGCGATCTGTTGGTTCCTGTGGTCCTAGATAAGCTACCTCCAGTTGTTCGTGGTCAAATAGCCCGTGAACACGGCAACAATGAATGGGACAGCAAGACATTACGCGTATCAATTCAGAAAGAAATTGATGCTATGCAAGCATGTGACGTTAGCAATGAACCTATAAATAACCATGGTGAAAGTTTGCTCTCCACTGCAGCCTTCTATACGCGTACGTCACGCCCCGCATCACGTGGACCTCGTTTCACGCGCAGCTCACCACCCCCTACGCGAACACCGCCACCTACCCGGGCGGTTTCCACTTTCAGTAGGCAACACCCACCAACATGTGCCTTTTGCAAAGGAAGGCATATATCAGGAGATTGTGCAGTCATATCCGACAAGCAGAGACGATATGACATCGTACTCAGAGACCACCTGTGTTATAATTGCTTAGGCAAACATCGCGCCGCGGAGTGCAAATCAAAATACCGCTGTAGAACATGTCAGCGCAAACACCATACCTCTTTGTGCAGTGACCGCATACCGGAATCTAGCAAGGCCACAGCTGCAGCCAATATATCGTTATCAGAACAATTCGGGGATAAGGTTTCACTCGACAACGACACCAAGGTTTCCCTAGCACGTTTAACGGGACCTGTGCTTTTGAAAACTGCCATAGCTAATATTTCTCACAATCAGAATTCAGCTACGGTTGTTATCCTGTTAGACGAAGGCGCACAACGATCATTCATCACCGAATCAACCGCGGATATGTTGAACATTAATTCTCGTAACACAGAGACGGTTCAGATTTCTTCTTTCGGCGGGAATACCGGGGTCCGCCCTCTGCCTATTGCAGACATAACTCTACACACAGATGCCGATTACGACAACATAGCCATTCGGGCTTTAGTGGTGCCTAAAATTTCTACGCCCCTTCGGAATCATATGCGACGCTCGGTTCTTGAGTTGCCTTACTTACAAGGGTTAAATTTCGCATACTCGGATACACATGCCGACAGAGACGAGATATCCATGCTTATTGGAGCGGACTATTATTGGTCTATTGTTCAGAATCATATTGTGAGAGCCCCAGACACTACCTCAGGACCCACAGCAGTTTCCTCTAAATTAGGATACCTTCTTTCGGGTCCAACATCGTCTACATCCGGCCATGATTCGATACCTACAGACACTTCCGTGTATCATGTAAACGTAGACATCGATTCGCATCGCAAAGAGGATATCTCTCTACAGAGGTTTTGGGACCTCGAGACAATTGGCGTAAGGAGCGACGAACTTACGACTGTTACTGACCACGTGGATTACCGTGATACTCACATTCGGAATGAACAGGGCCGATATATTGCCAAGTTACCTTGGAAATGCGACCACCCTGCTTTGCCCACTAACAGATCAGTAGCAGAAACCCGCACACGCGCGATGGTGCGGCGCCTCTCCCCTGAGTTATGTGGAGTGTATGATACTATTATTAAAGAACAATTGTCACGCGATTACGTAGAATTGCTCAAGGATGATGACGCAACATGTGGGCATTATTTGCCCCATAGACCGGTGATTAAAGACTCAGATTCCACACCGTTTCGTATTGTATATGACTGCTCGAGTTCAGCTGCAAATTCCCCTTCTCTGAACGATTGCTTACAAACTGGACCACCACTCCTTAATGACTTAGCAGGTATTATGTTACGTTTTCGCATTCATAAGGTAGCAATCTCATCTGATATTAAGAAAGCGTTTCATCAAATTGGCTTAGACACTGACGATCGCAAATACACCAAGTTTTTCTGGCTTTCGGATCATAATGACCCTAACAGCGAATTTGTTGTCTTGCAATTCAAGGTCATCTTGTTTGGAGCGGTGTGCTCACCGTTCATTTTGAATGCCACTGTACGTAATCATCTAGAAGCTAGCCCATCCATCACAGCACATGATTTGTCAGGTAATATTTATGTTGATAATTTGATAACGGGCTGCAATACTGGCTTTGTAGCTATGCAATATTACGATGAGGCTAATGAATTAATGCAAGCAGGCGGCTTTCAATTGCGTTGTTGGACAACAAATTGCCCAGAATTGCGAGACTACATAACGCCAGACGGGACATTATCCGCTAAGCCAGAAATTAGTGTATTGGGGTTACTGTGGAATTCACAAACTGATTGTATTTCATATAACAATAATGTCATGGAAGCTAATAATGTAGTCGTTACTAAACGCACTGTAGTCAGGTCAACAGCAAGCATTTATGACCCCCTAGGTTATTTATCAGCCGTCCAAGTTCGTGCAAAACTGTTTATTCAGTCTCTCTGGAAGGCTAAATATGACTGGGATCAACCACTTTCAGACGAATTAGCAGGCGAATGGACAGAAATTTCTAATGATCTGTCGTCTGCGCTATCAACGACTATTGAGCGGAAATATTTCCGACATGGCATAGATTCCGACTCGACATACGAATTGCATGCGTTCTGCGATGCTAGTAAGTTAGCGTATGGATGTGTGATATACTTGCGCGACGTGAAGCACGGGGAAACTTCTATAGTAATATCAAAATCACGCATCGCCCCTATTAAACAATTAACGATTCCGCAACTTGAACTCTTAGCAGCGCTAATTGCGTCCAATATGCTTAGCTATGTCTACAAAGCCATAGGGAAACAAATAACGATCTCTAAGCGAGTATTGTGGTCAGACAGCCAAATCGTTCTTCACTGGATCCACAGTGACAAAAAACTGCCGATATTTGTGAGAAATCGGATCAAGGTCATCAAGGCTAAATCTATTGACGAGTTAAAATTTTGTCCAACCAGCGACAATCCAGCAGATATGGTTTCCCGAGGTGTGACGTCGTCAGACTTCGCGAAAGCACGAATCTGGTGGAGTGGACCCGGCTGGCTTGCTAAAGGAGACTGGCCTATTTGCTCTTTATTTGACAGTGCCGTTCTGACAGCAGGTGCGGATACGGAATGTCAACCAGATGTGTGTCCATCCCAACTGGATACCAAGACTGATGACAAGCCGTGTTCAGACACAACTGGATTAGCTATCATAATTAACCCCGAAAATTGCTCATCCCTTATGAAACTTTTCAGGGTCACTGCGTACATCTTGCGATTCATACAGCGGCTCAAGCGTAAACAATGCGCGAATACATGCAATTTGTCAGTCAGTGAGCTCAATGCTGCCGAATACATGTGGATCAAATATGTGCAACAGAAACATTATCTCGGTGAAATAAAAACTCTCCGCGAAGCAAAACGCCCAAATCGAAGTTCACTGGTAAGACAACTACGCTTGTTTTTAGACGATAACAGTATTCTGCGTGTGGGAGGTCGACTACACAATGCGCCATTAGATTATGATGCTAAATTTCCGATTCTGTTATCAAACAGCGACTTTTACACGAAGCTTGTTGTTCAAGATGCGCATTGCCGGATTTTGCATGCAGGTCCAGACTCCACAATGACATATTTGCGTCAAAAGTTTTGGATAACCAAAATGCGTCAGACCGTTAGGGGTATCCTCAGAATCTGCGTCCAGTGTAAATTAGTAATGGGAACACCCTATGTGTTACCGGAAGCGCCTCCCCTGCAATCATGCAGACTCAAATCAGCACCACCTTTTACAATCTGCGGATTAGATTATACAGGTGCGATCTATGTAAAGTCAAACGTTACTGGTAGAAAAGAGGATAAGGCGTACATACTACTGTTCACATGCGCGAACACCGTGCGGTCCATCTAGAAACCGTTTCTAACCTGTCTACTACGTCCTTTCTGTATGCATTTAGGCGCTTCGCCGCACGCCGTTCATTGCCAACAAAACTCATTTCTGATAATGCGTCTACATTTTTGTCAGCTGGGGAGGAGATCAAGAAGTTGTTTAATAAAACTCCTGAAGTACAAGAATACATGCTTAACCACCATGTAGAGTGGTCAGTGATTACCAAGCGTGCACCCTGGCACGGAGGTTTTTGGGAACGGTTAATCGGACTGACGAAATCCGTTCTCAAGAAAATACTTGGCAGGGCTTTCATCACGTTTGAAGAGCTTACTACAATCGTTTCTGAGATCGAATCTGTATTAAATAATCGCCCCATAACGTATTACTCGTCCGATGTAAACGACCCGAGTCCTTTGACGCCATCGCATCTGCTGTACGGACGTGTACTTAACAATTTGCCACATATGAATATCTCAGACGAGGATATTCATGATCCCTCATTCGGTGACTCGCAACCGGAACTAGAAAAGCGCGCTAAAAGATTAAGCATGCTGCAGGCACACTTTTGGCAACGCTGGATTAACGAATACCTCACCGCACTATGCGAAAGACACATTTCCACCGGTAAAATGCGTAATAGTGTGTCTGATAACGTCATAAGAGTAGGTGATGTGGTTTTAGTTCACGATGACATCAAGCATCGTGTTAATTGGAAACTTGCACTTGTCACGGATCTTATATATGGTAATGACAATATGGTTCGTTCAGCTGTAATCAAAACAGCTAATGGGGTAACAAATCGCCCAATAAATAAATTGTACCCACTCGAAGTGTCCATTGCATCGCAGCCTGAAAACACCCATGCCACTCCTGACATTAAAACTGATAATGGTAGTTCAGCTGCAGCAGCTCAGCAAATGTCAGATAGACGCCCTACTAGGGCTGCTGCATTGTGGGCTAAAGAACGAATTACTATTATGGCGGATACACATGATACTTAATTGTAAACTCACTATTGTTATTTTTCTATTGTCATAATATTTGATTTTTGATTGCGTAATTATCAAGTACTGAGTATATTTTATATACATTGTTTGGCCATTTATAGTGGTCACTATTTTCAGTCTTTTGTAATAGATTTTGTCGCGCTCAGCAGCTACATTTGCGGCGCTCAGCAGCTACATTTTCCGCACTCAGCAGCTACATTTGCCGCACTCATAGCAGTTATTTCTCCTGCAATCACTTTTGTGCATATTATTTTCATATATTGTTATAGTTACTGTGTTACATATGACAAATGTGTTATCACATGCATTTCATTCGTTTATAATCACGTTTAGCTATTTTTCATATGATATATTTTTGTTCACATTGTTTTCATACTTGAATGATCAGATTATTAGTTAATATGTTCAACATCTAGAATGCTATTTAATAAGTTAACTCTAATGTCACTAAGCAATTAATTATTATTTTTTAATTAAGGGCACATCTTCACCTTTCGCGGCCGGAGTATGTCGGGGATGATGTTAATCATAGCATGCATCCATCATAGAATCATCTTAGCAAGGGCCCTGATCCGCATATGCCACCAAACCGTATTGAACTATAACCTGAAGAGGGCATTTCAACTATCAGATAAAGTCGAAATAGTGAGATGAAACACAGTTAACCGCCACATGGACCTACATATAAAAACTATATGTGCATACACAGCCAAACAAAGGACACTTTTTTAAGATGTATAAATGAGGCAATGTCAGTTAATCTGTGGAATAACCACGCTGATGTCGGAGCGCTTCTGGTCAATCCAGCCGTCCTTAGTAAGCAAAAACAGAACGGTAGCAATTCGGAGTAGGTTAGACTAAATTAGCAGCGACATTTCAATTCAATTAGAAAATTGTTTTCGGGTTTGAAACCAGTAATACATGGGGATATCTTATTAAACTGACAGGTGTGTTCCAAATTAGACATAGACGAGTGCGTGTCTAATTTAGCAAATTTCGACTATTTTGATGTACATTCTGTGGAAGGTACATACACCTGGACTTATAAGATGCGTATGACGATAAAACATCCACAGCTTTATCCCTATTTGCTGACAAGCCATGATTCCAGTTTATCCATCAATCGTATGACTTCATAAACAACTACGTGACGTGCAGACTGACGTCATAATCCATGACTCAATTTAGAGAGTCTTAAACGCTAAAATAGTCTATCAGGTTGTACGAATTGTATGTCTGTGCAATTTTATGAACATGCTGTTGAATATTTTGAAACTAATCTGACTGGGCGCTGTTGCTGCCACATGCAGCAAGCACCCAGTCAAATTACTATCAACATATTCAACAGCTTACTTGTAAAGTTTTCTTGAAACTGAGATTCAGCGACTGCAGAGATCTATCGATCCCAACACGGGCACAGCGTGGGAGGAGGTAGCTAGACATGGCGGGACATAGCTAAAACTGGATTCACCCAGTGATCGCCCAGATATTGAACGCGTCCTAGACGTTTTAGCTTGCCTGGATGAGCTTGTATAATATAGATGCGTCTGTCTGTCGTATGTCTGTCGAGTGTCGACTGACGTCTTATCAAAAATTTTGACACGTTTCGCCTTTTATGGTCGAACTAAAAGAGAATATGCCAGATATGTTACGTTTGGCAATACATATTCGAGATATAACGGGCGCCTATAAAGACAAAGTTAGGGCTCTTTTAAACCTTTAAGCTACTTACACATATGTGGGGGTGGGGTGGGTGGGTGGGGATGTTTATGGCATGTATCTTCATTTGTTGGTGAATTAAAACCACTTTTGGCCAAATGTACGGTTAGTTATATCCATTTGATGCATGGAAATCACGTGGTCATGACACTTAGGCCGTGTTCTCACTAGAGACTTAATTGGGAATAACGCCATACTTCAGTCTCTAGTCTCTAGTCTCTAGTGAGAACACGACCATAGTTATACGCCTTGTATAAATTAATTACCAGACGTTTGCGACATTGGTCAATAGCTTAGTAGACTGCTTCCACAGTGCTTAACTGTACATGGCCCCTTGGGCAATAGTCATAATGACGCCAATATTTCCAAATTTCCTGGCCAAATTCTTGCGCGCGTCGATTGCCATAAGTATAAATGGAATCGGCTGTGCTTGCTGAATCTGCCAATGTTTCTTTCCCTGATAGGAACTCGTCTCATATATGTGCATTTCTTCAACAATATTCATATTACTGGCCCAATTGTTTGCCGTTATCCTTGGTATATTGATCTATTGTTTTGCCGTATTAGTTAACTATGTCTCCGACAATTGACTTATTGCCAATTGAGTATTAGCTTCAAGATTATTATTATTATTATTATTATTATTATTATTATTATTATTATTATTATTATTATAGATGCCGAGCATTTCATCACCTATCTTTGGAAATGCGTTGAAAAAGGCAAACTTTCAGGTAAATAAATTAGGCAATGCATGTGATAATACACGGTCCTGTCTATAACACGCTCATGGCATGTGTTGAAGCTTCCGCATAGTGAACACGTGTGCATTTAGTGAGGCTGCCATGTGTGTGCCAAAGCCAATCATTTAACAGAGGGATGCATAAAAAGATCTAAATCTCAAATATTTTCAAGAATGTAGATATTCTGTCTTTTCTAAGCATCCTTCCAACTTCATATGAAAGGCCTGGTCTCTAAGCGCTTAAGAAACTTGTTAGCAACCCGTACTGAAAACCTGATAATTTATGACATATGGTATTCCATCACTACTTGTTATATTCATATTCTTAACGAGTTCCCACCACAAATGTATGCTATGATGAGCGAATGTGTCGTTCTTGATGTATATGTGACTGACTATCCCCCGCCCATCTCTAGCTAAACTCGACCCACTCTTAGCTTGTGTTGGATCGATCGATCGATCGATCCCTGAACTCCATGAATCTCAATTTCCAGAAAACTAAACTGGTAACTTGTTGAATATTTTGAAACGAATTAGACTGGGTGTTGTTGCTGCCTATGG
>CM067375.1:37384856-37392356 GCA_034401795.1 Chaetoderma sp. LZ-2023a | reverse complement strand
ATTTCATTCCATTACACATAGGCACATAATTTAAGCTTATAAAAGTATGCAATGTTAACAATTTTATTTTCAATCATTCTGGTGCGAATATGCACCTTTAATATATTGAACAATATTAGTGGTAGAAACTACATACAATTTAAAATAACGTTTATGTTTAATTCTAGCAATCGCATCTGACCACCTTGATACTGGTGATAAGGTGGCGTTGAAGAAAGCTTTCCGCAAGTATACATCACATTATATCAACCACGACGTAGTGAAAGGTAAGGAGTTTAGTGCCTAATGGAGGAATCTGTTACTCAAGTATCTGATGGCATAATTATTTACGTTACTAGTTAGCCGAGGTCACAATCATAATGACATATAGTTCCATCATGTAATCGACAAGTTGGTCACTAGTTTACGAATTGAATGTGTTTGATAAATTTACAAATTAATAAACATTGTGTTGAATATTTTGAAACTATTCTGACTGGGAGGTGTTCCTGCCATAAGAAGAAGCAGTCCTGTTCAAATACGTTTCAAGATATTCAACAGCTTATGTGTATACAGTTATCTCGAAAGTTAAGATTCTGGGAATTCATGTTTCAAGGTTTCAAATCGATTCCTGGCCAGAGATTAACTAGAAATGTGGGGGGTATAGCTCGAAATGGCTTCTTCAATTGATGAATCCATTTCACCGTTCACTCATATGTCGTCATAATTAAGTACGCGACGTGTATGCTGACGTCATAATCATGACGTCATGAATGATTCTATTAAGCACGTCTTTAACACTTAATAGTCAAACACGTTGTACGAATTGTATGTTTTTGCTATTTAAGAAACAAGCTGTTGAATATTTTGAAACTGATTCGATTGTGCGCCGTATGCTGCCATAGGCAGCGACAGCACCCAGTCAAATTGGTCTCCAAATAATCAACAGCTTACCTGTGTATTTTTCTAGGAATTCATAGTCAGGGAGTTCAGAGATCGATCGATCCCAACACGAGCAAGGTGTGAGTGGAGCTTATATAGTATTGGGCGGCGCATAGCTAAAACTGGAAGAGTCCATTGCTTCACTATGCATGAAGAACATGCCAATTCTGATCACACCTGCATTGAGCTGTGTCCGTTACCTTTAGATAATGGCTGATGATCCGTCGTCTATCGTGTTTATCTAATATTGCTCAGAATGTAACTAATGGCAGCGTTAAATCGCATTGGCATGCGATCAAACCCACAACTGGTGGCAGTGCGTAACATCATAGCACCCAAACACTTCCATCACTCCAACGCCACAGGACAAAATCCTACTTTGCCGGTGAAGCTTTCATAAGTGTTGGTTCTGACACAGGGTACGTCTGTGGTGGTTGATTTTGACCATAATTGTAACTGGCTAGCCAGCTAGTGATTTATGTGCGAAGAGGTTAACACAGTACCTCGCATGTAGGATTTTGTCCTGAGGTGTTGGTGTGGTGGAAATGTTTGTGACTCGCATATGTCTGTACATGTGTTGGTGCTGACAATGTTATATTCCACCTGTGTTTCCAGCTAAACAGTTCTGAATATGTTTGCTTTATAGACTCCCTGTAAATGGAGGGATCCGATATGCCTCTTATGCAGCTGGTGTAATAGTCAAATTAATGGTACTTGTTAGCTGATGTCACAATCAAATGTCGTATGTCCGATATGAAAAGGAAAAGGTCCGAGAATATCCGTCTGAATTGTATGTCTTTGGAGAATTTATTATTTAAGAAATAGGCCAATCATTTTCTAAATATTTAACAGCATACCTTTAAATTGCCATGTTGGTAATTCCTAGCCAATCCCTTAACAGATTACCTGTGTAGTTCTATGGAAAGTGATAGTCAGGGAGTTCATGGATCGATCGATCCCAACATGAGCGAGGTGTGAGTGGAGTTTAGCTAGCGATGTGCGGGGCATAGCTAAAACTGGAAAGGTCCATTTGGCGGATCGTAGCTGACATATGTAGAACTAAATCGGGGTCTCGTCGTTTTGCATCATTAGGAGTTGTGGTCCTTAGATGATGCACATATATATTCATGACGACAAAATAAAAGACGCATATGGAAAACTGGTGAACATGGAAGAGTGAAGGAATGAGATCTGTCACTCGACTATATGGCGTTATAATCAATGGACCGTTCCAGTTTTAACGTTGCCCCGCTCATCTCTATCTAATCCCCGCCCACTCACCGTCCGTGTTGGAATCGATCGATGCCTGAACTCACTGACCACCAATTTCCGGAAAACTATACAGGTAAGCTGTTAAATATTTTGAAACTAATTTGATTGGACGCTGTTGCTGTCCATGGCAGCAACAGCGACCAGTCAAATTAGTTTCAAAATATTCAACAGGATGTTTATTAAATGGCAAAGACATACACTTCGTACAATGTGTCGGACTATTACTCGTTAAAGATGTGCTATATCGGGTCATGCAAGCCGTTATGATTATGACGTACTCCTACACGTCACGTAGTTGATCATGATGTCATATGATTGATAGATTAACTTGGAAAAGTCAATTGCGTCACATGTAAGCTCATGTCGGTAAATAACGTATATACCCTCATAAAAATGGAAAAGGTCCGTCATGAATGAAAGGGGACGCATTGTATAATAATCTCTGATGAATTAAAAATGTAATAAACATGACGTTGATTATTTTGAAATTAATCTGACTTGGAGCGGTTGCTGCAATAAGCCATAGGCAGCAACAGCCACCAGTCACATTCGTTTCAAAATATTCATCAATATACCTGTACTATTAGCTTGTAATTAGGATTCTGAGAATTCAGAATGCAAGGCATATACACCGATTCAACCACCCGTAAAACGAGTGATACAACTTTACCATTTTAATCATGTAGCCACCTGGGACCCTAATAGTAAAACCTAAAGAGTCCAGGCAAATTTTCAAGGGCCCAATCTTATAATTATGATGCGTCGGCGCACATGGTCCTACATATAGAAACACAGGATATACTAATTTAGGATTTACTAATGCAAAATGTATTAAAAACGTTGCTCTCAAGCTTAACCTTCACACCGATAAATTCCATTATCTCAATTTCACTGCAAACAAATAGAAAATATGTTGAATATTCAACAAGATATGCTATGAATCATAGAGAATTGACTTTTCCCGCGATGTTTCATTGAAAGGCAAAACCCGCAAATAGACTCATTAGATATATAGAATGTTTTCTGTTCACTGTCTTAAAATATGAAAGGAAAGATTTAGGTGGCCATCTGGGCTAGTGAGCAAGTTGTATCACTTCGTAAAACGTGGGTGAAGCTTATCAAAAAATGGGCGAGACACAGCTAGAATTATATCTCGCCAATATTTGAACATATTTTCTGTCTTTTAGATAAACATACACTACATTATCTGAAAGCGCAGTACACATCGTTGGTAAACAAGCTGGTGAATAATTTCACATCTGGTAAGTTCATACATTATAAACTATCTTTCAAATCTCTATTATGGACGCTTCTCTCTACGAGCAATACGTAACTAATTAATTTATTCGTTCATGTAACTATTTACCTAGCTAGATGTTTAATCAAATATATTGCCATGTTGATAACCATTTCTTTAGTATGTACGTCCGTCCTTCCGTCCGTCCGTCCGTCCATCCGTCCGCTCGCCTGCCCGCCCGCCAGCCCGTCTGTCCGTTCGCTCGCCCGCCCGCCCGGCTGCCCGCCCGCCGTCCCTCCGTCCGTCCGTCCGTGTTATCGCCCGTCCGTCCGTCCGTCCATCCGTCCGTTTGTCTGTCTCTCTGTCTGTCTGCCTGTCTGTCTGACTGTCGGTTTGCTTATTAAAGTTCACTTTATTTGATAAGCACTGCATTTGCAATGAATGAACTATATGCGAAGCGTTATTTTTAATTTAGTTGAATGGAAGTTGTTGCTGCCAAATGTCTCAAAAGCGTCCTAGAAGATTCGTCTGCTAATGCACAATGTGTCAGAGGTGCCTTGTATAATGGAATTATATTTAATAATTTAAGAAACACTCTGGCGATATTTTGAAACTAATTTAACTGGAAGTTGTTGTTGATGATAAGTGTCTAAAAGAATCTGTATGGTTTTCGGCACTTTCACACGGCTAGGTGGCAAGGTAATATTAACCATTCCTATGTTGTAACGGTAGTAACCACCTTACCTGAAATTCCGATTATTAACTCTTTCAAGGCGAAAAGCGGCCTCTGCTGTGATCTTTAGAAATCTCCATTTGCAGGACAAGAGAAAGAATTTTCGAAAATTTGCCACTGGAATGATAGGCTCGATAAACGAGCCGGTCATTCCAGTGATACATTTTCAAATGTAGTCTTCTCTTGGCCTGGAATTGGACATTGCCCCCAGACCGCCGCAAAGGCCTGCTTTGCTGGGATTAGACACGACAGGGTTAACTGAAATTGTCATGGCATAATTATTGTTGTTTATAGATGTCCTGATACCAAACTATGTTGAATTCTCATATGACATTGGTTTTTGGTACAAGTCTGAAGCTACGACCATCGGACCGCTATGTGATACGATGTTTGATCTAAAGTAAGACATTATCACAAACACAACCACCACAACCAGCTCCACAACCACTACCAGTACAATCACCAGCACAATCGCCGCCACCACCGCCACCGCCGCCGTAACCGCCAGCCACCACAACCACCACCACCACCACCACCACCACCACCACCACCACCACCACCACCACCACCACCACCACCACCACCAACACCACCAACACCACCAACACCACCACACCACCAACACCAGCACCACCATCCACCACCACCACCACCACCACCACCATCATCACCACCAACACCACCAACATAGCCATTCATTTGTTCTGTGGCCTGAAGCTGACAAACCTTGTCGAAACCGGTCGCCCACTTCACGACGGTGCATAAGATTATTGGTAATATACACAATTATCCTTTGATAGCTTATATTAATTATTTGAATATTAACATGCTTAATCATAACCTTCTTTTTTTCAGCGGTAGATTTTTGATACCCTTGGTTCACGATTCCATTAGGTCCCCTCAACTTTTTGGTATTCTTGTAGATTTTAGTGGCAGAAACATTGAATTATCTAACTAGTAACATTATGGCTGGAGTTAGCAAGAGTAGAAGACGGGATGACAGGAGGTCTAACGACAGTCGGCCGCCATCTGCCCAGGATGCACTAACCAAGTGTTACTACATGATTATACAATGCTTTCACCACCTTGGCATCTTGAATGCTCATGTACGTAGGGGCAGTTTGCCTCTTGGATTGAGCTGGAAAGTGTCAGAGTTAGAGAGACAGAATTTCTTCTGTAAACCAGCGATGCCAAACGCCGAGGTCCGTAAGGACATCTTAGCAGCAAATTTGAAATGGGCCATATCTTTACTCCAGGTTAACATTAGTCACTATAATTTCCAGCTTGGTCGTCTTATGTCGCTCCTCATCGAAGCTCAGTCCAAACCAAATTTAGAATTAGGTAGAGCGAAGACCACAGCAATAAATTGGGCCCGAAATAACTATGGCAGGAAGATTCATTCTTCATCAATTGATCGGTTTTATGATTTCATCAGCCCTTTTGATCCGTATTTTAGAACCTGCCATAGTACAACACCCCCTGTAGGGTCACCTGTGACCTTACCAGGAACATCAACTGCAGGGCCCTCTGTGGCCCTACCAGGCACACCGACTGCAAGGTCAGCCTTGACCTTACCAGTCATCCCACAATCAAATCGGAAACGGAATAGGTCACCCACTGAGAGTCCCCCAGTAGTTAAGCGGGTGAATAACCAGTGCTCACCCGTGTTCTCCCTGCAGTCTCATGTGGTGGATCCGCTCCTGATTCCACTGCCAGAATGGTCACCGTCAGTGTTCGCTCATGTGGATCCTAGTCAGATCCCGCTTTCGGTCTCGCCACTGTCCCCGTCGAGTTTCCTCCCCTTCCACAGAGAGCAGCTACTGACCGACCTGGTCAAAAGACCAGATCGTCGACGCCGAGGTCCAAGCCACCACAACCTAAATTTACCCCCACACCTAAGCCCAAACCTACGCCTAGGGATACACCCAAAGAGCATAGGTCTTTCTACAAGTTTCGGTTCGTGGTGGATAACAAGAATGAATGGCGCCTTCCTACTCTGAACAGGAAGATTCTGCTGATTGGGTCTTCAAATTTAGCTCGTATCAATCAGACACCTCGTCCAGATATGCAGGTAGCAATCTATCCAGGTGCTAAGATAAACCACATTAGGAATATGGTTAGAAAATATAATGAGGTCTTCCAACATCAGCGTATCATCCTCAACATCGGAATTAATGATAAGGACGAACTTCAGCATGACACCTCCCAAAGAATTGAGAATCTGTTTTGTACCATGCGTTCAAAACTTCCAAAGGCTAAAGTTCACTTTGCCAAACTAAATTATTCGAAGCTCCTGTCTACAACCCATAAACGAAACATACAATTCGCTAACAGCCGTGTAGGCCTTAAGGGCCAAGGTCCCTATCCTGCCCAGCCTCCCCGTGTCTGAATTTCAGGTGGTTGAGGACAACATCCGCTGGACTGAGTGCACTGCAAATAGGATGTATAATAGTTGGTTATCGCACCTTAATTTAAACTAACTACGGGTCAGGGTACTAACCACCCAGAAATTGGCCTGGGTGGTAATATCGTTAACCTAACTGGTTCTATATTGTCTGAAGCAGAAAGATCTTTGCTAAATCTCGGTCTAACATATGTACCAACACCACGGCCCAAAGTCGACATAGATGCCCTTTTAGATAATGGCTTATGGGAAATTGAAGAATTTTCTCACCGTGTAAAATTAGCAGACTTTTTTCGAAATTCCAAGAAAAACAACTTTCTACCTTTTGTTGTAAAAACTGGCTGGGCACCTAACTCGAAGTTGGTCGACCCTGCGATCCCTGATAGTATAAAAGCTATCAAGGAGCGTGTTGAAAATTTAGATTTTCCTAAAAATCATCAAAATTTGTCATATCAAGAACGTTTAGCCTTAACAGGTTTGCGTAAAAACAATGACAATTAAAGTGGCGAACACAATTTTGCTAAATTTATAAATTTATATATTACTGATGGTGGTGATATTTATGAAAACAGTTAACTACATTTTATCACCCTATCAATCGCATACATATTCTATTTACTGCGCGTAGTCATTTGGAAAATGTGTAGTTTTGCTAAATGGCAACACCGCTACTTCAGAACCATACTATTGTGGTATGCTTACTTTCAAGAGTAGAAGCGACATATTTTATTAACATTTTTATGCGATTTTGACGTTAGGTCGTCATCTGTAGACTGGGTTCCTGTTAGAAGCGGTCTAGAATGATACCCAGTCGTGTGCATTTGCGTTGTTCTGATCTCAATGGGCCGTTCAAGTTTTAGCTAGGCCTCGTCCATCTCTAGCTAAGCTCCACCCACACCATCCTCGTGTATGGATAGGTCGAGACCTAACTCC
>CM067375.1:37354856-37382356 GCA_034401795.1 Chaetoderma sp. LZ-2023a | reverse complement strand
CCAACAACAACAACATAATAAACAACACAACCACAACAACATCAAACACAACAATAAAACATAAAAAACAACAACAACAACAGCAACATAAATACAACACCAACATAAAAACAATAACAACAAAAAATACTAATTCATCCACGCCCATGAATCTGATCGGTCAGTCAAGCGTATGACGTCATGATCAATTATGTCATTTGTTAAATCATAATGATAATGTAGCTCCGTCACGAAAGCGCAGGGTCCGTCATGCGTGTACGAAATCTATGTCTTTGATGAATTTACAATTTAATAACCGTTCTTTAGAATATTTCGAAACTATGGGCAGCAACAGTATCGAGTCAAATTAGTTTTAAAATAGTCTACAGCTTACCTGTAAAATTACATTCAAATTATGTGTTCTGAGAATTTAGGGGTGAACCTCTATACATAGATTCGAGCACGCGCAAAAATGGGCGAGGCTTAAATATAAATGGATGCTTCAATTGCATATCTCCTGCCCAATAATCTACAATTTACCATTCATTATCCCCAATCCCGCCCCACCCCCTTGTCATGCTTTCCCAGCAAAATGTATCTTTCTCATAGATGTCTATCTTCAATACCGTACTAAGGTAGGGGTGAATAGGTTCAACAGACACCATCAAATGTATGAATCCGATCTGTCAGTCAAGTATATGACGCTATAATCAACTACGTTCTCAAACATGATTGACAGAAATATTCCGTCATGAACCTGGAATAGATCGTCAGTTGTACGTATTGTATATATTTACTATTTAATAAACATTCGGTTGAATATTTTACAACTAATTTGACTGTCCGCTAATGCTGCGATAGGCAGTAACAACGCCCTACCAAATTAGTTTCACAATATTCAACAAGTTAGCTGTATAGTTATCATACAATTTGTCTTCAGTGAATAGAAATTTCCAAGTTTATCCATCCATTATATGACGTAATAATCAAGTACGTGGCGTGTGAGATGACATCATACTCATTGAATGATTCGAAATAGTCCGTATTTAACGCGTAACCGACACGTTTTACATTTAATAAACATTCTGTTGAATATTTTGAAAGTAATTTGACTTAGCGCTGTCAAATTAATTTCAAAATATTTAACAGCTTACCTGTATAGTTTTCTGGAAATTGATAGTCAGGGTGTTCAGAGATCGCTCGATCACAACACGAGTGAGACGTGGGTTGAGCTTATGTAGTGACAGGCGGGGAATAGCTAAAACTGGAAATGTCCATTTCAGTGTTCAAGGTAGCCTATAAAAATGTTAGAAATAGATTTTTATTGAATTCTTTTTAAAGTATTAAAAAAACTATACCTGTATAGCCACCTTAAAATTGGTAGTCTGTGAATTTGGTGTTCAACGTGTTAAAAACGTGGTTCACGTTCTCTTCTTGTACAGGCGGAGACATCGCGACCGGGCATGAGATTCGCCCGTACCTGGGATGGGGAGCAAGCTCAGACCAATACGTGTTTCTGTACAGACAGCCTTTTGAAATCCATGATCTTCCAATAGCGAAGTACACGAACATATGCAATGGAATGAACAGGTGGGTTTTCTAGGCAAAATGCGAGTCAGAGAGATAAATGGTCAGATGCATGAATCATTTTCGCACCTCCCGAGTCATAATCCATGCAAGCAAATGCTTGTATAAGTAATTGCTTGATACGCCGGTGATCGGAAACATTTGATTGCTACTGTTTATGGAAACAATATCCGCCTCTGCGGACTCCTGACTGGTGTTGGTGGCCATTTTCGAAAAAATGCAGAAAATGTATTACTGTTTTTCGTAGTAAATTCACATACTTTCGATGCAAATTTTCACGAATTCTGCCGATTGTTATGGAACTAGTTTAACTTAAAGCAACAATTTGCAGACAAATGATTTTCAAAATGTTAAACTTTTCTAATACTGAAAAACCAGGGAAACGTTGTAGACAGGCACTACAGGAGAAATATATATTATAATAAAAAATAATATGCCATTTCGCGAAAAAAATGCCCAAAAATTGACTTACTGTTTTTCGTGGTAAATTCAGACATTTTCGACACAAATCTTCATGAGTTCTGCTGATTGTTTTGGAACTAATTTGACTTAAAGCTACTAAGGTCTAAGGCAGCAATAATTCGCAGTCAAATCATGTTCAAAATAGTCAGCTTTTCCAAACGCGGGAAAATATGGAAACATCATAGATAGGCAGCTATGCTCGTCTCTCTTTCTCTCTCGCTCTCTCTCTCTCTCTCTCTCTCTCTCTCTCTCTCTCTCTCTCTCTCTCTCTCTCTCTCTCTCTCTCTCTCTCTTTCTCCCACCCCTACCCCCTCACTGCGCAGTTGCTACTTCACGAGTTTCAAGATTAAATAATCGATTATGCGATTAAATCGATGATTTTGCAGACAACATAATCGATTATTTATTTCCATAATTGAACAGCCCTAGGTTTATCTGCGTGCTATGCCATAAGTCCGTTAACAAGTTATGTGTATAGTATGGCTTGTCGATAAATTGAGTAATTCTGTACTATGTGGAACTGTTGTCTTGGAGACACATAGCGGCACGTAAGCGTAACTACAAGATCTGGTGTCTGACCTATGGATTATCGGCGAGCTTTCAAAAATCAAATACAGTAAAATTTCAGCGAAATCTCTTCTCTTCCTCCTCTTTGTCAATAATCACCATAGTTCAGAAAAAATTAGGTCAATTGAATGAACAGGATGGTTTGGTTAACTGTAATATAACAAGATACCAATTTTATTTTCTTAACTTAAAGTTGACAAAAATCGGGTTTGTACCAACATTAGAATCCTCTTTGGCTGGTGGTCTCTATGTTGTCGCACTGATTCATAACATCTTGTATCCAAGTATAGTTCCAATATGATCAACCAATTCTGATTTGGATTTTTTTGCAAAGGTTACCGTAACCTTGAATTTGACCTAACGGTGGGAGCATTGATGAATGTATTTTAGTTTAAATAATGATGAAACAATCCGGAAATATAATCCAGTCTGTCTAGCTAGGAGCAAATCATAACGTTGAAAAACAACTTTATTTAACCACCTCTTGTGTCAACATAGCCCTTTAATGATCAGGTTGATAAAAAAAACCCGCCCTTTCCAGTGATCTTGACAAATGTCCATTTGCAGGATAAGATAAGAATATTTGTGAAAATTTACCACTGGAGTGACTGGCTCGGTTACGAGTGATAAATTTTCGAAAATACTGTTCTTGGTCTGCAATTGGACACTGGCTAAGCAGAAATTTGAATTTTCTTGACCATTACACTTTTGATGAATGTCCATTTGAAGGACAAGAGATATCAATTTTTTGGTAAATTTTCGATATAAATTTATAAATATACTCTCTTTGGCTGCAAAAATCAAAATTTCCTTAAAACGTATTGGCAACTAAATGGTTAAGGGAAATCAATTGTATTTTGAGCGCTTTGATGCCTCCTTTCCAGAGTTCATTGCATATTAAGTTGGCAGAAAATATGAAATATATTTCTATTATTTATACATTGTAAATTTCTTGTCGTAGATGTCATTTTGAGCAGGAGAAATTTCATTACGACTATGACTTAGAGCTTGTGGGAGCTGGACGATATAACATCAATCAAGATGTCTTTGGAGCAATGTACCGAATAAGGCGAGGCGCCGACTCGCCGGATGTAGCATGCGACACCTACCTGAAGACAAAGAACCTACCAGGTACATGGTTTGTTATATGTATACTCTTAAACGACTAATGACGCACATATCGTTAAACATGTCTTTTACTGAGAACTATTGCCTGTGGTGAAAAGAGAATGTCTGCGAGTGGGTATGTTTGCTCATATATGCAGTAATCAGCATTTTTCTTAAAGTTCAAACTTTACAACAGATGCTATAGCGAGATACGTGTCCTCTATATAAAGGGGCATGCTATGGACGTGATGCTTCGCCATTCAATGGTTACATTTGGTGAACAATATAAAGAATATTTGTTTATTGAATGTTCCGTTTCAGGATTAGACATGTCTATTTTTGCAATGACTGGCTGGGTTATTGAGCCAGTCGTTCCAGTGGTAAATGTGCATATGTTTCTCTTAGCACGCAAATTGGCACCAATCAAGTGATGCATTTGTTAACCAGTTCACGCCGAAGCCGGCTAAAACCGCCTTTGCAGTGGTCTTGAGGAATGTCTATTTGCAGTACAAAAGAATACTATTTGTGAAAATTTATCACTGGAATGACTGGCTCGATAGCCGAACCAGTCATTCCAGTGGTAAATTTTCAAAAAATAGTCTTCTCTTGGAAGCATGTTGATATTCCACCGCATAGTATTAATTAAACCATTGTCTTGCCTCTGGCGACTCACTAGGTTTGTCATACCCAAAAAGAGCTGATAGAAATGGAAGAAAAGTGCCTCTACTGTCGCGTAAACATAAGTGATATATGGCACGGTTGGTTACTCAGCTAAAATCGTTAGCTATAGGTGTACACATGTAATTATCGTGAGTACGTTTGATTTACAGATCAGGAAGATGACTCTCATCACTAGGTGTAGAACTGTTGGTAGTATGGAAACTAAAGTCAATAGTAAGTATCTTCAGCTTGCAAATATATATGTCTAAATATGAATCCTACCCAGAAATTGGGTCCCATTTGCTGCATAATGATACAGTAATCATACACACATCCTAATACAATTTACACACGTTGACACCGTTCTGCCCAGTATTTATCCTCTACATACGCGTGTAGAATATATAGTAATTATGTTGTTTATCCAATCTGTGATGCATGTGTCCATTCACCTGCCTCCCATCCCTGTTTTGCTAGGATACAAGGGGGTGGGTGGGTGAGAGGGGGAGGGGGTTGTCAGTTTTAGCTATGCCCCGCAAATCTCTAGCTAATCTAACCCTAGCTTCGCCCGTGTTGGCATCGATCGATCGATCCATGCACTCTCAGAATCTCATTTACCAGAAAACTATAGATGTAAGCTGTTGAATATTTTAAAACTAATTTGAGTGTGTGTTGTTGTTGCCTATGGCAGCAACAGCATCAAGTATTCAACAGCGTGCTTGTTTCATAGTAAAGACATTGCGTTTAGGGCGGACTAAATTGTTCCGTTCATAACATAATTGATTATGACGTGATCCTATACGTTACGTAATTGATTATGACGTCACATGATAGACTTCGAAACTGGATTCGTCGATTTGATGACCCATCTAATAGTGGTCACTTAAACCGTTCAACCTGATATGGCAAATACGAAACATAATGATACAAATTATATGCTTGAATGCGAGATTGAATGGAGGATTCCAGTTTATCCATCAGTCACGTGACGTCATAATCACATACATTACGTGTAGGTTGACGTTGTAATCAATTACGTCATGAATCCGATTTAGTCCGTCTTAGACGCTTACTAGTCGATCAGGTTGTACAAATTGTATGGCTTTACTATTTTATAAGCATGCCGTTGAATATTTTAAAACTTATCTGTCTGATCATAGGCAGCAACGGCACCCAGTCATATTAGTTTCAAAATATTCGAACCTGTATTTCCTTCTGGAAATTGCGATTCAGAGAAGGCAGGGATCGATTGATCCCAACACAGGTACCGTGTGGGTGGAGCTTAGCTAGGGATGGGCGGTTCATAGCAAAGCCTGAATTCCTCCATACTACCTGGAAATTAATTTCCAAAACATGAAACGTTTAATATTTATTTTTCAATATTTGCAAGATATAATATTAGAAATTCGTATGATTTATTTCGGTTTAGGGAGAAATTATTATTATTATTATTATTATTATTATTATTATTATTATTATTATTATTATTATTATTATTATTATTATTTCATTGCTGTACTTTCAGAAACTTGGACAACAATGACGCCAGATCTTCTTTATCCAGGAAAAGTCTTTTGTTATTGTTGCTCGAAAGTACCTCAAAATCATCTCTAGTATTGCAAGATTTGTTTGTAATTAAAACGGAATTATAATATTTCTTACAAAATGTATTTTGCCATTTGCTAATAAAAATCAGATTATTGACAAACAAAGACATCTCTTGATAATTGGCTGAGATCGCCCAATACAAAGCAGTTATCTATATTTAAACGAGTCAATGTCTGGCACGATAGGTGATAATAACGCTGGTCACAATAAAAATGTGATTACTGGGCCGATACTGCCCCAATACCGACCACGTAACCAGCGTTATCGGTGAATGACGACATCTTTATCACGAAATTAAATTTGAATCAATTGTCATAGCTGACTATGTTGAAGATCACTCCCCACCTTAGTCTCTACTCTTGTTGCCATTTAGATTGGATAAGGCCATGCTGAATCCATAGATCCTGTATTACATACGCATTATCGAACCAGATCTCGTCCAAACTATCACTTGATTATTACTCACCAAATAAAAACCTTTCATAATTCACATTTCCAGAGTATTCATCTATAATCTGACATCATATGACGTCATAATCAGCTAAGCAGCGAGTATCATGACGTCATAATCATTACGTCATGAATGATTATATTTGGTCCGTCTTTAACTCTTAATAGTCCGACACGTTTTACGAATTGTATGTCTTTACTGTTTAATAAACATGCTGTTGAATATTTTGAAACTAATTTTACTGGACGCTGTTGCTGCCATAGCAGCAACAGCGCCCAGTCAAATTAGTTCCAAAATATTCATTAGCTTACCTGTATAGTTTTCTGGAAATTGATAGTCAGAGAGTTCAGACATCGATCGATCCCAACACTGAGCAAGGTGTGCGTGGAGCTTAGCTAGAGATGGCCGGCGCATAGCTAATAATGGAACGGTCCATTCGTACTGGTAACAGAACATTTTTGTTAAAGGTCCACATTCACTCCAAAATCCTTGAAACTTAAATTGTTAAAATTATATACATTTAGAGGCGTAATTTATTGTGTTTCTAGATGTAATTAAACGAATACAACTTAGTGTATGATAATTTTATTACGTACACATTATTATAATTTTTGAAGATGTGAAATTAAATTAGAGACACGAGTCGCTCATTCAACTTCCCAACTAAAGCAATTATATAACTGTATAGGTAATGAAATCATCATATGTTAAGATTTATTTCGTTTCATTACATCTATACACATTTACGGTAGAATCGACCAGCGACTATACGTTGAGTATACATCACGCCCATGTGTATAACTAGACTCACTTATATCATCGATCTGTATGATAAGCATAATGACAGCTAGCATAAAAAAGTCATAGTTAATGGAGGAATCATGTCTCGCTATGACCCGCCCATTTTCGCCGAGCCCCTGCCAATTTTTGCGCGCGTAGGAATCGATTTATATATTTTGTTTATATACACCTTGGACGCTGAATCCTGAGAATCCCAATTTAAAGATAATCATGCGGGTAAGCTGTAGACTATTTTCAAACTAATGTGAGCGTTAACAGCTCTCAGTCGCGTTAGTTTCAAAATATTCAACTGAAAGACATGCAATCCGTCCACTTCGGCTTCGAATTCTTTGTTATTGAGTTATGTGTCATTATAATTGTGACGTCAGCTAACACGTGATGTAATTGATTAGGCCGTCGTATACCTGAGTGACAGTTCGGATCCCTCTATAAGGCCATAGTGTCCGACACTTATCCGGTCCAAGTTGATAGAACAGTCCATACGAACAACACACTATCAAATATGAAGATCGCATTGAACTATATCTTACCACTGCCTTCATGCTCAGACTTGTATCTGCTTTCATCCGAACGAGATGGAAGTACATCATCAGAAGCATCCAATCCTTCTGTTATATAAACCCTTCTTGTGTCAAATTAACCCTTTAATTGTCAAGTTGGTCAAAAACTACCTCTGCTCTTGAGAAATGCCAATCTGCAGGCTAAGAGATGAATATTTTTGAAAATTTACAACTGCAATGACTACTCGGTAACAGAGCTGGTCATTCCAATGGTAAGTTTTCAAAGATACTCTTCTCGGTCTTTTTTTACCACTACACTCTTAATTATTGTCCATAAATACTATTTTTGGCTGCAAAAATCAAAATTTCCTCGAACAGTATTTAGGTACCATACTCAATGTGTAGATTACAAGAGCCGGTGATTCATGTGCGTGTGCAATAGCGCAGTGCTGAACATATTTAGTGCCTAATGGGCTGGCAGCTGTGATGCAGCAGCTGCAAAGTACTAAGATCAGAAACAAAGGGTCCTGGCAGCTCCCAGTGTATTGTTCAAGCAACCACATCCGATTCAGCCAGAAATCCCAACAAGCAATATGGCAAACCCATGAAACGGCTGTCAACAGGTAAATAGGTGTAGTAAACATGCAGACATTGAGATTATTAGACAGATACCATGATGGTTGCTGCTATTCTGGCTACCTACCATTATAGCAGTTTTGTAGATAGTCTTCTACAAATACGGCATCACAACAATATCAGGCAGATTTGCTACGGACACAACACTAAAGATATACGTGTATATCTAAGTTGCCCATACCACGATCACACCACACCACGGTGTCACGTTTCAGCTGTTAAAGGCAAAAGCAAACTCCAACAACGGAAACTAATCCAGTCTTCATGGAAATCCAGAGAAGCTAGTCTTTGAGGACATATCAATGCCCAAATTGGGAGTATAGAAAATGCTTGAAACAGCCGTGTACAGTGGAAGGTATGATGACGCTGTTCGATATGTGAATGTGCTCTCTTCAGTCCATGTAGCGGTTAATGTCATGCCATACATATGCAACCCACGAATGCATGAACCTATGCCACTTTATGCCATGTAGAAACTTGTGTTCAATAAAGCGTTCAATAAAACAGTATATGCTTTCATGTTAAAATATGTATCCGGGATCCAGATAATCACAGATAATGTTCCCGCTCCCAGCATTACTGGTTGATTAGTATGCGATTCCATTGCAGCACGAGTAGTACGCGTCTGCTTTTCTCTTGCACATACAATCATTGCTTTTGTTTATATTACATGTTCAAGTTATACACGCAATCGTGGCATTACGGTATTTTGGCATTGACAGGGAATCGAACCCACAGCCGGCGAAAGCGCCTAGCCTCATAGTCCACAAACGCTTCCACCACACCAACGCCGCAAGACTTGCGGCGTTGGTCTTGTGGAAGCGTTTGTGGGCTATGGTGCTAGGCGCTCTCGCCAGTTGTGGGTTTGATTACATGTTGACTTATAGTGCATGGTTTGCCAGAGAATGGAGGTGTCTATTTCTGACCATGCAACAATCCCCCTACCGGCACGCATTTATAATAAAACTCATCCCACATTTTACGTTTTACGCGTGCTGGAATCGATTTGCATACTTTGAACCGTGAATTCCACAATCACAATTTCTTCTACAGGTAAGCTGTTGACTATTTTGAAACTAGTTTGACTGGGACTGTTGCCGCATATGGCCTCAACAGATCATAGGAAAATTAGCCTCGAAATATTCAACAGAGTGTGCATTAAATTGTAAATTCATCAAAGACACACAGTTCGTACACTAGTTATCGACATTCAGATCTTCTTGACAGCTCTATACGGCATTATGATTTGTGATTTTGTCGTCAGCTAACATTTGGCGCAATTGATCATCACGTCAGATCATTAAGCTACAGATCGGATAACTCCATTCCTCCTAACGGGTGCTTGGTTTGCTTTACATTTACAGTTTCTCAACCGGTTAGAATTACCTTTTGACTTAATCCTCATAACAATTATCAGGACCGTTTTCTTGATTTAACCGATCCGTAAACATTGGTTTTGCGGCAATTTTTAATTTATCCTATCCTGAAGCATATTTCTTGAAGTGAGAATCGTGCGGAATTTATCTAACCACTATTAAAACTAAAGCAACAAAATGGTTATTGACAAAAATGTTTGGATTCATGCACATTTCCTCTGGCTTATCCAACTTTGTGAGGTGATCATAGCCAAATAAATAGATGCATCGCTGCCGTTACAAAGCCAATACCAATTTTAGCCATGCTCCGCCCATTTCTATCTAAATTCCCCCGTGCTTTGTGCGGTTTGTGATAGATTTATATACGTTCAATTCAGACAGCATCCTGAATGCCATAATCAAAATTTCAACATATCTATACACGTGACCTGTTGGATATTCTGAAAATAATTTGACTGGATGCTGTTGCTGCCTATGGCCACAACATCTCCCAGTAAAACTACTTGCAAAATATTCACCATAATGATCTATTAAGGTCATACATTTCGTACACTTGGCGGATTATTCGATTGTCGTGACCGACCTAGAGACGGCATTCATTACACATTTTCCTTGTGACGTTAGCTTACGTGTGTCGTCATTGATTATGGCATCACATTCGTGAGTGCCAGATCGGATCTATCCATTCCATCTGAGAAGATGGTGGAATACAAATTCTTGATCAGAAGAACCTCTACCATTCCTACAAAGAAATATGCAATGCGTCTCTAATAATGTACATCACAAATAACGTAATAATTAATGAGAAATGTTTGATGGCAAGGTTATGCAATGACTGTATGAGATTGAATGGCATCTACGTAAAGCAAAAAACATGCCATTCATTTCATACATGCCAGTTTTCTTCTTGATATTGTCACGACCATGGGACAAATGTAGGAACCTGACAGTCGAAGAATATAAAATAACCATGGCTTGCCCATCCGAATAATGGATAGATCCGATCTATCACTCAAGTATATGACGTCATAATTAAATACGATATATGCAGGTTGAGGTCACAAGCCAAATGCGTAATGAATAACGTATCCTCCTCCGTCATGAACATGTAAAGGTCCCTCAAGTGTACGAATTGTGTGTATTTGGTGGATTTATTATTTATTAAATATTCTGTTAAATATTATCAAATTAATTTAACTGGCAGTTGTTGCAGCCATAGCAACAGCACCAAGTTAATTTTATTTCGAAATAATCAACAGCCTACTTGTATAGTCCTCTTAAACGGAATTCAGGGATCAACGTATATAAATCGACCCCAACGTGTGCAAGCTATAGGCGGAGCGTAGTGATGAATGGGCGGGGCATAGTTAGAAATGGATCCCTCTATTCCGCATCGGTTCGCAATAGATTTACTACCTGATTCTACTACATTTCTCTTCCAACCCATATACATCATTCAGTGTGTATTCGTACTGCATCACTGGCGGAGATTTCCTATATTGTGTCCATGCCCGAACGTGTGTGTAGAGTGCTGCATTTGATATAAGACTGCGTGGCAACGGAGGATTTGCAATGGCTTACAGCTGTTTGCGGTAGCATGCAGCAGGTTTGTCAAGATGGTTTTGCAGTTTCCCAGCTGTTACAACTGTATAGCATTATGGAAACACATGCAGCATCATATAGTTGCATCTGGACTTTTATGGGGATGCTAGAGCCACAAATCCACAACTCACAAAATAACTGGAAGGCATATTTTATATTGCGCGTGGAGTTTCACTATCGTAGGAGAGGGAGGAATCTAAGCTTCTGCTTTTCCTCCACGCCTCAGTGCCGCGATGCGGGTGGTGATACCGCAATCATTAATTTATGTAGTGTTAGATAGGAATACGTGAATGGACTATGTTTTGGCTTTATTTGTGAAGAGATTTGCAACCTTGAGATGTCCTGCAGCTATTGGCAGTAATGTGTAAAGATAACTTTTCCCCGTCGATAAAGTCAACATCATCTGCATACTCCATCTCTAGTCGCATACCTATCTCTGATAACGACCCTTTCCATTTTTAGCTATGCCCCGCCCACCACTAGCTAAGATTCACCCACACCTCGCCGTGTTGGGATTGATCGATCTCCAAATGCCCTAGCTATAAATTTCCTGAAAACTATACAGGGAAGCTGTTGAATATTTTGCAACTAATTTGACTGGGTGCTGTTGCTGCCTATGGCAGCAACATCGCCAAGTCAAATTAGTTGCAAAATATTCAACATAATATTTATAAAATAGTAAAAGCAAACAATTTGTACAACAACGCATAGACTGTCTTCAAATATGCGTTCGTGACGTACTTATCATTATGATGTCATTGTACACATCACGCAGTTCATTATGACGTCATATGATGGGTGGATACTCTGGAAAGGTGAATTGAAGGGTTTGGTCTTGTGGAATGATCTCAAACGCTAAAGCTGTGGCGAGGTAGCAAATGAAGAGCACTGGTGATACATCATACACTCTGTTTTGATCGTTTTGATATTTCAAATTGTTTAGAAAGCGTTGATTGGACGATAACATTTAACGTTGTGCTTGCCAATAAGCGTCTCGCCAGACATATTTTGTCATTATCGTAGCCAGCTTGATGGAGAAATTGAAGGATCTGTATTCTCTTGATGGCATCAAAATCATGTAACATGTCGATTCCCATCTGGTATATGTTCCAATGATTTGATACTACTACTGATGTGAAAACGCGTTGTGCGATTCTGCCAGAAGAGTTTGATGTTAATTTCGACTGCTTTGATATATGCGTAGTCGCAGTTTTTTCTGTTATTCAGACATGTGTGTAACAAGTGGATCATTAACATAGAACTTCCTTGGGTTGGTATTCGTGGCCAGAATGATGATTTAGCTCAGCTGATGTTACCACTAATTTTAGGATTTACTTAGGGGTTCATTTAGTTTACAGTTGAAGTCAACCATAGCCATCTTCTCAATTAATCCTTTTTTATAAGATGCCTGGATGGGCGTGGTGCTAGTTAGCTTTGACGGATCATGGATTTCATTGCATTTTTGTTTTTAGGACCACATGCAGATGATGCACAGTTGATTAATCCGTAATCGAGCAATCGCCGGTTTGTGGTTGGAATGGACATTTGCAATTTTATCCATCGACCATCTGACGTCATATGACGTCATAATTAACTACGTGACGTGTATGCTAATGTCATAATCATGGCGTTATGAATGATTCGAAATAGTCCGTCTTTAATGCTTAATAATTCGATACGCACCCAGTCAAATTAGTTTCAAATTATTTAATAGCTTACCGGTATAATTCTCTGAAAATTGATAGTCAAGGTGTTCAGGGATCGATCGATCCCGACACGAGCGAGGTGTGAGTGGCGCTTGGCTAGAGGTGGGCGGGTATATCTAAAACTGGAAAGATCATATTAATGGCTGTACTAATGTAGGATCTCGAAGTAACTCCTTGTTGTTGTTAAATGCATATAGAGTGTCGCCCACCAAGATCATACGTCAACAATGCCATACCCAACCAATCAAAGAACCTACAGACATTCCAAATACTCATAGGCCAATGCCAGGATTCATTCTTACCAAGTACAGTACCACTCAGGAACAGCCTTGTCGAATCAGGCATCTCGGCACTGGATGCAGTAACATTCAGGAACTAAATTTTAAACTGAATACTTTTAGCGGCTTAATTTTTGTGTACCTCAATGCAATGCCAAATACATCTTAACATGTGATGATTTAATTCCGTATAAATGACAATACTTTTTAATTGTGAAATTGAATTACAGACTGGTGTCACTAATTCAATTTCACAACTGAAAATTATATTAATTTATACGTAATGAAATCATCATTCATATGTTAACATTTCTTTCACTTTATTGCATTTAAGCACACAGTTTAACCTTTTCACCGACAAATCACTGAAAAAGTAGTCTTCACGATATAAAACATTTATCGTTGAATGTTTTGAAATTAATCTGACTGGCTTAAGGCAATACCATATTCCAGCTAAATTAATTTCAAGGTATTCAAAAAGTTTTGAAAAGTTTGAAAATGCGATTATGGGAAATTCATCGGTGAACGGGATACGTCTCTAAAAGTATACAGTTTTAATAATTTTATTTTCAAGTATTCTGTTGTGAAAATGCACCTTGTATCCATTCAGAACATAACATGTTACAGGGGTACGCCTATGGCAGCAACAGCGCCCATTCGAACTAGTTCCAAAATATTCAGCAATCTGCTTATTGAATAGTAAAGACATACAATGTGTACACCTGGCGGACTATCATAGGCATTTAAGACGGACTAAATCGAGTCATCCATGGCGTATTTGATTCGGACATCATATTTTGCGTCCCGTAGTTTATTATGACGTCATATGAATGATGGATAAACTGGAATTCTCAATTCACGAACATATTGTCACATTCCCTTTGTTCATCAACAGACTGGGATATCTTTACCTGGCTGGCCATCGTCCTATATCTTCACGCGCGAAGATAACCTGTTGTTTAACCTACCTTATTTTCTATAATTTCTTCAGAAAGTGGCTACATCTAGCGATGACACACAGGCAAGGATGGGGTTTCGTATAATATACCCATATATGAAAATATGTTTTAATAGTCAGATTCGCTCCAATAAATAACTCCATTTAAAACAGGTCAGCGATGGTATTATTAGCTCTTGCGCAAAGAAATCTTTTAACACGCTGACTCTAATCGTGACGAAAATATAGGAATATAACTAAATCTAGGTCTGTTCTGCACATTGAAATGTCCGTCATGTGTAGGAATTGTATGTCTTTATTAATTAAGAAACACCCTGCTGAATATTTTAAAATTAATTTGACTGGACATTGTTGCTGCCATATGCAGCACCCAATCAAATATTCAACAGGTTACCTGTATAGCTAACTTGAAATTGGGATTATGCGAATTCAGTGATAAATGCATATAAATCGATACCAAATACCGTGCAAAGCATGGGCTAAGCTTAGCCGGAAATGGGCGTGGCATGGCTAGAAATGAGACCCTCTGTTAACTCCCTACTGGCCAAGAGTGTTGCAAAAAATTGAGTTTGAAATTTCTGCTCAGCGAATGCCAATTTGCAGTCTAAGAGAAGCCAACTTTCTTAAAGTTGTCACTGCATTTTTCTAAAGAAAAGTTTTCCGTGGGCCTGCACATGGATATTCCTCTGAGACAATTTTTCACCTGTTTGCCCATAAACGGGCAAATGGTCAAGAGAATTCACCTTTGTCCTTAGTCAGTGTTTATTTGCAGTCTAAGATAAGACTATGTGCAGTAAAGTTACCGTTAGAATGACTGGCACGTACGAGCCAGGCAGGCATGTGGTAAATTTTCAAAAACGTCTCCTGTTGGTCTGCAAATGGACATTCGCTAATGCCAATAGAGAAGCTTCTTTATCATTGCAGGTATTAATTATCAAGGGAATGGAAATAAAGCATTGCACTTGACTTGACACAGTCAAGAAATTGATATTGTTCTAAGTGAGTCTAAGTGTTCATAACGAAGTTAGCCACGTTAAAAGGCTTTCCGTTATGCTGAACAAATTTCTGTGCTTTAGAATAATATCAAATACTTGTATACAGATTGCGCATTACAGCGTCGTGATTTCCTCATGTCATTTTATAGAGCAAGTTCACAGGAGGCGTGCGCAGAAACATACAAAGAACAACACATACAGGTAGACATCAATACAAAACATCCAAGCATATAAGACAGGAACATTGACCCGGAATGAAGTGGAAGTATAAATGCACGCGAGCTTGCAAATGATGATCCGTGTAGAATAACCCAGCAACTGGACAAGATGTTTCGCCGCGTTATTTCGTCCGCTCTGTTCTTCTGCCTCGGTAAGTTAGTACGACTAATTTAAAATCTAAGGACGTGCTCTCACTAGAGAGTTAATCAAGAATAACGCATCCGTCAGTAAGGCATTATTTCTGATTAAGTCTCTAGTGAGAACACGTCCTAAACGAATGGCTTATTTTGAAGGTAAACTTTACTATAATCCCATATAGTCTACCATATCTATATAACCTTTCTTCAACAGTCGCGAAATATGTTCACAGTGGAACACTTAGCTGGGGTGATGGAACCAGGAATAACAAGGAAATTAATGAAATGGGAATGGACAATAAAGATGGCAATTCCATGGATATGAAAGTGGATGATGACAAGTCAGGTATAGTGCTAATTAAGCTCATTTAATGGACGGGTCCAATATGTTGCTAAAGTACATGACGTCATAAACAATGGACCTTTCCGGTTTATCCATCTATCATATGACCTTATAATGAACTACGTGACGTGTAGGATGACGATATAATCAATTACGACATGAATGGTGTAAATAAGTTCATCACGAACGCTTAATTGATGACGAACTAAGCGTTGTTATACGAATTGAATGTCTTTACTATTTAATAAATATTCTGTTGAATGTTAAGTCAAGTTAGTTACAAAATATTCAACAGAGTGTCTGTTAGGTATTCTGGAAATGGATAGTCAGGGAGTTCAGGGATCGATCGATCCCAACACGGACGAAGTTTGGTGGAGGTTAGCTGGAGATGGGCGAGGCATAGTTAAAACTGGGTTCTTCCATTACCCCACTAGTTAGCTGACGTCACAATGAAATGACGTATCACTCAGTCATGAAAATCAAAAAGTCCGTTAGATATGTACGAAGTGTAGGCCTTTGATAAATTTACACTGATTTTTAATAAACATTATGTTGAATATTTTAAAATGTAACTTGAATGGGGGAGGTTGCGTTAAATGTAGTTTCAACATATTCAACAATTTACCTGTAAGGAATTAGGATTCTGGGTATTCATGATTTAGTTTTAAATCGATCCAAACATGAGTAAAAAAGAAGACGGAGATAAGGCTAATGGGTGGGCTATAACTCGAAATGGATCTATATTATTTTGCTAAAATACTAAGCTATCATGTGTGCATCGTCCTTGAGTTCGAATGCATGTAACGTGTTATGCGAAATAAATATAGATCTAAACTCTATCTTTGTCCAACTCTTCACGAAACACGCTTTCTCTCCCACTCTATATGTCTATCTCAGTATATTTCCTTAACTTATATACTGTATAATGCCGTAAATTTATGTACATTTTATACCTATGTAACCGCCTCTTGTTAGTATTAGAATGTACATAACTCAAGTGGGAATCACACTAATAAGATACCTCTTAATGTGTTCCCACTTTAACAGAAAAATAAAATTTGTTTAAACCAAATATAGATTTTTACTTATTCCTGAACTAAATTCACCCGTTACATACATTCAAACTCAAAGACTATTTCTTATCCATATAGGAATTTTCTGACCACATCTCCTTCAGTTTTCTTCCGATGAACGCCAACCCCAATCAGCCTCTACTACCTTTAGCGGTCGAGCCTCCGCGAGTTCCTCCCTGTTCATATCGGTGCCGGGTGGGCGGTGTCGGTGGTGTTGGAGTAGTCGTAGTTCGGGTTAGCCAAAGTAAAAACAGACTATAAATTATGTACTAAAGGTAAAGCATAGCACACCCAAGTATATGGTGCTTGGGGAAACCAGCGAAATACCAATTGATCTACAAGTTAAGCAGCGCGTATTGAAATTCTGGGTGACACTAATCAATGGGAAAGAAACTAAAATGTCTGTAAATGTCTAGTATATGCTAGGCGATTGTATTCAAAATGGAACGCCGTTCACGTTATTAACCCACATAAAACAGAGCCTAGATACGACCTGGTTTAGTTACATATGGACAAATCATGAAATAGGTCGCGACAATATTAATGGGATGTATAAACAAGTTTGCCAAGTACTAAAGGACCAATTCGTACAGGGGTGGGAGGAGGACATGTCTAAATCATGGAAAGGTAAACATACAATGTATTTAAAACCAATTTGGAATGAAGCCATATTCACTTAAGTTGAAGGATTGCGAGAGGATCACACTAACCCAAATCAGCACAGCGACAGGTTACTTAGCAATCAAAACACGACGTTGGGAGGGGATAAATACCCTATATGCATCATAAAAGATATAGGAGATGAATATCATTATGTCTTTATATGCGATTACTTTGAAAGCGATAGGGAACACTTGACTAAATACTACTGAGTGAAACCAAACTACTATACATTCTATATATTATTCTCGTCTCAAAAACAAAAACCACTTGTGAAACTGTACAAACTAATTAAAATAATAAAGCAAAAGTCCCTCCAAGCAAACCTAACCATAATAAAAAGGAAAGCGAATGCATATACAACAACAACAACAACAACAACAACAACAACAGCAGCAGCAGCAGCAGCAGCAGCAGCAGCAGCAGTGGCATAGCATTAACGACAGCAAACGCGCTAGCCCCCACCAGAAGCAAAACAATAACTATAAGCTAGGTGCCATGCAAACCAAGATAACAATTTGTTCATACTGACATGATTACCTATATCTAAGACACATTTTTCAAACATTTTGCTAATCTAAACAGGCAGTCCACGTTTTAAATTGTCGGAATTCCGATACAAATTTAACATGTTTATTGGTGCTGTATCTCTGAGCGAGGAAGTTATCACAACAAACTTAAATCACCACTTCATGTTTAGAGAAGTCTTTAAAGCTAAGATCACAAGCTAACGACCACCTTGCCCAGTGATGTCAATTCGCATTATATATATTAATTCTAATATACGAGATGTATCATGTGTTTAATCATCATGAGTCGAACAACGGAATATATACCTTACTTTGTGTTAATCAGTTAAGTAGAGAGCTTTTATTATTAGACTGCTGCTGTCACGGGCAACGACAATATTCAATCACTTGCTCTGATTTTAATATTCTGTGGCAAATGACCATCATTACCTAGACATCCAGGTAATGATGGTTATGGCACGTTACAGGAGGTGTGCGTGGAGCGTGGTTAGAGCATAGGTCTATAGAATTAGCCTACTACATATATCGGTAACGGTAGTAGGCTAATGCTATAGACCTATGCTCTAACCAGGCTCCACGCACACCTCCAGTACCAATTGTAATGTTCACATAAGATGGGATGCATATTGCACAAGTCAAATCAGTCCTGAGTAGGACCCTACAAATGGAAGTGTCTAGCATGAATTCATGGTATGTAGAACTGGCAGTTATTGATAGTTCAACCCTTCCATGGACAAATCATTGGCCAGCACAGTGGCATATTATATCATTATGTCACAAATGTGAAAAACGTGTTGTTACATACTTGGCGGACAGTGATGTCTACCTGATATGTTATAGCTACCATGACCTTAGTATAAAGTCTATCACTCGAGACGGCATGGCAACCTATGTCAGCACAACCAGTCGCATGGATTTAAAGACAAAACTATGTGCCCAATATGTTAATACTATGTCGGGATGTGAAACAGTGACATGGCACTATGGGGGTAGGAAAGGGACTTCTTGTCGAAATACTGAAAGCTGGATATAATTTATCTGCTATCGGCCACGTATACGCACCTTTCACTGATGTCTTGGAATATACTACTACTTTTATTTCTGCTTGTTATGGTATAAATATAACCAAGGACATGTCAGAGACACGATCACATATATTGGCCAAATGAATGTCAAGCGACATAATCAGCCCCACACCTGTGCGTTATGCCAGCGACAATAGAGGCATTTATCTAAAATGTTAAGAGGCCTCACCATGAAACAATCTTGTGGCGAACTCTGGAAATAAAACCATCAACCAGAACTAAACCAAGAGAACTTTGGATGTAGATAGACGTCATTAAAACATCACTGACATGGCAAAGGCCGCGAAAGTGCAAGCCCATGCAATTCTAAGAAGATATAAAAGTGAATTCATCCATTGATAACGATGTTATATACTTGAGTGAAAGATTGGATCGCTCTATCCTTTTTCCGTTTCTTACCAAAGTTAAGGAAATTACACGTTGCCAGGCATACATTACACGTTGTTGATCAGATATATTGGTGATCGTTGATATTACATACTCTTCCTGATATTCTCTCAGAAACAATATCCTCTAAACATTGCTGTACTTTAATCTGCTCTCTATTCCATGGATCAACAGCGCCCAAGATGCTAGTAATTTCAATTAAATGGAAATGTTTGCTCAGCGAATATCCATTTGCAGGACAAGAGAAGATTTTTTGTGTAAATTTACCTCTGGGATTTATAAAGATAGCTTTCCTTTTGCCGTTAAATAGATATTTCTCATCGCCATTACAGATACAATATTTCAGGTTGACCACTATATGGTTAATCGTCAAGAAAAGCCTAATGTTTAGACATAAGCAGTGGCTAACTGCTGCACAATTGCACACTATATTGGAAAATGTACCAAGGGAATGACGGTTACCGAGTCAGTCATTCCAGTGGTAAAATCTCAAAAATGGATTTATCTTGGTCTGCACTTGGAGATTCTCAAAGACCGCATACAGCGGCTACTTTCTCCGACTCGGCAATTAAATAATTAAAATGACATAAAAGGTGTTAAACAAAGCGTAGAGCTTACCATCACTGGCAGGCTGTTGATTGACCTAGATGAGTTCCCTCTTTGATAAGCATTAGTGTAGGGATTCGATCTCCCAATCAAATACATGACGTCATAATCAAAATACATCACTTGATAGCTCATGCCATAATCAAATTATTTAGTACAATTACGAAAGTGGCAAATCTCCAACAGTAAGCAACTGAATGGACCTTTCACACCTCGCTTGTGTTGGGATCGATTGATCTCTGAACTTCTGGACTATCAATTTCCAGAAAACTATACAGGTAAACCATTGAGTATTTTGCAGCTAATTTGACTGGGTGCTGTTGCTGCCTATGCCAAATTAGTCAAATTAGTTTCAAAATATTCAACAGCAAGTTTCTTGAATAGCAAAAAACATACAATTCGTACAACGTGACGGACTATTAAGCGTTAAAGATAGGCTTAATCGAATCATTCATGACGGCATGATTATGACGTCAACATACACCTCGCGTAATTGATTGTGACGCCATATGATTGAGTGAGTGAATGGATTAATAAATTGTATGTCTTTGCTAATGTTACAATTTAATACACATTATTTTGAATATGGAAACGCTTACTAGTTTACATTGTTGCTACTGATATTCTGAGAATTCATGTTTCACAGTGTTAAAATCCAGTCAAACGCATGCTGCATTACGTGAACAGAACCTTTCTTGAAATGATTGGTTCAACGCCTGAAATGAGTCCCACTAATGGACCTTTCCAGCTTTAGCTACGCCCCGCCCATCTCTAGGTTAGCTACACCGACATTCGCCGTGTTGGAATTGAACGATCCCCGAATGCCCTGCATACCAATTTCCGGAAAACTATACGTGTAAGACATACAATTCCTATAATGTGTCGAATTATTATGTGTTAAAGGCGCGCCAACTAGAATCCTTTAGGACATAATGATTATGCCGCCATTGTACACGTGACGTAGTTAATTATGACGTCATATGTCGTCAGACTATAGATGAATACTCTGGAATGATGATAGCAACATTGCCACTAAATGGAAGATTCGCCATCTATACGAACATAAAAACTGAACTGAGATTGCTCAAAATGCATTACTCAATGGCTATATGATATATTTTACATTCTTTTTCTTTTTTTCCTAGATATGGAACACTTCATCAAGTATCTATGGAAATGTGTCGAGAAAGGCAATCTTTCAGGTAGATAAAATAATCATGTACATTTACACACTTACATCATCATGGCTTACACGCGTTATGAGAAAGAAATCAGATAAGGAATTTCATCTATGTGACATTTCAACTAAAGAATCTTATAGAAAATGAAATCAAATAGCTTCAAGAATGTGAACAGTTGTAACGTATTGTGTTGTCGTAAAACCAGGCACGCACCTAAACATACTGTTTGTTACGCAGATGTAGAGGTAGCCACTAGTCAGAGACCTATAATTGTAATTCAGTATGGCTCTTTCACTGGGATATATTTACTTGTTTTACAGAGCAGGATGCGCGGTTACTTGCTTCCCATTACAGAGAGTTAAAGCAAGGCGGAAAGAAGGGGCGGAGGAAAGAAGGAATGGGAGATGCAGGTAAAGAAGATTCGGGTTTGCCCAGGGGTACGGGAGGGGGAGGGGGAGAGAAAGGTATGAGTAAGCGAACTATTAGAAGAGAAGATGCCATTGAGATACTTCCTACAAATTCAGAACACTTTAAGCATTATCACGGCGGACATACACACCTGCGTGCACATGTACGGACGCACGCACGCCTGTAGGCACGCACGCACGCGCCCACGCAAGCACGCACGTAGGCACACACGAACGCACGCACCTGACTCTATATAATAACCTTATTTAGTACGCAAATTTGATATTCTTACCCATGTTATATTGTTCTACAGATAAGGAAATGAAGCACAAAAAGGCGCTCCTACAGCTGAGTAAGGTCTTAAAAAAGGATGGTGCCTCAGGTATTTTTCCTTTGCAAATACACAAATGCTCCAAACTGTTCCTGCTGCTGCTACTGCTACAGCAACAACAACAACAACAACAACAACAACAACAACAACAACAACAACAACAACAACAACAACTACTACTACTACTGCTACTACTACCACTACTACTACTACTACTACTACTACTACTACTACTACTACTACTACTACTACGACTACTACTTATATTTTCACTTTTATTTGTAGATGATTACACCCCGACGGAATGGATAAGACATATGAAGCGCATTATGTTTTCGCAGAAGAGTAGTGAAGGTAAGATCTCAGAGCACGCATATTTGAGTTGGTTGACCGTGCACCAGTTTGAAACAACTACCTTGTTGTATCATAGTACTACCATATGTCTGTGTGAAATGCCCAAATAGTCTGTTATATCTTTAATATAAATCGCATTGTGTTAAAGGATAACTAACCCCATCTCTTAATTTAAAGAGTTCAAAATTACGCGCATGTGTTAATATTTTAATTAATTCTAATTATGTATGTTATATGATAACAATAGATGGAGTATCAGACAATCACAAAATGTAGATAATTTAAATAACACATTAAAACATGTTTATGGATTAGTTCTGATGTTCCGGAAGCAACAAATAAACATTTATATTGTTGGTTGTCTTTATATATAATTGTGTTTACGGGATGCTGGCCAGACGTGGGACGCATCTTTGTCAAGGAAAGGGGGCGGGGTGGGGGAGGGGTGAAGAAACGACAGGAAAGGACACCGTGCTCAGCCCCTTGTCAAAATAAAATCAATTTCTGTCACATCATACTATAATGTAGTCCCGTATGAAGACGGCGATGAAAAAATAGACTGAATGAAGCAACATTCGTAACTGCATTCAAAAGCCTGTATTTAACCGAAATACTTTGTACGGAATGAAATCATCATATGTTAAGATTTATTTCGTTTCATTACATTGAGGTACACAAGTTAATCCTCTAAAAGTATACAATTTTAATAATTTTATTTTCAATAATTCTGCTGTCAATATGGACCTTTGACAGCGCAAACGGAATAGACCATGTTATAGCGGGATTCATCTCTAGCTCTGCCTCGCCCATTTCTAACTAAGCTCCGCCCACTTTTGCACACGTGTTGCAATCAATTTATATCTGTTGAATTCTGAATTTCCAGAATGATAAATTCAAGGCAAGTACACGGGTAAACTTTTGAATATTTTGAAACGAATTTGACTGGGTGCTGTTCCTGCTTATGGCGGCAACAGATTCCAGTCAGAACAGTTTCAAAATTATTACATTATTATGAAATCCCTTAACCCCTCTTGTGTCAACTTAAACCTTGAATGGTCAAACTGACCAAAACAACTCTGCAGTGGTCTTGAGCCACGCCTATTTGGATTGTCTAGAGAAGAGTATTTTTAAATGTTTACCACTAGAATGACAGGCTCGGTAACAGAGACAGTCATTCCAGAAGTAAAGTTTCAAAAATAGGCACTTTAAAACTGTAAATTTCTTTACCATTATCCCATTAATGGTTAAGCCGGCGGGAAAAAAATTCAGTGGTAAATTTACTAAAATAGTCATCTAAAATTAAAATATGTTGAAAAATATTGACCATGACAAAATGTTTAATTGATATTTCAAGTAGTATTTTGAGCAATTTGAGGCGCTGCTGACACAGGAGAGGTTAAAGTTATAGAATTCGTGTACTTGACAGACGTTTATGTGATCATAACGTGTACTTGACAGACGTTTCTGTGTTCATAACGTGTACTTGACAGACGTTTCTGTGATCATAACGTGTACTTGACAGACGTTTCTGTGTTCATAACGTGTACTTGACAGACGTTTCTGTGATCATAACGTGTACTTGACAGACGTTTCTGTGTTCATAACGTGTACTTGACAGACGTTTCTGTGATCATAACGTGTACTTGACAGACGTTTCTGTGTTCATAACGTGTACTTGACAGACGTTTCTGTGATCATAACGTGTACTTGACAGACGTTTCTGTGTTCATAACGTGTACTTGACAGACGTTTCTGTGATCATAACGTGTACTTGACAGACGTTTCTGTGATCATAACGTGTACTTGACAGACGTTTCTGTGATCATAACGTGTACTTGACAGACGTTTCTGTGATCATAACGTGTACTTGACAGACGTTTCTGTGATCATAACGTGTACTTGACAGACGTTTCTGTGATCATAACGGAGCTATTTATGCCATTACGCGTATCATGTCAGCTACCTACCTAATGACGTAATTGAGTATAATGTTACATACTTCGGTTAATGATCAAAAGATCAGATACCTTTATCACATAGAACATCTATCTACCTATTCTGTTTGGTAGACTTAACCCTTTGGACACTGAAATCCAAGAATCCTAATTTCAATATAATCGTACAGGTAAACTGTTGAATATTTTGAAACTCATTTGACAGGAAGCTGTTGCTGCCTATGGCAGCAACTGCTCCCAGTCAATTTAATTTCAAAATACTCAACATAATAATAATAAAATCGCAAAGGATTTTGGTATTTTGGACTTTCGGGTTCAAGGGTGGGGATATATATGTATATATATATATATATATATATATATATATATATATATATATATATATATATATATATATATATATATATATATATATATATATATATATATATATATATATATATATATATATATATATATATATATATATATATATATATATATATATATATATATATATATATATATATATATATATATATATATATATATATATATATTATATATATATATATATATATATATATATATATATATATAAATATATAAATATATATATATATATATATATATATATATATATATATATATATATATATATATATATATATATATATATATATATATATATATATATATATATATATATATATATATATATATATATATATATATATATATAGAACGTTGCTTGCGCAATACAAATGCCACCTTGTCCAATACCCGCATGCGTTAATGTATCTTTCACTTATCATTGCAGATGAGATAATCAATCTGCAGCAAAAACCTACAATGAGTATTGAGGGCCACGTTCAGGGCTCCAGAACTGCATATTACACTCTGTGGATTGGAGTATAATTTACCGTAGGTGTATGTGCAGACACATTTGCAGATAAATACATGCAACACATACAGTTAGACACCAAATCGCACGCACACACGCACACGCACGCACCCACGCACCCACGCACCCACGCATGTACGCACGTGCGCGCACGCACACACACACGCGCGCACGCACGCACGCTCTAGCAGCACGCACGCACGCACGCACGCACGCACGCACGCACGCACGCACGCACGCACGCACGCACGCACGCACGCACGCACGCACGCACGCACGCACGCACGCACGCACGCACGCACGCCACGCACGCACGCACGCACGCACGCACACACAATTGATCAGATTTCTTTGCCTGGAAAATAAGGTTGGGACTAGCGCAAAGAGCGCGCGTTTTGCCACTTTCGGACACTTTCGTAGGACGCAAATGTGCGGATTCTCTCTTCCAGTTTGCATATGCGAGCATGCAGAATTGCATACGCATCATCAATTTAATTTATAAGTTAATACTATTATTATAGTTCTCTGTAAATCAATCATATGACTATTCAGATTAATTGTGTCGACTTGAATAGCCATAAATTGCACTATATAAAACGAAAACTGGTAACAGACTAATTTTTTAATGACAGAGAAATACTTATATTGACGGGATTTCAGGAAATCCGGACGCCTGTTAAGAAAATCCGCATTTTTTTCGGATAAATCCTGAGAGATTGCCCTGTAGTTATAGGTTGATGGCTATTGAAAATCTAATATTATTTATTTATTTATTTATTATTATTATTATTATTATTATTATTATTATTATTTAGAGAAGTACATGAACATGTGCCCATGAAAGGCGAGAGGATTGCATCCGCTTCAACCAGACATGAACCGCATGTCCACATCACTGATCTCCCATGGTGAACCAATTCATGGTAAGATGGTTTGTTATTTAGTTCATCTTCAAGCGAAATTGAATTGGTGGCGTTTTTCATGAAAACATTTTGCATCATAATGGTATTCATAATAATGAACCTTTTCCAGTTATTCATCCATGATATGACGTCATAATCAATTACGCGACGTGTATGATGATGTCATAAGCAAGCGCGTCATGAATTCCGTGGATAAGTGGGCCAGGAACGCTTAACTGACGACGGACTTACGTTGTTTTACGAATTGCATATCTTTACTACGTAAGAAACATTCTGTTGAATATTTTGAATTTAACTGGAAACTGTTGTTGCTTATAGGCAACAGCCGCACCCAGTCAAATTAGTTTCAAAATACTCAACTGCTTTACCTGTATAGTTTTACTGGAAATTGACAGTCTGTGAGTTCCGGGGACCGATCGATCCCAACATGGGCCGAAGCGTGGTGTAGCTGAGGCTAGAGATGGGGTGGGCATATCTAAGATTCGAGGGGTCCATTATGTTGAGCATGGTAACAATGCTAATATTAACGATACTACCTATTGCATAAATGATGTAAACGTTCTGGGGGATAAAGATATTACTTTCTGTGACATGTATCTGGAAAAGTCGCTCAGCAAAGATGGTCCACGTGCGTCAAATCAAGAATAGATCTGAGGAAACTATAAGATTTTGGCTGAGGAAAAGACACAGTGGGCAAACGTGAAGTAGGGCTGGTTGCAGCTGTATGGCGTTTCTTCTACTAGAGCCGCAGAATACACTATTCATAATTATCTGGAAAAGAAATTAAATTGGGATACACCGTCTTCCCATCAATTTTCAGTGCACGTCATTAATCCATTAAGCTAATTATGACAATTCCTTTTGTAGCAATTCCCACATATCTACGAATATGAACTATTCACAAACGCAAATATGGAAATCCTTACATTATCTGATTGATTTCCCCATAACATATTTAAATTGCACGATATCGTTTATGTTAGCTTTGTAAATGGAGTGGATGTATCAAGGGGTTTCCGCTTGTCAGACTATTTAGTAGTTTGTTTAAAAAAAAGCATAGTAACCACCTTTAAATGTTTGACGTGAAACTGAATCTTTGTGAGCTGTCCAAATATCCAGGAGTTCAGTGACAAATACATCCAGATCAAAACA
>CM067375.1:37265167-37354356 GCA_034401795.1 Chaetoderma sp. LZ-2023a | reverse complement strand
ACTCATTTGACAGGAAGCTGTTGCTGCCTATGGCAGCAACTGCTCCCAGTCAATTTAATTTCAAAATACTCAACATAATAATAAGAAAAATCGCAAAGGATTTTGGTATTTTGGACTTTCGGGTTCAAGGGTAGGGATATATTGCTTGCGCAATACAAATGCCACTTTGTCCAATACCCGCATGCATATCTTTCACTTATCATTGCAGATGAGATAATCAATCTGCAGCAAAAACCTACAATGAGTATTGAGGCCACGTCAGGGCTCCAGAACTGCATATTACACTCTGTGGATTGGAGTATAATTTACCGTAGGTGTATGTGCAGACACATTTGCAGATACATACATGCAACACATACAGTTAGACACCAAATCGCACGCACACACACACACGCACGCACCCCACGCATGTACGCACATGCGCGCGCACACACACGCACGCACGCAATCGCACGCACGCACGCACGCACGCACATACACAATTTATCAGATTTCTTGCCTGGAAAATAAGGTTGGACTAGCGCAAGAGCGCGCGTTTTTGCCACATTTCAGGACACTTTCGTAGACGCAAATGTGCGGATTCTCTCTTCCAGTGTTGCATATGCGAGCATGCAGAATTGCATACGCATCATCAATTTAATTTATAACTTAATACTATTATTATAGTTCTCTGTAATATGACTATTCAGATTAATTGTGTCGACTTGAATAGCCATAAATTGCAGTATATAAAACGAAAACTGGTAACAGATTAATTTGTAAAGGAAACAAGAAATACTGATATTTGACGGCATTTCAGGAAATCCGGACGCCTGTATAAGAAAATCCGCATTTTTTCGGATAAATCCTGAGAGATTGCCCTGTAGTTATAGGTTGATGGCTATTAAAAATCTAATATTACTTATTTATTTATTATTATTATTATTATTATTTAGAGAAGTACATGAACATGTGCCCAATGAAAGGCGAGAGGATTGCATCCGCTTCAACCAGACATGAACCTCATGTCCACATCACTGATCTCCATGGTGAACCAATTCATGGTAAGATGGTTTGTTATTTGGTTCATCTTCAAGCGAAATTGAATTGGTGGCGTTTTCATGAAAATGTTTGCATCATAATGGTATTCATAATAATGAACCTTTCCAGTTTATCCATCCATCATATGACGTCATAATCAATTACGCGACGTGTATGATAATGTCATAAGCAAGCGCGTCATGAATGCTGTAGATAAGTGGGCCAGGAACGCTTAACTGACGACGGATTTAACGTTGTTGTACGAATTGCATATCTTTACTACGTAAGAAAACATTCTGTTGAATATTTTGAAACGAATTTAACTGGAAACTGTTGTTGCTATAGGCAATAGCCGCACCAGGTCAAATTAGCTTCAAAATACTCAACTGCTTTACCTGTATAGATTACTGGAAATTGACAGTCAGGGAGTTCAGGGACCGATCGATCCCAACATGGGCGAAGCGTGGCGTAGCTGAGCTAGAGATGGGGTGGGCATATCTAAGGTTCGAAGGGTCCATTATGTTGAGCATGGTAACAATGCTAATATTAACGATACTAACTATTGCATAAATGATGTAAACGTTCTGGGAGTATAAAGATATTACTTTCTGTGACATATATCTGGAAAAGTCGCCCAGCAAAGATGGTCCACGTGCGTTAAATCAAGAATAGATCTGAGGAAACTAAAGAGGATAAGACACAGTGGGGCAAACGTGAAGTAGGGCTGGTTAGCAGCTGTAGGGCGTTTCTTCTACTAGAGCCGCAGAATACATTATTCATAATTATCTGAAAAAGAAAATTAAATTGGGATACACCGTCTTCCCATCAATTTTCAGTGCACGTCATTATCCATTAAGCTAATTATGACAATTCCTTTTGTAGCAATTCCCACATATCTACGAATATCAACTATTCACAAACGCAAATATGGAAATCCTTACATTAAATGATTGATTTCTCCATAACGTGTTCAAATTGCACGTTATCGTTTATGTTATCTTTGTAAATGGAGTGGATGTATCAAGGGGTTTCCGCTTATCACACTATTTAGTACGGGTCGAGCTATATACATAGTATAGTTTGTTTTAAAAAAGCTGATACAAACATAGTAACCACCTTTAAATGTTTAACTTGAAACTGAATATTTGTGAGCGGACAGACATCATGGAGCTCAGTGACAAATATATCAAGCTCAAACACTACTGACCACCACTTTTGTGGTCTTTAACGCTAATATTGTGCTCTGCTCATCAGAGGTTCATGATTCCAAAAAACTGACGCTCATCATAAACAGTGCGAAAATTAGCCGAACCTGTTGTTATTTGAAAGAATGGAAAACGCGTCACAAACTGGCAATTCAAGTTCTAAACAAATGGTTAAAATGTTTCAAAGCTGGGAGAGTTGTAGGAATATAAGATCCATGAAGCGCAGGAGTGCTACATTGTTGCCTATATACATTTGATTGAGCTAGGAATACCCGACGTTTGCAGCACATTTGGATCACGTATTCTAAGAACACATACAGCCATTACATAGCTAATGGATTAATCCGATCTGTTACTCAGGTATATGACGTAAAAAATCAAATACGTTATATGAAGGATGACGTTGCAATCGTAATTGGCATATAATGCGTCGGCATGATGCTGAAATATTTCGTCAAGTTGTACTAATTGCATTTCTTTGATGGATTTACTATTTAATAAACATTATGTTTAATATTTTGAAACTAATTTGACTTTTGATTTAAACATATTGTATTGTAACAATTGCACAATGGGATCGGGCACACGTTCTTACAACTTAGATTTGCCCTCTCCATACAGAATTATTATAAGCAGCCAATGATTGAGAACACTAAAACGAGGTGAGAGAGAAATAATAAATTAAGAGGTGAGAGAGAGAGAGAGGGAGAGAGAGAGAGAGAGAGAGAGAGAGAGAGAGAGAGAGAGATGTAGGGGAGCAAAATGATGTAAACAGATTAAAAAAGAATGGGAAAGAAAAGAACAGCTCCTTCAAACACTTTCATTGGCGGACAGGAGTTAGCCATTAATATAATAGATTCAACAATACGAATAATTGAATTAACAGACCATATTCATGTTATTCCATACCGTCGTCATTACCCCCATTTACCCACCCCAACACTTCCTCTCAACTCCCTCCATGCTTTCACCAGGTCTTTTCTTCTCGTTTCTTACACGAAACAAAACGAAACAGAAACGAGAAATGAGACCCAGTCACCTCCACCCCGCCTCTCCCCACACATTCAAATGGCTCCACTCCTGTGTATTTAGGTAAATTTGAACTTTGAACCTCCTCATAACTTGGAACGAAAGGTTGAGGAGATTAACGGTTTAGCGAGCCTAATTTGACTGCGCGCTTTAGGGAGCAACACGCTAGAAATTGGCGGGGCAAAGCTAGGAATGGATCTCTGTTGTCTGTTACATTGCTATCTGTTCTGTTGAGAGATGGTATGCGATACTTATGTATTACGCGTAGTTATTTCCTTTAGATGGTCTCTATACAATGATCTGGGCTGAGCGTGGTGGCAAAGATCCTGCACAGGAGGGTATAACACACCATTTATCGCCTGGATGGTCATTTAACATTCCAGGATCAGACGTATCTAAAGGTACGTACCATTGCTAATATTGCATTGCTTCTACGAACGGTGAATAACTAACAAGGGGAAATTTTAATTTTCATCAATTAATAAATTGTGGGAATAAGGCAAAATGACGACAATGATTTCTCATCCAGAGATAATTCATACCAAATGAGTTTTTCAAATCTTTATTCGGCACATGCCCAGTTATCCAATATTTATAAATAACAGGGCATGGTGAGTAATTATGGGGCTGTATTCTTCTCTCGTGACCTCATCATCACCGCAGTCGACATTGCTATAGTGTAGACTCTTTGCAGACTGATTCTGAAATGATAGTAATAGTAGAATCACATATATCTATTAGAATATTCATTAACCCCTTTGTGTCAACAGCGCATCAAAGCGCTCAAAATACTTTTTATTTCAAGTAGCCATTTAATTGCCAATACTATTCAAAGTAATTTTGATTTTTGCAGCTAAATTTTTTGTAAATTTATAACGAAGATTTACAAAAATATAGATTTCCGTTATCTTTCAAAAGGATGTTCATGAAAAGTGTAATAGTTAAGAAAATAATTCAAATTTCTGCTTAGCAAGTGTTCAATTGAAGGCCAGGAAGAGTATTTATGAAAACGTAAGAGTGGAATATCTAGCTGGGTTACCGAGCCAATCATTCCAGTGGCAAATTAAAAAAAAAATCTTCTCTTAGCCTGCAAATTGACATTTCTCAAGATCACTGTGGAGGTCATTTTGACCAACTTGTCATTAAATAGTTAGGTTGACACAAGCGGGGTTAAAGGAAGATGATAATTATATTCGTTATGTTCGTTATATTCGTTTGTTCATTTGCGACCGAGTGATGTTTTAATGTCTTTTTATCATTTATTACTTTCAAGGTCATGTTGTGGCATCGTATCTACCGACTCCATCAAGCGAAGATTTGAAGGTGTTCCTCTACAAGCAGCATGATCACATCAATGCAGACTTTGCTATTAGTGACTATACTGAGTTTGACATTTGCATATTCCATCATAGGTAGCCAATATTACAACAGCAGAACAACAACAACAACAACAATAACAACAACAAACAACAACAACAGCAAACAACAGAAAACAACAACAAACAACAACAACAACAACAACAACAACAACAGCAACAACAACAGAAAACAACAACAACAACAACAACAACAAACTACTACTGCTACTACTACTACTACTACTACTACTACTACTGCTGCTACTACTACTACTGCTACTGCGACTACTACTACATCATTAGAAATAAGAATATTACTATACTGAAACAATCATACGCTTTTGCAAGAAAACATAGGACGCGTGCACGATATTGGCCGTGTCTATATCATGATAAACTGTGCATAAAGTATCTCGATGCATCAATATATCATGGGCTCTGAAGTCCAGTTGAGGTAGAGGTCTTGGTTGTGTAGTAATAGTTCCTGTAAAAGCAATTGATTGATTCGTTATGGAAATAGTGGAATGAAATGGGCCTTTACAGTTTATCCATCCATCATATAATCAACTACATGACGTATCTGATGAATGACTCGTTTTAATCCGTCTTAAAACGCGTAAGAGTCCGCCAGCTTGTATGAATTATATGTCTTTGCTATGTAATAAAACAGCGCCCAAGTCAAATTAGTTTCACAATATTCAACAACTTACATGAATAGTTTTCTGGAAGTTAATAATCAGGGAGTTCAGAGATCAATCGATCCCACAGAGACGAAGCATGGGCGGAGCCTAACTAGGGATGGGCGGACATAGCTAAAACTGGAAGGGTCTATTTCAGACTATGCCACTCCCCATTTTAATCCAACCTCCAACCATATTTTTGCGCATGTTAGAATCGATTTAGATAATTTGTCAGATGAAGTACCAAACTCCCAACATTAAGGTAACTATACAAATACGTTGCTGAATATTTGAAACTAATTCGAATGAGTTCTGTTGCCTTTTATGGCAGCAACAGCTCTCAGTCAAAAATATTTAACGTAATTTTCATTTATATTTATTATACCCACGATATTTCGGGGTTCATGACGGGGCTATGATATACCATTATGATTGTGACCTCAGCCTACATGTAATGTAATTTGATTGCCATACATCTGAATCGAACACGGTATACGAAACAGACTCAACATTATAAGAACATTTTTTCATAAATTCCAGATGTCACTTCCAGCAGGCTGCATTTGCTAGAGCATACAATCTGCGTCATACTGCTGTAGGCCATGTCCATGTTTACGATGATCCCTATACTGCTCCCCTGATCAGACACCATGGATTCTGGACACGCGAAGAAGAATGTCGTGTCTATCTGGACGAGATTATCCCTCTAGGTGTGTATTAGGAGCGAAACTATATATGGCTTGGTATGTTTATGCCTACGAGAGAACATGTGGTACATAGTAATTGACCGTTCCAGTTTTACCTATGCACCGCCCATCACAAGCTAAGCGCCACCCATACTCGCCGTGTTTGGATTGATCGATCGCCGAATGCCCTAACTACCAATTTCCTGAAAACTATACAGGTTAATATGTTGAATATTTTGTAACTATTTGACTGGGTGCTGTTGCTTCCTATGGCAGCAACAGCGCCCAGTCGAATTAGTTTCAAAATATTCAACATACTATTTATCAAATGGTAAAGTCATACAATTCGTTAAAACAACGCAAGGCCGTCTTCAAATATCTTCAATGTCATACAATTCGTACAACTGCGGACTACTCCAGGTTCAATGACGGAATATTTCTTTCAATTCGGATTATGCCGCCATTCTACCTGTGACGTAATTGATTATGGGGTGGGTGGGTGGGAGTGCGGGTGGCATGGCCTAGGGATGTCCACGATATTACACGGACGATCTATCTGGTTCTTTGTATTTGTTAACATTCTGTATGGTATTGTAATTTTCTACGTTCCCGTTTATTCGGTGTCACTTTATTGGTAACCGTACACTTGTGGACGCTGAGTAGTTTGACATAGCTTAGTGATATTCTATTTATACTATGCGGTCACTTACATCAAATTTTGAAAAAAATACCGATAACTCGTAAGGAAATGATACAGATCAATCCAGTTTGTGTGTCCAGCGACATCTGCCAGTTACTGTCCAGAGTAGCATAGCAGATCCGTTGCCATAGCAAGAATTTATTTCTCCTGGTATCGGGTGCTTATGTATTTTTCAGATCTAGATTGATTTTTCTCTACCCACAATGGCAATTCAAACAGACCCTAGTTACCATATATGATACAAAGTCAATAATTTAATGTTTTGACTGAAATTTGCTGCCCACCCGGTTATCACGAAAAGCGGAATATAACCTGATCTGGATTTACAACTATAGATTAAGTGTTGTGTTTGTATCAGACCACTTATGGCATTATTGTCGGTGACAGACTCCTTTTCTCAAATCATAAAAATTACATCAATTCGCCGCCTCACTAGAGTTGAAATTACGCGATTACATCCCTCTCGAAAATACATGACACAATATCGAGATTGCATCTGTTCACTAGATAGTGGATATGTATAAGCAGTAAGTTTATCTTAGGGTTTATTTTTATTTTTTACGCATATTTTATTTCAGTGGATGTTTGCTAGTTACCAAATCGACAAAAGATTTTTTATAAAATTCCTACTCTTATATTAAATCGGCGAAAGTGTGCTTAAACCCTCGAAAACCCATTACCCGATGATACATTGCAGAGTACCCACCATATTGCCATACAAATAATACTAGGAAGCTATATTGCAACATATGGCTGGGCATGTGCAGGATAATTTCTCAAATAGATCATGTTTTAACCAGTTTTAACATTGAAAGGTCAAGAAAATCCTAAGACTATTTTTCGAAACCTTGCCACTGGAATGACTGCCTCGGTGGCCAGAGCCAGTCATTCTTGTGATAAATCTTCAAAAAATTGTATCTCTGACTTATAAATTGAAATTGATAGTGACCACTGCAGATACCGTTTTGGCACGCTTGGCCATTATAGTGTTAATTGATACAAGGAGGGCGGTGGTGTGGGAGGGGTGTGGGGGCGGGGTGGTGGTGTTAAGGTGACTATTACACATTCATCTCTGGTTTAGTTCACACAAATCTGGATAGAGTTGCTTTTAATAGCTAAGAACTAAGTTGGTTGTATGGCAATATTTGTCACATGCACCCGCGATTTTCACTATATATTTACAGTGTCAATACATAGAGTTTCTTTCTTCTATTCTACACTTAGGAAGAGGATGCATCTTAATAAAAAACGATGGTATATCACCGTATACGCTGTATTTGCATCAGCAAAACCTATACTTTGAGCTAAATAGGGCTATTACCACACTAATCTAGTGCAGGCTTGGTGCGGGGGTGGCTTGACCATCTGACATTCTGGAACATGCCATATGGCAACAGAAGGCTTTGCAGTACAGGGGATTTTGTACACAGATGCAAGCGCACACGCAAGCACATGCGCCCGCACGCACGAAAGCATGCACGTACGTTACTCATACTTTGCTGTTTGGTTATTTGTAGAACTCGCTTATCTGAAGGTCAACACTGATGATAAAATGGAGCTGAAGAAGGCGTTCCATAAATATACATCTCAATATATCAGCAATGAGAGAATGCAAGGTAGGAGACTGGCTATTCTTTAGTTCTAATATGCGTAGGGGAATCATAAATATCTGGGTGGGTAGCCTGCATCTCACTCGAATATGAAGCAGTAATTCAGAAACGATGTATCGATTTATCCAAGCAATATTCCAAACCAACACCTGGTTGTCTTTCACTACATACAAATACAGGATATTATACAGCCGTTACTGGTAGTTTGCTCCCAACAAATATACTTATATTCCATTGTACATTCAAAAGTAATTTTGTTATAATATTCTGGTACGATGCAACGCAAGTATTTAAAGTCACCTGTTATGTGTTCAAAAGTTGAAGATATATTAATGAATGAATCACTAACACATACGAAAATGATTCTAGTTTTAGCAAGCGACCCTATTATAGTTAAATGGTATACAGTTCTTTGCCATTGCAACGCCATGTCGTACATGAATCCAATCTGTCGATCGTGTATATAACGTCATAATCAATTACCCCACACATAGGTGACGTCACAATGTAAATGCGTAATGAATGACGTAGCTACGCCAGTCATGAACTTTTCGTCATCTGTACGTACGTCTTTCCTACTTAGTAATCATTCTTTTGAATATTTTAAATATTTTAAAACTACTTTATCTGGAAGATGCTGCTAGTAGGTAGCAAAATGCCTGGCAAATTAGTTTCAAAATATTCAACAACTCACCTCAATATTTACCTTGAAATTGGGATTCTGGGAAGTCAGGTTCCACGTATATAAATTGATCCCAACACGCTCAATGTGGAGTTTAGGCAGAGATTGGCGGGGCAGGGCTAAATATGAATTCATTCCTTCCTACGATTAGTTCATACCCATTGTTTTCCGAGATAGAACGGAGTCGCGGACACCTTATTTTATTAAACACCTGGCTGCCAGAATTCTGCCTAAACTCAATCTCATGGTAGATTTATTCAGTGAATGATGAGGTCGAAATATCATAACGGAGGCATTTATCTTTATCTATGCACCGCCCATTTCTAGCTAAGCGCCGCCCACCTTTTTCACGTGGTGTCATCGATATATGTACTTTGAACACTGAATTCCCATAATTCCAATTCGATCCCAAATGCAGGTACGTTGTAAGCTGTTGAATATTTTGAAACTAATTTGACTGGGAGCTGTTGTTAACAATGACAACGATAGCTTCCAGTAAAATTAGTTTCGAAATATTCAACATAATGCCTATTAATTTATAAATTCATTAAAAAAACGTACGATTCATAAATTTGATTTAGTTTTTCTTGCTTCATGTTCCACATCAATACGTCAATGCAATTGTGACGGCAGTCTTATACATGTGACGTATTTGTTTAAGACGTCAGATGCTTCATTGATCTTTCAAGACCAATTTAAAAACATATTTCTCGTGAATTTTTTGTATATATTGCGGCAACAGCTCTCATTCAATTTATTTTCAAAACGTAATATTATATTGAAATTGTTTATTAAATCGGAAACAATTTCCTTCATGTGTTACTTTCATTAACTATACTTTACCATTCTACACTTTAGTGCAATGGCAATGCGGTCGTACTGTACTTTAATTCGTGCTTTCAGATCCACGTACGAAGCGTTTCCTGAACAGCCAATACATATCGCTTGTGAATACACTGGTGAACAAATTCCCAATCGGTAAGTACGATGTTAAAGCGATGCTAATCTCATCTCAAATGTTGTATTGTATCGATAGAATATGGTTTATAGATTCCATATCATTCATATCCTGTCACATTCCCTGATCTGTATCGCAATTATCTGTTTTGTAATATCGAGTAAATGTTGAACAGTGATCGACACCATTTTGTCTCCTCAAGCTATTGTGTGTGATGCCATGTAAGCTCCAATGCACCACATTCTTTATTATGCAATGCGCATCAGATTGATTATTTTGAAACTGATTTGACTGGAAGTTGTTGCTGCCTATGGTTATTGAGGAATGCTGCTAATTTGTGTTTTGCATTTGTATGACATCAACACATCTTGACAAATCAACATTGCCATGAAACAGTTTATCTAGTTCCATACATTTGATTTCACAATAGATCATGCTGATGCCATTGCTGTTTTTAGATACGTTGATACCAAATTATGTGGAGTTTTCTTATGACATTGGCCTTTGGTACACAGCCGAAGCTATTAGCATCGGACCGCTATGTAGTGTGATGTTTGACCTTCCGTAAGTTCTTTTTTTTTTTCTTCTTCTTCTGCTTCTTCTTCTTCTTCTTCTTATTCTTCTTCATCATCATCATCATCATCATCATCATCATCATCATCATCAAAATCATCATCATCATCATCATCATCATCTTCTTCTTCTTCTTCTTCTTCTTCTTCTTCTTCTTCTTCTTCTTCTTATTATTATTATTATTAGTAGTAGTAGTAGTAGTAGTAGTAGTAGTAGCAGCAGCAGCAGCAGCAGCAGCAGCAACAACAACAACAACAACAACAACAACAACAACAACAGCAGAAGTAGTAGTAGTAATAGTACGTTGAATCACTTGCCCTTCAATTTACCTGCGCTCTTCTCTCTCTCACTCACTCTCTCTCTCTCTCTCTCTCTCTCTCTCTCTCTCTCTCTCTCTCTCTCTCTCTCTCTCTCCCTCTACTTCGCTCTTTCTCCCTGTCTCCCTGATACGCGCTCACGCCCTTACTCTGTCTGTCTATCCCTCACCACGCCCACTCATCCATACCTCCCTCCACAGATCCCGCCCACATCGCCCCGCCCTCTCTATACGAATCTCTCTCCCTCCCTCGCGCCCTCCCTTCCCTACCTCTCTCCATCCAGCCCGCCCTCTCCCTCCCTCCCGCTACCTCTCTCTCTCTCTCTCTCTCTCTCTCTCTCTCTCTCTCCATGTCTCTTGCTTTCTCTCACACACGCTCTCAATCCCTTACACTGTCTAGCACTCCCTCACCATCCCCCTATCCTTACATCCTTCTACCCTCCCATCCCTCGCGCCCTCTATCCACCTCCCTATCTATCTCTCCCTCGCTCCATCTCTTGCTCCCTCCCTCGCTCGCTCCCTCCCTACGTCCTTCACTACATCCCTCCCTCAGTCGCTTTCACCCTCTTTCCACCCTCTTTCCATCTCTCTCACCCCCTCTTTCTCTCTCTCTCCTCTCTCCCTCCCCACCTCCCTCCCTCCCTCCCTCTCGCCTTCCCTCCATCCCTCCCTCTCTCCTTCCTTCCCTCCCTCCCTCCCCATATGTCTCTCCCCTCCTCTCGCTCCTCTCTCTCTCTCTCGCTCTCTCTCTCTCACACGCACGCACGCAGGCAGGCACGCGGTCACTCACTCACGCACGCACGCACACACACACACGGTCTCTCTTTCCCTCTCTCTTGCCATGCGTATATATGTACATTATCTCTTTTACGATACATCGCGCCTATATTACGTATTTAGATCCTCTGTTAGTGTGTTTGCACTATCTGATCTTAATCTATCTTTCTCTCTCGTTCTCCCTCACACGCCCTCACTATATTGCCCCGCCCTCTCTATACAAATCTCTCTCCCTCCCTCGCGCCCTCCGTTCCCTACCTCTCTCCATCCACCCCGCCCTCTCCCTCCCTCCCGCTGCCTCTCTCTCTCCCTCTCTCTCTCTCTCTCCCCATGTCCCTTGCTTTCTCTCACACACGCTCTCAATCCCTTACACTGTATAGCACTCCCTCACCATCCACCCATCCTTACCTCCTTCTACCCTCCCATCCCTCGCGCCCTCTATCCACCTCCCTATCAATCTCTCCCTCGCTCCATCTTTTGCTCTCTCCCTCGCTCGCTCCCTCCCTACCTCCTTCACTACATCCCTCCCTCAGACTCTTTCACCCTCTTTCCACCCTCTTTCCATCTCTCTCACCCCCTCTTTCTCTCTCTCTCTCTTTCTCCTCTCCCTCCCTCCCTCCCTCCCTCCCTCACTTCTTCCCTCCCTCCCTCCTTCCCTCCCTCCCTCCCTCCCTCCCCACCTCCCTCTCTCTCGCCTTCCCTCCCTCCCTCCCTCCCTCTCTCCTTCCTTCCCTCCCTCCCCATCTCTCTCTCCCCTCCTCTCTCTCTCTCCTCTCTCTCTCTCTCACGCACGCACGCACGCACGCACGCACGCACGCACGCACGCACGCACTCACTCACGCACGCACGCACGCACGCACGCACGCACGCACGCACGCACGCACGCACGCACGCACGCACGCACGCACGCACGCACGCACGCACGCACGCACGCACTCACTCACGCACGCACGCACACACACACGGTCTCTCTTTCCCTCTCTCTTGCCATGCGTATATATGTACATTATCTCTTTTACGATACATCGTGCCTATATTACGTATTTAGATCCTCTGTTAGTGTGTTTGCACTATCTAAGCTTAATCTACCTTTCTCTCTCGTTCTCCCTCACACGCCCTCCCTCTATTACTATGGCTACCACCCCCCCCCCCCCCCCCCCCCCCCCCCGCCCCCCCCCCCCCCCCCCCACCAACCCACCCATCATTCCCCACCCCTCTCTCTATCAATCTCCCTCGCTCCCTCCACTCCCTCCCTCCCTCTCTCTCCATCTCTCCCTCGCTTTTCCCTCTCTCTTTCGCTCTCTCCCCTCTGTCGCCATTGCGTATATATGTTCATTTTCTCTTTTACAATACGTATCGTTCCCAGTATGTCTTATCTTACTGTATTACGTCAATAGTTCCTCTGTCAACTGGCGGCTAGGGGCAGTAACACGCCCCATCAAATTACATTCAAACGATTTAACAGCTTTCTTGGATAGTTGGAAATTTATTTTCGGTGATTTCAAGTTTCAAATCGATTCCAAAACGCGTACACTGTTGACAGAGATTAGTTAGAAATGGGCGTGGCAGAACTAGAGATGGACCACTCGATTAAATGTATCTTGACTCTTATTTTTCCTTTTATTCCTAGAAAAGTGAACAGACGGTTTTGGCTTGAGGATGATAAATGGGATGATGGACAACGTGTAGAGCTTTTGTCATCAGAGATGCGGAATGCGCCACTGGTAAAGATCAGTGAACGAGAGCAGATACAAAATGCACCACATGGCGCCAATCCAGATTTCAAAGGTACATTTATCAGCGCTACCCATTTCTAACACGATTATCCACGATCAACACCACACAACATCGAACAAGAACATAACAACACAAGCACAACAACAGCAGCAGCTGTAACGAGAATATCAACAAGTACAAGAGAAATAGGAAGAAGAGGAAAAAGAGGAAGAAGATGAGAAGTAAGAAGAAAATGAAAGAAGAAGAAAAGGAAAAGAATAAGCAGAAGATGACAACAAAGAAGACGAGGAAGAAGAAGAACAAAAATATGAATAAGAATAGGAAGAGTAAGACGAAGACGAAGAAGATGAAGAAAAAAACCCAACCAAAGAACAACAACAACAGCAACAACAACAACAACAATAACAACAACAACAACAACAACAATAATAACAATAGCAACAACAACAACAACAACAACACCAACAATAGCAATAACCACAACAATAGCAACAACAGCACCAACGAAGACAATACCGACGACGGCGGCGACGATAATGCCGACGACGACGGCGGTGGCTCGGGTGGCTGAGGTGGCGGCGGCGGCGACGACGACGACGACGACGCCAACGACGATGACGACAACGACAGCAACCACGTCAACAGCAACAACAAAAACAACAACAACAACAACAAAAACGAATAACAACACCGAACAACAATAACAAAAACAACAAAAACAACAAAAAATCCAAAAGCAACAAAAACAACAACATCATCTACAATAACAACAACAACAACAACAACAACAACAACATCATCAATAACAACAACAACAACATCAACACCATCAAGCAGATCAAACATGATATTGACGATTGTGTTGTTTCGAATGTATTATTGTTTGCTAGTCTATTATCCACTTGATTTGTTTCTTTTTTATGCAACTGTATACAGATAGGTTATTCACATTGTTAGTCGCGGATCGTGCAGATTTTGGAGAAGCGTTCGCCTTCATCTCTTCGACAGATACACCATATATTAGTTGGATGATTACCAACATCAGAGGTAATAAATCTATTTTTTGCAAATGTTCGTTATAAATTTACAAAAATACGAATTTTACCTGCAAATTTCCTTGAAAAGTATTGGCAATTAAATGGTTAATTAAATAAATAGTAATTTGAGGGCTTTAATGCGACGTTGACACACGACGGTTAACGGCTCAAATTCATAACCGGTTGTTTGAAAGTACAATTGTTAACGGTGTGTCATGGTAACGGCTTACATTGTGTTCCTCAATGTAATGACACGAAATAATTATTAGCATATGTTAGCTTCATTCAGTATACATTAATATAATTTTATTTATGACTTTTAATGTAAGTTTGAGGGCGAGTCTGTCTGTCGGTCTATCGGTATCTCGGTCGGTGTGTTTTCTCAATTAATGACATTTCTGATAACGTCGCAACAATTACGTATTTGATTTTGTAAAAGCTGAATGATAGATAAATAGCTACTCTTCAAATTCACAACTAAATGTCTGATTAAATTAAACTGTAGAATATCTTGAAACCGATTTAACAGCGTCCAGAAGATTAGTTTCAAAATTCATTATATTGGTCACTGCATAGTAAATCGATCAAAGAAATACAATTCGTACATTTGACGGACTTTTAAATGTTCACGACGGCGCTGGATATGCCTACATCAATAATGCAACTAGAGGAATGCTGATTATGATGGTGGGGAAACACTGTATGTTTTTGTTTGAACTTGAAAACGAGGCCTGAATATGGTTACGTTGACACAACTGACAACTATTGCCCTACAGTTGACACACGTGGCTAGATTGTCATTAATGGTGTCTGAAAACGAAGTTTAACATCTGTGCACGAGTTTGAGACTGTCATTATTAATACCGGGTATATCCACCTTGTGCCTGGATGACGGCCTGGACACGACGTCTCATTGCCATTCAAGATGGAGTGCGTCTGTTAATTCCTGTAGGTTCTGCACAGGATGATCCCTCCTTCTCACCATGTTTCCCAGAATGTCCCAGATATGCTCAATAGGGTTCATGTCAGGGCTCCTTGCTGGCCATGGTAGGGTTTCGATGGCATTCTGGCGGAGGTATTCATGCACAGCTCTAGCACGATGTGGTCGGGCGTTGTCATCCATGAATATAGGGTGGGTTCCAGGTGCATGATTTACAAAATGAGGGACCACAACTCTATCCAGTATGGAATCTTGATATCTTTGTCCATTTAGTGTTCCAGGTACAGTCAACAGATCCAGCTTACAATCAAATGAGATGCACCCCCATATCATAACGGAACCTCCACCAAATGGAACTTCTTCCATGATGCTACGTTGGTCGTACGCCGTGCGTCTGGACCTCCATACACGAGTTCGACCATCTGTGGCATGAAGCAGGAACCGACTTTCATCGGACCAGTGTACCCGTCTCCAGGATCTCATGTTCCAGTGTCTTCTTTCGTTGCACCACCTCAGACGCTCCTCTTTGTGGTGTGCAGTGAGGAGAGGACGTCTAACAGGTCTCCTAGCTTTCATGCCAGCAGCATACAGTCTCCTTTTGACGGTAGACATTGACACTCTATTGCGCGTTTCCCATTGCTGGCTGAGCACTCTGCTGTTGGTGAATGGAGATCTCCTAAAAAGGCGTACTAGGGCTCGATCATCACAGGCACTAGTCTTCTTCGGTCTTCCAGATCTAGGCCTGTCCTTCACCTCGTTAGTTTGCCCATGTTTTGCAATCAAACGACTGATTACAGTATGGTTAATGTTCAGCTGTCTGCCAATCTCTCTGCATGACATACCAGTGGTATGCATGCCTATGATTTGCCATTTCACACGATCACTTAACCTTCGTCTTGCCATAGCGGTTCACAATCAAGAGCTAATTCTCTCTGTACAAATAAACCACGGTCATGAACACAAAATTCCTAATCTTGTCGCCTAAATCTGTATGTAATGTTCTACACCTCAAACTGGACTTTTACATAACTGAACACGTGTGCTGTTTCCCGCCACGCACGGACATCAAGCGGCGTGAAGTCATGCATGCATGTGCATTTCGTACTTGGAATTATGTCAGCTAACGCGGGGACAAAAAGTATGGCAGCCTAGTTGTACCATCATGTTTCTACGTTCTATTGTTTTTGCTGGTGCTTAACTTTTGCACAGGCGCTATTTTGATTGTGGCGGCAGCCAAAACGTGACGTATATGATTATGACGTCACTGACAGATCGGATCACTCGCCTGTCATCACCTAAACCAGAAGATGAAAAATAATGCATGCCGTGTTCAAACATACGTTTATATTGCAACTCATGCACATGACAATATGTATTCGTGCGTATCTAGCCATATGTCGCTAAGGTGCTTAATGCTGTTACAACATGTGCACATTTTACACTCACAAAACACTTAACCACGTGATGCTATGGCATCCATTGCAAGGATTCCGTTATTAGAGTCACCAAGGAAATGCATGTATATTCGAGAGCATCACATAACTTAACACTTAAAATGCATTAACATATGTGTGGTCCGGAGCATAATTATAGAAAGCGAGCACCTATTTGCTGCAAATCCGATGCATATATTCATTGTGTGAAGAACACATACGGAACTCCTCGTTAGCCAAATCACACTTGCCGTACATCCTTTCATTGAAACGACTATCTTTGTGGTTCTCGTCCAATTTCGTCCCTCAAAAACTTGTGAGACGAATGACTTTCCGATTGTATTACAGCTAATTTATGCATATTCACCAAAGATACATCAGTGTATTTGAGAATACGTTTCATACAAACTACATCGTATGATGTCATAATCAGCTTAGCGCGTGGATGATGACGTCATAATTATTACGTCACCAAGGGTTCCTCAAAATCTCAAAGAGTTCGACACGTTGTATGACTTGTATGTCTTTGTAATTCTTTGCTATTTAATAAACCTGCTGTTGAGTACTTTGAAACTAATTTGACTGGGTGCTGTTGCTGCCTTAGTTTCAAACACACAAATATTCAACAGCTTACCTGTGTAGATTTTTTGGAAATTGATAGTTGTGCTATATATATATATATATATATATATATATATATATATATATATATATATATATATATATATATATATATATATATATATATATATATATATATATATATATATATATATATATATATATATAGCACAACTCAATTAAAGGAGTGAACAGTCAGCTATGCAATGCCCAAACAATATTATGCGTTATCAGCATAATCTAATTCGCTTAAACCTCACCTGCAGGTTAATAACACTTTAAATTGCACACATCTTTAACCCCATAAAGACTAAATTTGGTCATGGAGGTAAGAGTATTTGCTTATCCATGCCGATTTGCAGGCCAGCAGAATACTATTTATGAAAATTTGCCACTGGAATGACTGGCTAATAAAAAATCTCCAGAAATAAGTTTTCTTTGTGTCATAATATATTATTTAAAAAGAATTTGACACATTTTCATAAATTCTATCAATGTTATCATTTTGGTTACAGTAATACACCAAATAAGATTCCCGATATAACGTCATCCCATGAATCATTAACCACATGGATTCAGATCGCGTCACACAAATTATCAAATAGACGGAATTTGCTTCCAGTACTATCGTACAAAGTTGGATGTCAGCTCAGATCCAGGTTCTAATTTAGCAAACCGTCGCTACTGTTTCTCTTGTATTTGAGCTATATGATGGCTAATGAATGCGCTGTTGTCCTCTCAATGAAAAACAACAACATATTATTCGCACGATGACGTCATGCGACAACGATCATTCATGCGATGACGTCACTTCGTGAAATGGAAGAAAAAACCTTTCCGTGTCGAAATTCGCTATTTAGGAATTGAAAATATGCATATAATATATGTTAATTTATTCAAATTATACAAATTATACAAACGTATCATTTGGCGCGCTTTGACGATTTAATTTTCCGTTTATGTTTCCCTAAGAATCAATATTAAAATAGTGCACACCGTATTATTCCACGCATTCGATTCAAGCCAGGGAATTACAATATAACTACCAAAATTTAATTTGTATTTTTGTAATAACATGAATAAGCAATGCACTCAAATCAGCGATTATATTTCTTCTATTGATTAAGCAAAACCACTCTAGCGTTGTCCTTAAAGCAAAGCAGTAGATTTCAGGTGATAAAATAAGCAAGAACAATTCAATTTTTTAGGAAAAATCTAAGGCCACATTTTACAGTGACAGACCCTTGAAGAGAGAAGGACAACATATAATTACAACGCAATGTCATTATGAATCAGTTAATTAACAGTTTTGTTGTGAATTGGTACTATTTTTGTGATCGATGATTTTTATTTACATATTAACCGATAATCAATTAATGATCGACACCAACAGTTTCTCATTTTCACCCATTCTAAAATTGTGAATGCAATCTTTATTGCACGTTCATGGATATTTCACCTTAATAATGTAAGAAATAATCTGTTGAATATTTTGAAACTACTTTGATTGGAAGCTGTTGCTGCCTAAGGCAGCAACAGCTCCCAGTCAAATAAGTTTCAAAATAGTCAACAGGTTATTGCTATGGTGGTTTTGACATTAGCATACTATTTCAGTGTTGAGAAGGTTAATGTCTTAGACTATGGACTCGTATGGAGTAATACTATATTATATAGTTGTAAAATGAAATTAAAATGGTATTGGTTGATTGGTTGCTAAAGAGTGTTGATATCGTAAATTTATAAGTAGTCAACACTGATTTCTGAAATCATGATCGATCTGTTGGTTGGACATGCACACCAATAAATCATCGATCAAATCGATTAATTGGAACAACACTAAGTAACAGTCTTCTTTTTGTGTAGGTGGTGATGTCACTTCGGGCGACGAGGCTGTCCCTTATCTGGCTTCGGCAGCGAGTACAACGCAATACGTCTTCCTCTATGAGCAAGCGCATTTGATTAACGATCTCCCGATGACGAAGTTCACACACACAGAATGCCGGGCGAAAAACAGGTGTGTAATTTCGTATCAAATTATAGTCGGAGACACGACAGACACATTGAATGGATGAATCCGATCTGTCACTCAAGTATATGATGTCATAATCAATTCCGTCGGGTGCAGGCGGACGTCCCAATCATAATTCACAGAGATAGGCAGCAACAGCACGCGGTCAAATTAGTTTAAAAAATTCAACATGTTACCTGTATAGTTACCTTGAAATTGGGATTCTGGGAATTCCTGATTCAACATATATAAATCGATCCCAAAACGCGCAAAGCACCTGGGCTAAAGCTAGATATAGATCTTTCTATTATAACCTTCGTAGTAACTGTAACTCCAGCATTTGCATCAAGCTCCATTTGGTCTACATCAGCATCGTCTTTACGACATCAGAAATCCATTTCTGGCCATGCCCGCCTGTTTCTAGTTAAGCTCTTCCCCACGTCTAGCGATGCCCCGCCCGCTTCTAGTTTAGCTCCTCCCATCTCTAGCCATGCCCCGCTCTGCTCATGCATTGCTCGTGTTAGAATTGGTTTATATACTTTGAAGCCTGGCTTCCCAGAATACTAGTTTCCAGAAAACCTTACAGGTAAGCTGTTGAATATTTTGAAACTAATTTGATTGGTTGCTGCACTGCCCATTACAGCGACAGCGTACAGTCAAATTACTTTCAAAATATTCAACATTTTTCTAGCTAATCTCAGCCTAAGCTTTGTCTGTGTTGGGATAGCTCGAACGTTGAATCCAAATGTCAAGGTAGTTATACAGGTAACCAGGTGAATACTTTGAAACTAATTTGACCAGGATAGGCAGAAACAGGGCCACTTTAAATTACTTTCAAATTATTCAATAATGGGCCTTTCCACAGTATCCATCTATGACATGGCGTCATAATCAACCACGTGACGTATAAAATTACATCACAATCAATGATGTCATGGGTAACGTAGATAAGTACGTCACGAACGCATATTCGAAGATGGACTATGAGTTGTTGTACAAATTGTTTGCTTTTACTATTTAATAAATATCCTGTTGAGTATTTTGAAACTAATTTGAGGCAGCAAACCATAGGCAGCAACAGCACCCAGTTAAATTAGTTACAAGATATTTGAATAACATAACTGTATACCTTTCATAATGAACTGCGCTATGTGTACAATGACATCATAATGAATGACGTCATGAATGACGTCGATAAGTACCCAGTCAAATTAGTTACAAAATATTTAACAGCTTCCCTGTATAGTTTTCAGGAAATTGATAGTCAGGGCATTCTGGGATCAACCAATCCCAACACGGCGAGGTGTGGATGGAGCTTAGCTAGTGGTGGGCGGGGCATAGCTAAAACTGGAAAGGATAATAAAGACATTAATTCATATACTTGACGGACTATTCAAAGAACTAGATACTTCATGCATTACATACTTCAGCCTACACGTGACGTACTTTATTATATCGTCATATACGTGAGTGACATGTCGGATTTATCAATTCACATTTAATGATAAGCTTCATTGCATGGTCGATATATTGTTAGATATTGTGTCGAATCCGATCACAAGGACAATAAAGTTATGGTCAGCAAATGCATGTTTGGAAATTAAATTTTCTTACAGATGAACTCGAATTCATTCAAAAATTCGTGTAGCTCTCCTTACAATGTAGCTAACACGAATTTAGCAGATCCTACGATTTCCACTAATGTTTTCTAAAAGGAATGGAGAGAATTCACTTTTCCAGAGTATCCATCCATCATCTGACCTCGTATGACGTCATAATCAGCTCAGCGCGCGTATGATGACGTCACAATCATTACGTCACAAAGGGTTCCATATAGACCGTCATCAAATCTCAAATAGTCCGACACAGTGTATGAATTGTATGTCTTTGTAATTCTTTGTTGTTTAATAAACATGCCGTTGGCTATTTTGAAGCTAATTTGACTGGCCGCTGATGATGCCTTAGGCAGCAACAGCACCCAGTCAAATTAGTTTCAAAATATTCAACAGCTTACCTGTGTAGTTTTTTTGGAAGTTGATTGTCAGGGTGGTCAGGGATCGATCGATCCCAACACGAGCGAGGTGTGGGTGGAGCTTAGCTAGCGATGGGCGGGGCATAGCTAACACCGGAACGGTCCATTGTCAATACATTAATTTGAAATGGTATGGATATGTGTTAGCTCATCCACAATCCGTATTTTGCAGATGTGGTTTCGACCAGTCAGGATTTACGTGGACGTACGATCTGCGCCTTGTTGGAGCTGGTCGTTATGACATTAAGCAGGACGTATATGGAGACATGTACCAGATGAGACGAGGAAATCAAACACCCAATCAAGCGTGTGACACCTACCTGGCGGCAAATGAATTAGCAGGTACACATTGTATTTTATATATTACATAGGCGCGTACGCACGCACGTGTCGCAAGTGCGCCCATACGCACACACAGGCACGATCGTAGATCGCATGGGTTGCAAGCTCGCGCGCACCCACGTGTGTGTGTGCGTCCGTCCGGAGCTGTGTCTAAGATACTGATAAGATTTTCCGACTTAGCTCGCATGGTAACACAGTAAATCGTCTTTCTGTGAAAGAGTAGTTCGAGAATTTGGACGGTCATGTTCAGAAAAAACCCGGAAAATATTTTGAATCTATTGATATCTCAGAAAGTACTCGTCCAATCTGGGTCAACTTTTAACAAAATAGCATTCTACTCCCATTCTGCAACTTTGGTAGTGACCTAGAATTTCTGAAAAATCAGGAAAATAACAACATCGGGAAATGTGTGTGCAACTTAAGGTGTTCTCAAAAGAAAATAACCCAGAAAGATGTTCTACTTAATGCAATTTGTAACACAATGCAATATGTGTTCTGCTTAAGATTTTTGAGGTAATTTGATTGGAAGACATTGCTGCCAATCACATTAAGCCGAACACATTCAACAGATTCAAAATTATGTTTTATTTTCTTTTGCAATCATGTTACGTTAAGTTAAGCCAACAGGAGACAGCAACAACGCCCAGTCAAATTATTTTCAAAATATTCATCATTGTTATTAAATGGTAAAAACATACAACGTGTCTGACTTTTAAGCGTTAAAGACGGACTATATCAATCCATGCATGACGTCATGAGCATGCCATCATCCTATATGTCACGTAGTTGATTATGACGTCATATGACGTCATATAAAAGATGGATAAACTTGGAAAATTGTTGACATGATCCACAGTTAGCATACAGTAATAATTGTTTCATTTGTGAATAATGTCCGTGGTCATATTTCATTTCAGGAGGAGAAGAATAGATCTGGAATCATTGGCATAGGGCTGGCACCTATGAAATGGTAGGTAATAACTGCATCTCTGCTGATCCAGATTAAGGCAATGGCTAACGGCGTTAGAAAACTAACGGGCCACAAATAAAAAACAATTATCCATTATTTAATTTATCCATTTGAACCTGAAATGCCATTATCTCACATTTACAGACATGATATTCATAAGCTTTTGAATATTTTGAAACTAATTTGGCGGGAAGCTAGTGCTGCCTTAGAGAGCACGATTTCAAAATATGCTATATAATTTTGACACATACGTAGAGAGAGTAGTAGTAGTAGCATTTGAATTAGCATTATTCGTAGTAGTAGTAGTAGTAGTAGTAGTAGTAGTAGTAGTAGTAGTAGTAGTAATAGTAGTGGTAGTAGTAGTAGTAGTTGTTGTAGTAGTAGTAGTAGTAGTAGTAGTAGTAGTAGTAGTAGTAGTAGTAGAAGTAGTAGTAGTAGTAGTAGTAGTAGTAGTAGTAGTAGTTGTAGTAGTAGTAGTACTAGCAGCAGCAGCAACAGCAGCAGCAGTAGTAGTAGCAGTGGTAGTAGTAGTAGTAGTAGTTGTTGTTGTTGTAGTAGTAGCAGCAGTAGTAGTAGTAGTAGTAGTAGTAGTAGTAGTAGTAGTAGTAGTAGTAGTAGTAGTAGTAGTAGTAGTAGTAGTAGTAGTAACCCGAGAAGGGGCCCCGAAAACTAATTAGTCCTGAGCCCCAGATGTACTTAATCTGCCTTATTATCGCTGACCTAAGAAACTCAATATTGATGAAATATTAAAACAATTAGTATGACTAAAATCACGCGGCAGTTGTGTAATTGCAGCCATATACCCACCATGCGAAGCGTATCCAAAGCCCTGTAGTAAATATGTCGACTTGTAAATTCTGGGTCGCGGTTGCGAATCTTGCCTCTATGCCCTCATTGCACCAATGCCTTCCAATCAAATTATGGCCAAAAGTTTCAAAACTACTTTTTTATTTTGTTTTGGAAACATTCAAAGTGATTTCTGAGCTGCAGTCTAAGCATAAGCGAGCAAGTCGTTCGGTGAGTATCCATACCGCAATGGGCTGCCTTCGCAACTATAAAGAGAACGAGCTGTGTAGAATTCAAATACCATGTCTCATAGAAACCAACATGGCATTTCTTATGTGGAATTCTTTGAAATTTCTCCTTATGTCAACATAATGTAATTACCTTATTGTATTTGCAGAGACCATGTTGACCTACAGCCAGAACAGAGTCATCCTGGTTCTGACGAACTTACTATGCCCCCTGTGCTATCTGGAATAGCACCACATTAGTTATACTTGTAAAGAATTCCGATTAAATCAGAAATAAAATTGTACGCTGAGTATAATTGTTATGTTGTATGGCTGATTAGGACCATGTTCACACGACAGGATACGGCAGCTGCTTTAGCCCCTCTTGTCACACCTTAACAATTTAATGCTTATGCCTTCTAAAGCCGCCTCCTTGGAGGTGGGAGTTGAGCAATATGCAATTTCAAGACAAGATAATGCTATTTTAGAACATTTACCACTGAAATGACTGGCTCAATTGTCGAACCAGTCTGCTCGATTATCGAGCCAGTCATTCCAGGGATAAGACTAATACAAAAATAGTCTTCTGTTATCCTGCAAATGCACACTGGATAAATAAAAATTTGACTTTCTTGACGATTGATCCATGAACAGTTAAAGCGGTTAAAACGACATCTGTAGTGAAAATCTCTTATGAAAATCCAGGTGAAGGACAACAAAAAAAATCCTTCTCTTAGCCGGCAAAAATATAACTCTCTTGCCCATTAACCGGGTTTATTAGTACGAGTACCGCGGTGGCATATTAGCGCTCCCTGGCGCTGCTGATGCAACATGTGTTACTATGAGAATAGAACACTCGCTCATGTATGCATTTCTTCGATTATTCGTCTTTCTATCCGTCTATAAGTACTTGATCAACATGTACAAATACACTAAAACAACCATCCAACGTCATTGCTCACCCCTTGCATCCCATCGGAACGTAATTGATGTGTGAATCTTGGTCCTCTTACAGGAAAAATCGGATTGTGAACCCACCGTAGTATGGCTACACTTTAGAGGGTTCATTTCTATGAATGCCACTCCCATTTTCTAGCTCAGCTCCGTCTACTGTGTACGCGTGTTGGAATCGATTTGAAACTACGAAACCGGAATTCACAGATGCTGAATTATCATGTAATATCAATGGCTCCAAATAGATTCACAGTATTTAAAATACTGCTTTGTAAATTGTAAATTCACATGAGACCGACAATTCAAACACTATCGTGGCAGACCGGCGCTATTTTGATTGTGGCGGCAGCCAAAACGTGACGTATATGATTATGACGTCACTGACAGATCGGATCACTCGCCTGTCATCACCTAAACCAGAAGATGAAAAATAATGCATGCCGTGTTCAAACATACATTTATATTGCAACTCATGCACATGACAATATGTATTCGTGCGTATCTAGCCATATGTCGATAAGGTGCTTAATGCTGTTACAACATGTGCACGTTTTATACTCACAAAACACTTAACCACGTGATGCTATGGCATCCATTGCGAGGATTCCGTTATTAGAGTCACCACGGAAATGCATGTATATTCGACAGCATCACATAACTTAACACTTAAAATGCATTAACATATGTGTGGTCCGGAGCATAATTATAGAAAGCGAGCACCTATTTGCTGCAAATCCGATGCATATATTCATTGTGTGAAGAACACATACGGAACTCCTCGTTAGCCAAATCACACTTGCGTACATCCTTTCATTGAAACGACCATCTTTGTGGTTCTCGTCCAATTTCGTCCCTCAAAAACTTGTGAGACGAATGACTTTCCGATTGTATTACAGCTACTTTATGCATATTCACCAAAGATACATCAGTGTATTTGAGAATACGTTTCATACAAACTACATCGTATGATGTCATAATCAGCTTAGCGCGTGGATGATGACGTCACAATTATTACGTCACAAAGGGTTCCTCAAAATCTCAAAGAGTTCGACACGTTGTATGAATTGTATGTCTTTGTAATTCTTTGCTATTTAATAAACATGCTGGTGAGTACTTTGAAACTAATTTGACTGGGTGCTGTTGCTGCCTTAGTTTCAAACACACAAATAATCAACAGCTTACCTGTGTAGATTTTTTGGAAATTGATAGTCAGGTTGTTCAGAGATCGATCGATGCTAACACGAACGAGGTGTGGTTGGAGCTTAGCTAGAGATGGTCGGGGCATAGCTAAAACCGGAAATATCCATTAGGCGCACATTTGAAAAATTCAGTTGCATTTATAGAGTGGTTAATCGATGACGTCACTGTGGGCGTGTTTCCCCGTTTCCTGCTTGGAAATACGTGGCGGGTGTGACGTATTTCTTCCATGTCCCTGCCCATATCGTATCTAATGTTTTGCCGAAAAAATTATATTAAACAAAATAACATGATGAATTCAAGCCTTTTTGATTATTATCAATGTATTCATTGTTAACTCTTTGAACATTGAATCTATAGAATCTCACTAAATTTGAAGGTGGTTATATAGTACCTTGCAAGCTATTTTGAAACTAACTCCCAACCCACTACTCTCAGTCAAACCAGCTTAAAAATATTCAACAGCATATTTGTGTTAAAGTAAATGATTTCTTTGGCCCAAACCGGCATAATCAGTGATCTTGAGTAATCTCCATTCGCATTGTAAGAGAGGAGGATTTTGTAAATCTGTAAGAAAACTTAACAATAAAGTCTCCGCAACAATTACGTGTGGACTTGGTGTCAGACAAGGAGAAAACCTATCCACTGTACGGTTCTCACTATTCCTCAACGACCTCGAACACTTCCTAGAAAACAACGAATGTACAGCAATAGAGCTGACTACGAGAGAACATGAAATATTCACAATCTTCAAAGTACTAATACTACCTTATGCGGATGAGACAGTAATCATGGCAGAAACCACGCCCCCACCTCACCCTCACCCCCCCCCCACCAGGAACTGCAAAAGTCACTTGATATATTTGATGAATATGTAGATAAATGGAAACTAAAGATAAACCAGGACAAAACTAAAGTAATAGTAGTCGGAAGTACGACACGGTATTACAGCAAGTTTAAGTTTAACATTAAGGGAAACCCAATAGAAATTGTTGATAGCTATAGATACCTAGGCATTAGCTTTTAATTCAATGGTCGTCTCATATCCGCGAAAAAACACAAAGCTGAACAAGCCTGTAAAGCTGATTATGCACTATATTGTCGTGTGTGGAAATTAGACCTACCACTTGACTGCCATATACGACTTTTCCAAAAGACGATCGAACCCATTTTACTATATGGCAGCGAGATCAATGGCATTGAAAACTGCACCATCCTTGAAATGGTAAAACTTAATATCTTGAAACAGGTACTGAAAGTAAAACACAGCACACCATCATACATGGTATATGGCGAAGTGAGAGAAAAACCATTAAAACGCCTTATAAAACAAGGAATGGTCAATTTCTGGCTTAGATTAGTAACTGGGAAAAGAAACTAAACTATCAGCTCAAATATATTCATATACACTAAATGGGATTTTTAGATTAAATTGAACTGGGTTACAGTTACACTGGCACAATCAGTTGCCCAGATAAATGAGAAAAAACGAATTATCAAACAAAGCCTTAAAAAACAATTTCTGCAGAACTAGCATGGAGAAATGGGAGAATCATGGAAGAGGAAAACATAAATCATTTAAGGAAACATTAGAAATGGAGTATTATCTTCAAACAGTGACAGACAGAAATAAATTTACTTTTTACAAAATTTAGAACAAGCAACCACTACTCACCAATCGAAAAGGGCCGATGGAAGGGGGTACCGAGAGATGCACGTACTTGCCAATTGTGTTCACAGAATGCCATAGCGTATGGGTACCACTATGCACTTGTGTGCGACTATTTTGAGAATGAAAGACAAAAACATCTGCCAAAATTGTATTACAACAGACATAACTACTTTAAATTTTCACAGCTATTCTCAACAAAAACACACGACTGTTAAGAAAATTGTGTGCATTTATCCGTATAATATCAAATGTATTCCCGAAAAGATAAAAATATTTTATCATAACATGTAAACAATCAACATCTATGTCAACAACAACAACAACAACAACAACAACAACAACAACAACAGCAGCGACGATGACAGCCAATAATGATAATAATAAGTATAATACTGATGAATGACGATGGAGATAAAAATGAGGTTAATGCCGATGGGAATGAGGAGGCTATTAACGACTATGAAGGACATAATAAAGATAGTAATTGTGACAATAACGCTGATACTGACGGCGATAATAAAACTGCTAATGCCAATAATGATAATAAGCTTAAAATAAAAATAGTAATAATGATGATGATTGAAATGACGATAGAAATATTGTTATGTAGTTAGTGATAGTGATAATAAGCAAGCATGAGGTTTGTAATAATAATAATAATAATAATAATAATAATAATAATAATAATAATAATAATAATAATTACAGCTGTGTACGTACAAAATAGTTGTAATTTGAAACATCCCCCCATACATAGTGACCTGGGTGTAAATAAACTTGAACTTGAGCTTGAAATTTACCACTGGAATGACTGGCTCGATAACCGAGTTAGTCTTTCATTCCAGTTGTAAATCTTTAAAATAGTCTTCTCTTGGCCTGCAAATGAGCATCCTATAAGCAAATGTTTTGATATTCTTAACCATATTCAGCCATCCGTGTATTGTCCGGCACACATTTCTCGTCAACGAGGCTTTCCTAGAATCGTGATATTATTGGTAAGAATAACGACCTTTCTATTGATGCATGGCGCGAATATTTATTTAACACGTCTTAGATCTTTAAAGATCTGGTTATAAGCGGCCGAGACTTACAGTCACAGAAAGCATAGGTTCAAATGCCGTCCTCATGGAAACTCAATTCCGACATCGTTAGGCATACGTATTTGTACGTAGATTATTGGCAATAGTTTTTCAAATGGTACAAGGATTTCGATTGGGAAGATTAATAACATCATTTGTGACTTTTCAGTTCCTATCATAGACTATTGTCATTAACCCCTTAACACTCATACTCGTATCATCCCAAAATGGCTTCTGTAGTAGTGTTGAGAAATGCCCATTTGCAGACCAAAGGAAGACTATTCTAGAAAATATACCACCGGAATGACTGGATCGATTACCGAGCCAATCATTTAAGTGGTAAATTTACAAAAATAGTCTTCTCTTGGTCTGCAAATGGACATTTTCTCTGAGATAATGAAATTTTCTTGAACAAATCTGAAGGATAAAATGGTAAATTAATTATCGATGATATCATCGTTCGTATGTAGTAAATGTGGTTTGACCAGCCAGGATTTACGTGGGCGTACGATCTGCACCGTGTTGGAGCTGGTCCTTCTGATATCAAGCAGGGCGTACGTGGAGCCATGCACCACATTTCACGCGGAAGCCACACATCCCATCAAGTATGCAACGTCTAGCTGTCGGCAAGTGAATTCACCTCTCCAGAGTACCCACTCATCATATGACGTCATAATGAACTGCGCTATGTGTACAATGACATCATAATGAATGACGTCATGAATGACGTCGATAAGTACGCCATGAACGCATATTTGAAGACGGTCTATGGTTGTTGTGCACATTGTTTGCTTTTACTATTTAATAAATATTCTGTTGAATAGTTTGAAACTAATTTGACTGGGCGCAGTTGCTGCTATAGGCAGCAACAGCACCCAGTCAAATTAGTTACAAAATATTTAACAGCTTCCCTGTATAGTTTTCAGGAAATTGATAGCTAGGGCATTCGGGGATCGATCAATCCCATCACGGCGACGTGTGGGTGGAGCTTAGGTAGTGATGGGCGGGGCATAGCTAAAAATGGAAAGGTCCATTGACAGGTACACAGTGTACTATACATGTGGACACAATCCGGATCTATATGCGCATTTATCTCTCGGTTACAAAATATCTGCATAAAAGGATATAGTAGTAGTTTCTAATAAGTTTCAAACTCACAGCTGAAAAAGGTTTGTCGTCATTCAAAATATTCAGATTTAAATATTTTAAAAAGATCTAATTTACACCAGCTAAATTATGATATATCATTTATAGATTTCAGCATTCATTTATGCACACTGGATAAACTAAAATAAAAGAATAGAATTGTGATGCAATAATAAAATAAGAAAATACATTTTGGAAATTTATCTATAGCATTCGGAACCATTCATATTAAGCATTAATCATGTACTGAGATTTTGTGCTTAAACTGTTGTAAAACATACAGATAATGGCTATTTCCAGCGTATCCATCAATCAGATGACGTCACAATCAACTTTTTGACGTGTAGGATGACGTCATAATCAATGACGCTATAGATGACGTAGAAAGGTTCGTCACGAACGATTAATTGATGACTGACTGAGCGTTGCTGTACGAATTATATGTCTTTAATATTTAATAAACTGCCATACGCGGCAACACCGCCAAATCAAATTGTATAGTTTTCTGGAAATTGAGATTCAGAGAGTGCAATGATGGATTGTTCCCAACACGGGTGAGGTGTGGGTGGAGCTACGCTAGAGATGGGCGGGGCATAGCTAAAACTGAATTCCTCTGTTTGCTTGATGACAAATGATAATCTAAACCAACGCATCTTGTTGCATTTCACATGTCTGTTGACACTTTCATCATCTGATCTCATTTATCTTTGTAGAAGGCGAACAATAGTAACCAAGCAAAAATATTGTTGAGCTCACGACAATAACAATATATTGTTGTCTGTCTTGCTTTCAAATAACTGCCAAGCAAAATGCATAGTCACCGCGATACGTACTATGCGCTAAATATCAGCCTATACTTAGACATAGTGGCGACATGAGAAATGAAGAAAGCAATAGCATAAACATTTATGTACCCATCCATCTTAGTGCAAAAGGTAATAATGCAACTAGAGGAATGCTGATTATGATGGTGGGGAAACAATGTATGCTTTTGTTTGAACTTGAAAACGAGGCCTGAATATGGTTACGTTGACACAACTGACAACTATTGCCCTACAGTTGACACACGTGGCTAGATTGTCATTAATGGTGTCTGAAAACGAAGTTTAACATCTGTGCACGAGTTTGAGACTGTCATTATTAATACCGGGTAAATCCACCTTGTGCCTGGATGACGGCCTGGACACGACGTCTCATGCTGGTCACCAACCGACTGATACGCCATTGTGGTATTCGTTGCCATTCAAGATGGAGTGCGTCTGTTAATTCCTGTAGGTTCTGCACAGGAGGATCCCTCCTTCTCACCATGTTTCCCAGAATGTCCCAGATATGCTCAATAGGGTTCATGTCAGGGCTCCTTGCTGGCCATGGTAGGGTTTCGATGGCATTCTGGCGGAGGTATTCATGCACAGCTCTAGCACGATGTGGTCGGGCGTTGTCATCCATGAATATAGGGTGGGTTCCAGGTGCATGATTTACAAAATGAGGGACCACAACTCTATCCAGTATGGAATCTTGATATCTTTGTCCATTTAGTGTTCCAGGTACAGTCAACAGATCCAGCTTACAATCAAATGAGATGCACCCCCATATCATAACGGAACCTCCACCAAATGGAACTTCTTCCATGATGTTACGTTGGTCGTACGCCGTGCGTCTGGACCTCCATACACGAGTTCGACCATCTGTGGCATGAAGCAGGAACCGACTTTCATCGGACCAGTGTACCCGTCTCCAGGATCTCATGTTCCAGTGTCTTCTTTCGTTGCACCACCTCAGACGCTCCTCTTTGTGGTGTGCAGTGAGGAGAGGACGTCTGACAGGTCTCCTAGCTTTCATGCCAGCAGCATACAGTCTCCTTTTGAAGGTAGACATTGACACTCTATTGCGCGTTTCCCATTACTGGCTGAGCACTCTGCTGTTGGTGAATGGAGATCTCCTAACAAGGCGTACTAGGGCTCGATCATCACGGGCAGTAGTCTTCTTAGGTCTTCCAGATCTAGGCATGTCCTTCACCTCGTTAGTTTGCCCATGTTTTGCAATCAAACGACTGATTACAGTATGGTTAATGTTCAGCTGTCTGCCAATCTCTCTGCATGACATACCAGTGGTATGCATGCCTATGATTTGCCATTTCACACGAACACTTAACCTTCGTCTTGCCATAGCGGTTCACAATCAAGAGCTAATTCTCTCTGTACAAATAAACCACGGTCATGAACACAAAATTCCTAATCTTGTCGCCTAAATCTGTATGTAATGTTCTACACCTCAAACTGGACTTTTACATACCTGAACACGTGTGCTGTTTCCCGCCACGCACGGACATCAAGCGGCGTGAAGTCATGCATGCATGTGCATTTCGTACTTGGAATTATGTCAGCTAACGCGGGGACAAAAAGTATGGCAGCCTAGTTGTACCATCATGTTTCTACGTTCTATTGTTTTTGCTGGTGCTTAACTTTTGCACAGGTGTATATATCCAACATACATTTTGCATGCATATACCAAAGGCGAGGGTGAAATGTGAAGGCTATATTTTATGTATGTATACTAACTCCATCATAGAATCTGTATATCCAGCTGTACCACTGTTGACAAAGCACCCAGGTAATGGTGGTTGGAATGAGACAGATGGATGTGGTGGTAATCGGTGCGGAAAAACAAATTAAAATGAACTTAGACGCACTGCAAGAAAATTTCAAAGAGGTGTGTATGTACGTGAATAAATTGCAACAGCTGTTCAAATCCTTTAAAGTTGAGTCAAGCTCGAAATCACACCTGTTGGCATTTTGGAACTCATATATTCATATGGTAGAGCTGCTGCTTGGATTCATAAGAGCTGAGAGAACTGGAGATTGGCAGGCACACCTATCTGCTACTGCTGCTATGGCGCCATATTTCTACAGCATGGACAGAACCAATTATGCAAGATGGCTGCCAATATATCTTGCGGACATGAAGATGCTTCCAAGTACACATCCCCATGTACATGAACAATTCTTGAATGGAAATCATTCCGTAAGTCGCTCAGACCATCCATTCAATCAAGTATGGACAGATATGGCCTTAGAGCAATCGATTAATTTGGATTCCAAAAAGCGAGGTGGTATTATTGGAATAACACAAAAGCCAGGAGCTCTGGAGAGGTGGTTTTTAACTAGCCACGAGAGGGCAGCCATAACAACGGTCACAAAGCAAATGTGTGGGTTACAAGATAGTCACATGTTTGGAGTACATAAGGAAATGGGGACTAATCGAATGAACAGGTATGAAACCGATGTGCAGAAGATACTTTCGATGTTCTCATCAGATATAATGACCAATCCCTTTAATATTGCGGAAAACGACGACAGCGAGTGTCTTCCGCTTGTAAACATTGCAACTGACGTGGTATTGCCTAGTGAAATCGCCAAGAGACTTGTTTCCGCCTGTGACATTGGTAAGGAGATTATGGAAATTTTGTTCAGGAGCGGCTGGACACTAACACGATAAACATTTGGGACACGTTGCCACACTTAAAACTTAAAACATTTGCCAGCCTAGCACAGAAGAAAAAACTCAAAACAAATGATGAAAAAATTCACAATGTGAGATCTGACCGCGAACTATTTGGTCGATTAATTATTGACGCAAGGTCCAGAGATGTTGATTTAAAACTAGTGATGACGTATGAACTGTATGCTGTTCCACTATCATTGTCACATACGGATGGGACTCTAAGAAAGAATGTGAAAAGTGTTTTGTTAAGTGAACTAGAAAAGGAAGTAAATGTTGATGGACGGCTTCCACCTGTTGACAAGACAGGCGCAACAGCTTATGTAGTAGATGGCATGGCAATTGTGCAAATGGTTAAAACTGGAGGTACGTCTACATTTGGAGAATTGGCTGATAAATACTGGCACATCTTTACAGTTCCACTGAATCAAAAAGACTGCAACAGAGTAGATATAGTTTTTGAGAGATATGATAGACTGGAATCTCTCAAAGCGGAAGAGCGGCTAAAACGTGGGTCATCAACAGCATTGGAAGTAAAGATTGCTGGAGAAAATACTCCCGTTCCATAGCAATGGGCCAAGTACATCAGCAATCAAAGCAACAAAAGTAACCTGGTTGCATTTCTCAGCAAGCGGTGGCGTGATACTGGTCCAAATATGCTATCTGCCGACAATTGAGTCATTCTTGCTGGTGGCTTTAACGATGGAATGGATGTTGTTGTCATTTCAGCGAACAATTCGTCGTATTTGGAAGAACTTCGATCAGATCACGAGGAAGCAGATACGCGTATGATGTTGCACGCGCTACACGCTCCAAAAGACCACATGCGTGTTGTTATACAGTCTCCTGATACAGACGTGGCAGTACTTAGAATATATACGTATCGTTCGCTTCACTGTTCTGAACTATGGTTCCGTACGGGCACAAAGGACAAATTGCGACACATACCAATACATACAGTTGCTCAAGTACTGGGCCCAGCTATCTGTCTGTCTTTGTCTGGGTTTCATTCTCTTACAGGTTGTAATAGCACTAGTGCATTATTTGGAGTCGCTAAGAGAAAAGCATTAAATCTCTTAAAGTCATCTGAATGTCACCAGCTTAGCTTAGCCCAACTCGGCGAACATGTTGACTTATCACCGAATACTGCAATTCTATGTGAGAAATGTGTCTGTGAGTTGTATACCACCAGGGATGTGGGAAAGACAGCTGATGAAACCCGTTATTGGCTCTTTTGTCAAAAGAGACAAAGAAATGAAAATCTTCCACCTACATCGAATAGTCTAAAGCATCACACCGAAAGGGCCACTTTTCAAGCTCTTGTTTGGAGACGTTCATTGCAAGCTGTTCAGAATCTTCCATCTCCAAATGGACATGGCGGGAGTATAGTGGATGGTCTACTCAAGCCTGTTCTAATGTCAAAGGATCCTGCTCCATTTGGATTAATTGAACTCACATCATGTAGATGTCAAAAGTCTGCCTGCAAAAGAACAGATCTCTGTCAATGCAAGGCTAACAATCTACTCTGCACTGAAGCATGCCTTTGTATGGGAGGTGAAATGTGTGACAATGTTCAGCATACAATTGTCGAAGATGACTCTGACACGGATGAGTAACATTCTCTCATTTGCTCACGTGATAAATATGTCCTGCCAGCTTGTGTAGACATACACTGCATGTCAGTTAAAAGTTTAATTAGGAAAAATGTAGAAAACATGGGCATTGTTGTAGCTAAGGTATTGCTAGTCACAAGAAGACCTAAGTGCCCCAATATGTACAAAGCAACATACGGGTGTCTTAAACGAGGTTGATTATGTATAAATCTGCGATATACGATCACTCCTTTCCATTTTGGTTAAGATTGTATTGATATAACATGCGCTTAAGTTTGTGAAAAATTTACCATTGTGAAAATTGTTTGAGAGCTACATTCAACACCTATTGTAAATGGGCTTCTCACGGGTTAGTGATACCACACTTTTCTTGTACACCACGGCTCAGAATATACCCAAGACATCGGTCTAGCATAATATAGAGACAAACCTTCTGAATACTGGGTGTGCTACGAAACCATTCTTCTAGACCCCTTTTGAAAATTGGCTCCCGGACTAATAATGGACATTTCCATTTTAGCTATGCCCCGTCCATCTCCAGATAAGTGCCATCCCATACCTCGCTCGTGTTGTGATCGATCGATCTCTGAGCTCCCTGACTATCAATTTCCAGAAAACTATACAGGTAAACTGTTGAATATTTTGAAACTAATTTGCCTTGGTGCTGTATGGCAGCACCAGCGCCCAGTCAAATTAGTTTCAAAATATTCAACAACATGTTTGTTAAATAGTATAGACATAGTATTAAGAGTTAATGAAGGCCTAATAGAATCATTTATGACGTACTAATTATGACGTCATCATACACGCCGCTTAGCTAATTATGACGTCAAATGACGTCAGATGATAGATGAATACTCTGGAAAGGTCGATTAGTAGTGATGCCATGAGTTCATATAATTTTAGATATTCCAATCCTCATGGTACATGTCTCATAGACATATATTCCTCTTGGATACCCTCATACTACACGGGAGACTGTCCAGATGTAAGCATTTATGGGAAGCGAACCATGGTTGGCGGATTAGCGAAACGTGAACCTCGTGTTTACATGTTTAGTCATCGTAGGACCAACAGTATTCGACAACCATTCTGACGCAATGCCCAGTAGACAGGGTATATGTCTAATCTACTTTCGATAAACGATTGTATTTATGCGGCACAATATATAACGTATCTTGTTCCAAACAAGGCCAAGTGTCATACAAGAACAGGTGCGTGTATTATGATGCACTATGAAACAGTTAATATCTTTCGCTCACTCAAGATTATCTGCTAAGATCAGTATTTCCAATCTCATAAATACGTGGAATTTGTTTTAGTGCGACACATAATTATCATAAAATACGATTTAATTAATCTAGTCATAATGGGCGTGGCTATATTTGATTTCAACAGGGGAGGAAGAGATCGAGAAACATTGTCAGGCGCTTGGTGGAAGACAGTTTGTAATAAGAATAGCCAGATTATGATAGATATTAGAAGAAGTTGTACTATGTTGACCTAGACAAGATTTATTTAGTTTAAGATACCATTTAAATGCATGGCTACCATTTGGATAGTGGCCGATGATAAATTATATCTGTAATTGTTATATTCAATTGCCTGTGAGACTGCTATAGGTCAATGAAGGTTTGCTAGATACACGTTCTGCTCTTAGTTGCTTGCCTGTGAGCCAAGATGTTTTTATATGTCTTCCATTGTGCGTGCATGCGGGCTAACGCGCGTATTCGTGCGTGCGTGCGTTCTTGCATTCGTGTCTGCGTACATGCTTGTGCCCCATGTGTGTGAACGGGCACATGTGCTTGCATGTGCGTGATGCGCTTCCACTCACCATCAGCATACTGGCTATGTCTTCTATGTGTCGTGCATGTAATGGCAATGTTCGTCGGCTAATAAGGACTAGTCAAACGTGTGTGAGCTTGGGACTGTCGCCCGTCATAGCGTGGTGGGACAGTAGTTGGTGATGTTACAAGCCGAACACGCCGAGCCCACATAGTAGCTCGAGATATCTTTTCAACCATCCAGAGGCATCACGTAACGAGCACGTTGCCATCAGATGGCATTGATAACAGAGTTATCATATTTGTATTGCATAGTGACTGGCTTCGAAAGTAATTACACTATCCCAAAATGTATTGGAAAAGTGCCGGGGATAGTCAGAAAATCAATTAATTATTATGGCTAAACGTGGATGGTGACGATACATAAGTCATATCTTTTGTGGCTCTAGTTTGGGAAAGGTCCCTGCAAATGGACACATTCCTTGAATGTCTGGGCTCTTTTTGGCTATCAGTGTAGTCAGCTCTGCTTCTCTTTATGTCCGTGTGCATAATACTCATTAGTTTTATCCTGTTGTGATCTCTAAGAGATGTATATGTATAGAGACTGAGCACAGACAATTCAAAGGCCCTCTGTGTATGCGTCTCTGGTGGCATTCAGAAGGAAATTGCCAAGCATGGGCAGGTATTATTGCAAAAGGTTGAGACACCTTAAAACTGTACAGCGCAATAGGATACGGCCAGCAAGGCTTTCTTATGATGCAAATGTGTTCGCGATGTGGAATCAAATTTATCTAGGATTTGTTTGGGACAGTATCACATGCGTCATCATGCAATCGCTGTGTCATCGGCGAACTCCTTCTCTAGTGGAAGACGCAATGCATATAGTGTAGGCTTGCTCTGCTGGAGTGTCCCAGTTCAGATGGCCTTACCGCGACAAAGTACCTTGTTAATAGCGACGGAGAGTGGCAATCTCCATGGGGATAATGGACCTTTCCAGTGTATTGATCAACCATATGCCATCATAAGCAACTACGTGACGTGTAGGCTGACGTCATAATCAATGCCATCATGAATGATGTTGTAAACCTCGTCAAGAACGCTTAATTGGTGACGGACTAAGAGTAGATGTACGAATTATATGTCTTTACTATTTAATAAACATGTCCTAGGCGGCAATAGCACCCAGTCAAATTAGTTTAAAAAATTCAACAGCTTTCCTGTATAGTTTTCTGGGAATGGATAGTCTGCGAGTTCAGGGCTCGATCGATCATAAAACGGCTGCGGCGTGGAAACAGCTTAGCTGGATATGGGCGGGGCTTAAGTAAAACTGGATTCCTCCATATACGGAACAGAATTTGTATGGTTACGCATAGTCTGGTCATCATTAAACCCAGAACGAGGCAATCAATACATTCCGGATCATCAGTCCTTTGATGGCGATGAATGCCTGTAACATGTTAATGCATACCTTATGCAATTTTTGTGTTTGATATTGGCTACTGACCCAAGCATTCGCTGCACCTTTACAATGTTTGCGGATCTGTGCCCTCGTTCAAAGCCGGCATTGCTGCCCTCAATTGTGTTAAGCATGTCCTTGATGAGGCACAGCCACGATAGGATTTTCTAGATGGCATAGATAAGCACGCAGTTATGCTGGTGGTTCAGGTGGCTTCTTCTGTTTGATCAGCACATTGGCCAATGTTGTCGATTATGTAACGTTGTTGCATGATAGCAGAGTGTATTATAGGTGTGATTGATTTGGAAATGATGTCACCAGCAGTTTATGCTTTCAGGTCGAGATGTACGTCATTTTCCCCTGGTCTGCACACCTTTCTCCACATCACATGTTTCGATGGATGATTGCTGTGGCCTAGGATCACTTACAAAACGTTGTACTGGCTCATCGTCTGGATCCATGAAATAACCGTTCTCTTATTGCAACCGTGTTTCGATTGATATGTGGGGCTGTCTAGAACCTGTATGGGCACATGTGGCCGGTGCTCATGTGGAGCAGTCAATGAATTTCTAACTTTACCACACTAATCTCTAGGTAAGCTCCCTCTCCATTTTAATGTTGAAATTCCCAGGATCCAAATCTCAAGGTAAATACACAGGTAAGCTGTTAAATGTTTTGATACTAATTTGATTGCGGATGCTATTGCCACTCAAATTATTTTCAAAATATCCAATGCAATGTTCACGAAATTTTTCAAATCCACCAAAGCCATGCAATGAGCTTTGTCAGGGAACAATGCTCTAGTATAATTGTGACGTCAGTGAATAATAAGTGACGTAATTGAGTATAATGATGACGTCATATACTTGAGTAGCCGATCTGACTCTCCAGTGATTCCTAACTTATTAATTGATCTTAATAGATAAAACAGCTTTAGTTATGCCCCGCCCAACTCTAGTTAGGCTCCACCCACGCTTTTCCCGTGTTCAGATTGATTAAACTCTGAACTTGGCTTATGAACTGGAACCCTTTTAAAAGACCCCTAATGACATAATTCATTATGACGTCATATTATTGACTGAGATACCTTAGAATGTTACAGTCGGACATGTGGCACTATAGTACCAGCTAGCAAGTCATATACTTACATTATGACGTCAGATATTTGACAGGTCGGATCTACATGACCATCTTAGAACTATATCCTGTTGTTGCGAGCGTCATACGCTCATTTAAGATCTTCCTTCTCGTGTGTACGGGATTTAGATTACGTTTCTAGGTGTAACCGCAAATCACATATCACGTTGGTGTTAAAGCGTCATCTGTCTGCCTTATACGTGTTGGGACACAAGACCGCCAGACTTCAATGTTTTCAGAGCGGGAGTACACCATTGATATTCGAGGAACATGCCCAAAATAGTGAGCTACACTCACAGACAGGAGAAACATTGGGACAGCCTAAGACCACTTTAAAGGCTAAATTTGATAAAGAAAATCAAAATAGTTGCTTGTTGAATGACTATTCACAGGTTAGGAGAAGACTAGTTTTGATAAGTTACCACTGCAATGACTGGTTCGTTTATCGTTTGTCAATTTTGCAGAAAATTTTTCTCTTGGTCAGTAAATGGGCATTCCTTAATCCTTAAGGCCACTACAGCGGCCGGTTTTGGCCGTCTTCGTCGTCAAAGGGTTAGGACTATCACGCGTTCGTTGTGAACAATTAGATATTTTATAAATAAAACATCACAAGTTCATTCTGAACAATGGGCCTTGCGATTCTTAAAACGCTAGCCTATCATTATGCTCAATGGGAAGTTACGATTAACAAAATACACACTGTAATTACTAACACATATACTTTATTTTCGACGTAACAAGATGCAACAGATTCAATTGAACGGATATTATGGTATTCAATAGGAAAAGCTACAAAAAGAGCTTTACTGGCCGAATGATATCTCTCTTATCGTTGAGTTGTCGTCAAACATTCTGAAAGAGAAATTAGGACTAATATAAGCAATTTAACATAACCTATTTAATCAAATACATAACTCATTGCTAGATTTACGCTAGGCACTACTGTGTGTATCATGTGTCAGAATTATAAATTATTACATAATATACATAGCAATGGATGGATTCGATCTGTCACTCAAGAATATGATATTGTCATCTAACACGTCACATGTAGCATGACATCACAATCATAATTGGCAGAGAATACGCCGTCATGAAGCTGGAATAGTCTGTCGAATTATATATCTTTGATTGATTTACTATTTAATAAACATTAAGTTGATTTTTTAAACCTAATTTGACTAGGGGATGCTGCTGCCATATGTAGCAACAGCGCCTAGTCAAATTAGTTTCAAAATAGCCACCTGGTTACCTGTATAGTTACCTTGAAATTGGGATTCTGGGAATTCCGGATTCCTAGTATATTTTCATGATAAAAGAGTGGGCGGGCGTAGTTAGTAATGGGCGGGGCATAGTTAGAAATCGCTCGCTTTATTAGCTCGACATGTGTTCTGTTAATAACAAACAGAAGTATCTCGCAGATACGCTGTTGGAATAGGAATGGCGCATCAAAGTTTTAGCTATGCCCCGCCCATCTCTAGCTAAGCCCCACTCATGCCTTGCTCGTGTTGGGATCGATCGATTCATGCAATCGCTGAATAGTAATTTTCAGAAAGTTGCATATTTTGAAACTAATTTGATTGGGTGCTGTTGCTGCCACGCAACACCGCCCAGATACATTAGTTTCAGAATATGCAACAGAATGTTTATTAAATAGTAAACTTACAATTCGTAAAACTTGACGGATTATTACGCGTTTGTGACAGACTATGTCGCGTCATTTATAACGTAATTGTTTATGACATCATATGGTTGACTGAGAAACTGGATTCTTATTCTCCATTAATTTGAATAGATTTGCGCAACTCATGAAATATGGTACCCGCCATTATAATCCTGGATGAACTGAACGGTTAATTATTTGACGACATCTTGTTACACAGCTTAACTATTCACTTGCCACGTCGGTAAAACTCTGCTTCTGCACTGGCCTTGAGCAATGCCCATTTCCATGTCTTGAGAAGAGTACTTTTGAAAAAGTACAGCTGTAATGACTGGCTCTGTAACCACCCATCATTCCAGTGGTAAATTATCAAAAAAATTTCTTCTCTTAGTGTAAAAATGGCCACTGCATGGCTAAGCAAAGATTTTGTAGGATCATAGCTAGCTATCCTTGTAAATTCTCGATGTAAGTTTACAAAAGCAGTTTTATCGCGGCCCTTACAAATTCTAATTTTCTTGAATAAGGGTTAACTGATATGAGTAGCGCTTTGCCCGCCCGCTGTAAACCCAAGGAGGGTTAATGAAAATTTCGCCTTGATGCTTCCCGGGATTATCTTGTTTGTTTTTTTATTCACGTATAGGCCTATCAAAGGCTGTCGCCATTAAAATACGTGAATCATAATGTAATTTCATACATCGTCATGTTTGCATTTTAGCTTCGAGTTACAACTTATATACGCCGCCATGTATATGCAAACTCGCTATGTATAATATAATGAGTCGGATTTGCAAATTAGAGCCGGTTCAATGCTGATAACATATAGACATGAATGAACGTATGGTTGTTAGTTTGTATTTTAACTCTTTAATGGCTAGATTTGTTCCAGCAAAACAAGCTATTTGCTTACTGAATGTCCATGTATTGGAAAACACTATTTTTGAAAATTCATCGAGCCAGTCATTCCAGTGGTAGATCTTTAAAAATGAATATTCTCTTGATCAGTGAATGGACATTCCAAAAGACCAACGAATAGACCGGAAGTGAGAAATCATAAGAATGAAAGGCGCAGAGATAACTTTCCACCATTAGGTCACGATTTCCTAACAGAGATTAGTTCCAGGAAGATGACAATGAAAGGGATATCTTCCCATGAATAAAACATATAGTAGAAAGAAAATTATGGAAGATACGTTATCCGGACCTATTTTACCAAATTGTATACTGCAGCACGCATACAATGGCAAATGTTCTGCGCACCCGATACTTTTCAGCATTTACGAAAGCGAAATGGTAAGCAAACGAACCTGTCTATAAAATCAACATATTTACATGGTGGTCATGATCATAATAGAAACCATAAAAGTACTACATTGTTGATTACTTTGAAAACAATTTGACTGCTCTCTAATATCCCTGACAACGTGGGTTAATGGGTCTGCACTTAGCCAATAGCTGGCTGTATTGGCCCGCTAGTACCACCAGAGATCTGGGTTTTCTTGGATACTCGACAATGTCAGACAAATCGTTCTCAAAATTATGTGGTTAACATAGTCTCATTGACGCTAAATTCAAATAACTTACCATTATTTGTTAGTGTACCAGTGCATATGTTTATGTGCTCTACATATTGACATCCTCTGGCTTATCTTCTCCTGCTGATGTAAACATACAGACACATGTATCAGATAAGCACGCTAATCTATCATTAATTAACCCCTCGTGTGCCAACTTGACCCTTTAATGGTCACACCGGCCAAAACAATATCCGCAATAGGTTTGAAGAATGTCGGTAACCGAGCCAGTCATTCCAGTGGTAAATTTTCAAAAAACATGTCTGGCCAGTGAACACTGACTCAGTATGATTTTGTCTTATCTTGACCATTAACCCTACTTTGCTCACAAGAAACATCCATTCACACGACAAGTGAAAGCAATTTTTGTAAATTATAGTGAACAATCTACAAAAAATTGTCTTTTAGTTGCATGCAAATGGAGATTCACTGAGCACAGTTTCAATTTTCTTGTCAAAACTTTATCATCCAATGGTTAATTCATATAAGTAACATTTGCATGATTTAAGGCGCTGTTGGCAAAAGAGGGGTTAAACATATCCTTCTATCTCCCTTTAGTGGAATAAAGTGAAATGTATTGAAAACAATGTATTATGCCTGCAACTTATGCATGGTCACGTGATGGGTAAATGCAGCAGCCACGATGCACGGCATCTCTTGTTATTAATAGAATGCTACGAAATGTACTCACATTCATAAAAGGTGATGAGAAATATCAATACCAATGAAACAGTCAGGAAATTTAATAGAGGGATCGATTCTGTCAGTTAAATATGTGACGTCATAAAGAATTATCTCACATATAAGTTGACGTTATTAATTACGCGATGATTAACGTATCTAAGGCCGTCATAAACGGTATATTGTACCAATTGGTTTAAACGTGATTTATTTGTTCAGATGGAAGATAATTTTCGAACCATGTAAGTAGATTTCCACAGATACCAAAATTCCTAAGCTTCTGTAGGAGGCCGCGATGCCATACTCGATCAAAGGCTTTAGATATATCGAAGAATAGAAAGATTATTTCCTTTTGATCGTCAAGGGCTTGAGTAATATCCGTGTAGATATCAAGCAGTTGATTTACTGTAGAATGTGATGGAAGAAAGCCAGACTGATATAGAGTGATATCATGTCTAATATAGTTATAGATATGTTTAAAAACGGTTCTCTCCATAACTTTACTAAGACAACTCAACAGTGATATTGGTCGATAATTTGAACATAAGCTCTTGTCTCCTTTCTTGAATATAGGAGTTACATTGGCGATTTTCCAAGAAGTGGGGAACTGCGCACTAGAAAGTGAGTAATTAAAGAACCGCGCTAGTATTGGGACCAATACTTGTTGGCTCTCGAATAAGAGTTTCGGATTTAATTTATCCGGGCCAACAGCTTTAGACGTGTCCAGATTGGACAGTACATCGGAGATGTCAGTGTTTGATATTGTAATTGAGTGGAGGGTATTGTCCGTATACATAGATAGAGGCGGTAAGCTGGCATTAGCATCGTCAATATTGGCGATGCTAGAGAAGTACCGGTTAAGGAGGCTTGCCTTTTCTAAAGAGTCGTAAGAGAATGAGCCGTCATCGCGCTTCAGGGGCGGCATTTCGCTAAAATTAGAGTTAGTATCACATAGGAACGTCTTGCATATTTTCCACCACTCTTTAGAACCTGTGCGTCCATGCCTTATTTTTTCAGCTAATTTATTCCTGAAGTTTTCTTTCGCTGTTCCGACTAATGTATTGATGCGGTTTCTCTGTTTTTTAAAGTTGGCCACGTCTTTCTCTCGGTTAGTTTTTCTTGATTTCTTGAACAATTTTTCCCTGACTCTCATTTCGTGCTTTATTTTGCTGGACATCCAGACTTTATCGTTTGGGATTATAGTTATAGTTTTATTTGGGATACTAATACTAGCAGCGGCAATAATGTTTGTAGTGATTGTTTGACACCAAATGTCGACGCCATTAGCATCGGAAATGTTGTTCCAGGGTGCGTTAGTTAAGTGATCCCTAAATAAATCCCAATCAGCTTTCGCATAGTCCCATATATGGCGAGTGTATGTTTTACGTTTAGGTATGGAGGATGATAAAACCAAATATACTGGAGTATGATCACTACAAAATGGCGCAAGTACTCCACTCTCTTTTACTATTCTGGCACAGCTGATAATAATTGGATCAAGTAATGTATTTGAAATGGGTCGGGTTGGTTCTTGTATTAACTGGTGGAAGCCAAACGTAGATATGATGTCACGTAGATGATGCTTAGATGGATTGAGAAGATGGTCGTTAATGTCGCCGAGTAGGACAAGATTTTTGTTTGGATTTAAGTCGCGAACATTCTCAATATTATCGGTGATAGTTTGCCATTTGTCAACACTTGTGTTAGGCGGCCGGTAAATTACACACACTAATACACCAGGGCGGTCGTGAATCTCGACCCATATCATTTCAATGCCACGACATTCATATTCAATACGACTGGTAGTTGCCACGTTGTTAGAAATATAGACGCACACGCCTCCCCACGGCTGCTGGCGGTCCATCCGATAAGGCTCCTGGAAACCAGGTAGTTTGATTAAGCTGTTGTTAATATTTTGGGTAAGGTGGCTTTCAGTAATGGCAATGATGTCAAAGTTGGACAGATTAGCTTCGATAAGATGTATTTTATCTTTGAGGCCGCATACATTGAGGTGGACAACAGACATTTCTGAACAGTTAGTAGGGCCTGGATTAGTTTCTACATCGCCAGCCAAATAAAGGAGAATGTAAATTATTAAACAGGTCAATACATTACTCAGGCAGTAATTAAGGAGTGATAGGAGGGCTGTGTAAATTCCTCGAAGGCGTCCAAGCATTTCTCGCAATGGAGGTGGGGTAGCTCGATAGTGCTTGGGTTTGACAGAGTGGCAGTTAAAAAGCCCAATAGCCGCACGGTAACATGCTATGTCATTATCCATTGTCAATTGGGTAAATCACCGAAGGCCATTTGCACGTGCTGCAGTAAGGCAGAGGCAGACTTGAACGATCAACATATAGAGCTCCATAGATAGTAGGGAGAAGGTGGTAGGAGTAAGAGATAGGACAGATAAGGAATATGGAGGAATAGAGGACAAATAAAGACAGAGTCATTAAAGGCTTAGGTGGTAAGGTACGGCGCTTGTGGAGTAATAGTGAGAACCATTTGCTGTGGTGGAGGATTTTTCTTGGTGTGCTGTGTTGTATTCAAACAATGGTTGGATTTGGATGATGGCCTAATCTAGTGTGGCAGAGTGGTTCAGGGAAATAATAAATATAAACTGTTGAGTATTATGGATCTGTGTCGACAGGGACCCGGTGCTGCATCAGGCAGCAAAAGTCCCCCGATCAAAATATTAAACAAGAAATCAGTGTTCCACTGATGATATATTGTCATGACCCAATTGTAAGTGAAAAATTCTAACCACCAATAATATGATTCATGTATTCTACTGTTGAATATACAATAAAAATTATGGAAGACACCCGGTGCAGCCTCGTGCAGCAACAGTCCCCCGACGAGTCAGTTCCAAAATATTCGTGTAATAATTCGAACATTTCCGTTGTAGGCCTGCAGTTACTAGTGTATACGGTTGAAATTGGTAGGCTGTGTTGTATTCAAACTAGGCTTGAATTTGAATGATAGCCTAGTCTAGTGTGACATGTAGTTCAAGGCAACAATAAATGTAAACTGTTGAGTGCGTGGAGCAAAACAAAATGGGGCCAGGCGCTGCCACAGGAAGTCATGTGTTGTGACTAGAAAATGTACACCTGATCGAATAGTGAGCCGGTGCTGTCCCATGCAGCAATGGCTTCCAGTCAATATGTTCAGTAAATAACTCATAGCATTGTAAGCTGGTTGAATGTATAGCGCATCGAAAGAGGACTCAGCGCTGGCACAGGCAGCAACGGCTTCCAGTCAAAAAATGTTCCAAATAATATTTCATGCATTGTAAACTGTTGAATATACAGAAATCAAGTGGGGACCCGATGCTGCCCAAGACAGCAGCGGATCGCAGTCAAAACAATGTTCGACAAAAATAGTTCATGGATTGTAAGCTGTTGAATATACAGTGAGAATTCTGAAGGGAACCCAGTGCAGTCCCGGACACCAACAAATTACATCCAGAAACGTTGGGGATACTATTTCTTACATTGTAGTTTTACCGTTACAAGTATGTACGAATGAATCGGGGTGCGTGAAATTAAGGGAAGTGCGTTACCAGGCCATAGCATAAGGGTAGCAGTTTATGATTACATGAGTAATTTCATATTTAACATTATAATAACTCGGTAGTGTCAACCAGATGCGTATTAAAAACACCATAACGCCAAGCTAGACAGCCGCGCGGGCAAGGAATGTTCACCACACAGTACAGAGTAGAAATAAATTAAAATTTAAACCCAGATTATATAAATCTGGATTTTATATACAAAGATGCGTCAGACGCTCATCCGCGATCGTCCCATGCGCCTGCCACTGATAGGATCGCGTTGCAGCTGCAATGGATGCCGCACATTCGTTTCACACTGTTATATAACAATACATGTGAAGCATGGATACCTTCAAATTGATAATATATGAAATTATATAAATTGGTGATTTCATCCAGTTGCGTATTTGGATGTCTCACATCCCTAGACAGCCGCGCAGGCAAAACATCTTGTACAAAAAAACGGCACATCCCAGAATCAAGCAAGGACGTGTCCAGAAATTGAACAGAAGCATGTTAGTACACTATTCTGTTAATAATCAGGGCACTGTGTGGAGACACCGCTGTTACAGCCACACTATATTCAGTCCAACCGTGCTTCCATGCATGAGACGATCGCAAGACCACGCCCAAACGCATCTCTCATCGACATTGACTTATTTTAACCCTTTAGTGACTAAATTCATTCCTGAAAATTTTAAATATTTGCTTTTTGAATGCTCATCTGCAGCCAAGGGAAGACAACCCCCGAAAACTTACCACTAGAATGACCGGCACAATTATCGGGCAAGTCATTCCAGCTGTAAATTTCCAAAATTACTCCTCTCCCGGTCCGCAAATGAGCAAACCTCTAGAGCACAAGGAGGCCGGTGTTATCAGGTATCGTCACCAAAGGCTTAAAACCAGATCGAAAATTTGGATTTTATATACAAAGATGTGTAGGGCGCCCTCTCACGATCGCCCCATGCACTAAACACCATGCACCATTCACGATACCCGCTAGCTACGATCGTATTGCGACTACTATGAATGTCGCGCTGTATGTGTTTAGACAAGTTGCAGTAATATGGCATCCAGCTGGGTTGTCGAAGATGTGAAGGGTAGTGGGTGGAGTAAATGGAGTGTTAATTTAGTTTGTTTCCAGTAGACAAATCGAAACAGGACAGGGATTAGGCATACGTTTTTTCTGGATCACACTGGCTACTCGGGATGGGCACATTCATCTTAGTTGTTTTATGTACAGTCACTTCTGGTTCAGATTTGGTCAATGTCTTCATTATCTAGGCACTGTTCCTTTTGCCCACCATCCGTCAGTCTGAAGAAAATATTGCCGTCAAAAGACCACGCACTGTGTACCCTCCCGTCATGTTTTAATTTCAGCAGTTTCTTTAGCATAATGTACCGCTTCTTTGTTAGATCTTCATTTACATAGACACGAGCAAGTTCTGGTTTGGATGATAATACCCGTCTACCTCGGAGAAATTCGGTACGTTTTCTATATGAAATGAATTTGACCATAATCTGTTTCTTGTCGGGACCGATAAAATGTGATCGGGCTATATCACCTGTAGACGCTGTCACATTGGCCGCTTTCGCCACACGAATTACTGCGTCATCTGTGGACTCCTGAGCGCCGAGCACCAAGCCGTTAATTCGGAGGCTCTCGCGGCGACTGTATTGCTCCGATCGATCGTGAAACAAATCATTGCCGCGAACAAGATTAACCATTGTCCGTTCAGTTTCTGCCACCGCTGATGACATGTTAGTAATTATGCGATCATAATCTTGTACTTTGCGCTCGAGGCTTGCTATTTTTTCACATTGTACCAATTGTATGTCTTTCCTATTTGATAAATATTATGTTGAATATTTTGAGACTAATTTTACCGGACGCTGTTGTTGTCGTAAGCAGCAACATCAACCAGTCCAATGAGTTTCAAAATATTCAACTGCCTACATGCATAGTTTACTGGAAATTGATGTTTAATGAGTTCAGGGTTTGACCGTTCCCAACAAAGCGTGGGTGGAGCTTAGACAGGGATGGGCGGGGCATAGCTTAAACTGGTTTTATCCATTGATCAATCCAAATAATATTCTAAATAATATCATATGTGATATACATATTCTCAAACTCGTTTCTCTTTCGAATATAACTAAGCAAGATATGATCTGGAACTCGCTAGACCTGGTTAAAAACCTAGGTATGAAGTATTGGCGTGATCTATCTGCTTAGCTAGCGATGAGCATCGGTAATCTGAGTACGCCGATACGGGTGTGAGGATCATTTCCTTAACACTTGCTATGCGAATCACCAAATAGTAAAATTATTTACAATGCTTTGAATAGGCCTACTATGGTTGCAATTTTGGAGCTAATTCATTTGGCGTCCGAAGTTGCCTTTGATAGAGTAAGAGTATCTATCAATTTAGCGCACGTCACAGCTCGTGTGTGTGTGTGTGTGTGTGTGTCGAATTGTCCTGGCATTGAGACGCCTCGTGTTTCATGATGCAAATTTATAACATATGTTAGGACGTACGGTATGCATAATAAACGACAGTTCAATAGCAGCAATACATTGTTATGCTAACCTTGTATGATTGCAAATTTAAAGCAAAGTATCATACTAGTTTACATGGAAGATCATGCAGTTTCATGACATACTCAATATAATGCGCGGGTGCTATTCTTTCCTCTAAATAACTCAGGGTCACATACTCTTGATAACACAACAGTGCTAATGATATAAATAATAAGGATACCTTTCTCAGCTTTCTTCGCCTCCAGGTAGGCGTCACATGCTTGATTGGGTGTCTCGTTTCCTCGTCTCATCTGGTAGGTATAGCCATAGATATCTTGATGGATGTCATAGCGACCAGCACCGACAAGACATAGGCCAAGGTCCCATGCAAATCGTGCCTGCTGAAATCCACATCTACAACAGACAAGATGCAACATATACAGCATGCGTCGATGATGACTCACCTTGTAACATCATTCCAATATAACTGCAATGTTAAACTTGGAATCACCTATATGCATTTCAAGATCAATTAAAATAGGCCACATAATTCACCTTTAAAGAGTATCCATCTATCAATCTGACGTCATATGACGTCATAATCAGCTAAGTGCCGTGTAGGATAACGTCATAATCATTACGTCATACTCGATGATTCTATTTGGCCCGTCTTTAACTTAAGAATTCTATGTCTCTTCTATTTAATAAACATGCTATTGAATATCTTGAAACTAATTTGACTGGACGCTGTTGCTGCCATAGTCAATAACAGCGCCAAGTCAAATTATTTCCAAAATATCCACTAACTCACCTGTATACTTTTTCTGGAAATTGATAGCCAAAGAGTTCAGAGATCGATCGATTCCAACATATGCGAGGAGTGGGTGGAGCTTAGTTAGAGATGGGCAGGACATAGCTAAAAATGAAAAGGTCCATTGTCACTATGTATATGGCAATACAAATTCGTATTGGCTCATACGAACTATTAGACGATAGAAAACATAAATGTACAGATAACACAAGAAGACAAACTCATAAGATGATTGACCATCCATGAATCTGTGCGTGCCTCACAGAAATTTCAATATATGTATTCACTGATATGCCGCTATAACCAATATCTTGGTCACCAATACCCACCTATTCTCTGCCCTGCATTCTGTGGTGGTGTATTGATACATCTGTATATCGAAGACCTCGTAATGCTGTTCATAGAGGAAGACGTATTGGTTGGTACTCTGTGGCCATGGCAGGTACGGAACTATCACATGCCCGCTTTCAATATCACAGCCTATATCAAAACAAACATGCTATACAGATTAGTCATCAAAATCTAGAATCCCAGGATGCGGATTCTATCACGAGGTCGGACAGGACATATCTGGTCAATGTACTCTGGTGGTAAGATGATATGACGCTATGGATGATACCAGCCGGATTCCAAAGGCAACATGCTCTGGTATGAAGGAGCAACAACAACGGATGCATTCACGATTCAGGCACGTGATTAATTGAGTGCCATTCAATATAGCGCAGCTTACTGGGCCGCTGCTGGGCCTATGCTGTGCCGATACCTTTCAGTATCGGCCCGATATCGGCGCAGCATCGGCACAGTAAGCCGCGTTATCAGGCATTATTTCCTTGGCACACGCATGTGCGTCAAAGTTCCCTCATCGCTGATCATATCGTATACCACGTAGGATGAATTGCAGATAAAGACAAATACAAAATAAGCCAAAATATTACAAAAAGGAAGAGAGAAAGAATCACGCCACAACGGCCAGTTCCGATAAATACTCTGATAGGATTCGATAGGACATTACAAAAATCGTGTTCGAATCCTTACGTTTCGATATTACCTGAAGAGGAGACTCAGGTCTCTAAAGTAACTTTGGAACAGTAGTTCGAACACTGCCATGATGGTGTATCGCTTCATTAAAGCCACACTCAATTACAAGTGGATGAGGGGCATGTTTATGCCCAACGTGAGTCCATCTGAATTGGGATAAGTTTAAATGAGCATGTGTGTTGGGCGATTTAGAGGATACTATGCTGTAGGGTATGAATTAGACCATCAAAGCTGTCGACTCGTTAGACAATTCTTGTCGAACCATCTACATGATACGTATCCCGACAGAACCATTCAAGTGATGGCCAGGAAGCCTGATGCTTAGTGTGTCTCGATCCAATAACACAATGGAGTGAGCTTTGGACACGACAGTTAGGCAGACATCGAGACAGACACGGGTACAAGGAGAACAAGGAGAACAATAAAGGTTAGAGGTCAATATCAGCAAACTGCTTTCGATGCAAGCGCGCATAAGTCCAACTGGTGATCGTGGTGGTGGAGGTAGTGATGTTATCGTTGACGTTGAGGTTGACCTTGGCGTTGGCGTTGGCAGCGGCTGCGGCAGCGGTGCTGGTGATGGTGGTGTGGTGGCTGCGGCCGCGGTGTCGAGAACGACGGCCGTGGCGGAGATCGTGGTGGTGGTGGTGGTGGTGGTGGTGGTGGTGGTGGTGGTGGTGGTGGTGGTGGTGGTTGTGGTGCTGGTGGTGGTTGTGGTGCTGGTGGTGGTGGTGGTGGTGGTGGTGGTGGTGGTGGTGGTGGTGGTGGTGGTGGTGGTGGTGGTGGTGGTGGTGGTGGTGGTGGTTGTGATGATGATGGTGGTGGCGGTGGTGGTGGCGGCGTTGGTGGTGGTGGTGGCGGCGGTGGTGGTGGTAGCGGTTGGTAGTGGTAGTCGTGGTGTAAGTGTTGTTCTTTATGAGGTATTTTCTTACCTTTGATGTTGACAACCATCCAATTAATGTAAGGCGTCGATGGTGTTTCTACAAATGCGAATTCCTCCCCGATATCAGCACGATCCGCGATGATCAAGGTGAAGAGCTTATCTAAAATCAGGAAATGAAGATAATATAGGATATTTAAAATTCATGCCGTTGAGAAGATTAATCACTAAGGATAATAGAGGACTACAATCTACCAGTCAAATATATGACATCATAATGAATTACGTCACAAGTAGGTTGACGTCACAATCAATTACCTCACGAATGACGTTTCAAAGTCCGTCGCAAGCAATTAATAGTCCGCCAAGTCGTACGAATTGTGTCTTTAATATCGAATACACATTATACTAAATATTTTGAAACTAATTTGTCCAAGTCAAATTAGTTTCATCCATTGACATATTGCCAATGCTAATGCTAATGTTCTTGGTGAGAATCTAACCTTTTATATCCATGAGTTCACCAGGTGGCGCATTCATCAAATGCTCCTTCGGCACGATCTTGACCATTGGCGCATTTCGGATTTCAGACGAAGAGAACTCTACTCGCTCTCCATCGTCCCAGTTATGAAGCCATTCCTTTCTGTTCATCTTTCTAAAAAAAACACCAAGAACCCGATGTATAAGAATGATAATCGGGTGTATTTATGCTGCGTACTTTAGACAAGTGACCGCGCTGTCATCATATCGTCGTATCACAAATAACAATAGTCTTATAGATATGAATATTAAACCTTGACTGCCGAAGTTAGCCAAAAAATATCCCGCAATGGAGTCTTTACTAATATCTATACTAAAGTCAAGAGAACGTTATTTTAAAATTTTGTACCACTCGAATGGCTAGCTCGATACGCGAGCCAGTCATTCCAGTGATAACTTATTTAAAAAAACCAGTCTTCTCTTGGACAACAACTGGACACGCGGTATGCAACAATTCAGGGTTTCCTGACCAAATGTAACAAGTAAACGGTATATGGCAGTACACGAAATGCATGTGGCTACTAAATACGATGGACAATTCCACGTTTAGCTATGCCCCGCCCATCTCTATCTAAGCTCCACCCACACCACGCTCGTGTGGGATCGATCGAGCTCTGAACCCCCACACTATGCATTTCCAGAAAACTATGCAGGTAAGCTGATGCATATTTTGAAACTAATTCGCCTGGGTGCTGTTGGTGCCTAAGGCAGCATTAGCGCCAAGTCAAATTAGTTTCAAGATATTCATCAAAATGTGTATTAAATTGTAAAAACATACAATTCATACAACGTGTAAGACTATTAAGCGTTAAAGACGGACTATATCGAGTCATTCATGACGTCATGATTATGATATCAGCCTACACGCCACGTAGTTGATTATGAGCGAGTGCGGAAATGGATTCATGAATTTTATGTTATTCTAGGACATATTGTAAGTAACGGATTTAGAAGCTGGTATGACGAACAGAAAGAGGGATGGAGGGGAGAGAGAGCGAGAGAGAGAGAGAGAGGGGGGGCGGGGAGAGAGAGATGGAGGGAGGGAGGGAGGGAGGAGGGAGGGAGGGAGGGAGGGAGGGAGGGAGGGAGAAAAGGACGACTAGATGAGAGAAAAGAGAGGGTGGGTGGCTGTCAAAGAAAGGGAATCAGTGATCAGAGAATGTTGTCAGCCATGAACAACGAAGAGGAGAGATGAGCGGATGTATTTGCAAAAACTAATATGCTTACGGTAGATCAAACCACACGTGACACAATCCGACACTATCTTCCTCGGCGTGGAACTTTAACCCGATATCATACTGAAACTCGACATCGTTTGGTATCAAGACGTCATCTGTAAATAACAATGCCATGAACATGAACAGCATACAATAGATGGACCCATTCTAACTAGACCCAGCCCATTTCCAGCTAAACTCCACCCTTTGAACTTTGAACCCTGAATTACCAAAATCCCAATTTCCTGGGCAGGAACAGTTCCCAATCAAATTGATGTCAACATATTCAAAATGTTACGTGTATGTTACTTGATATTTCAGATTATTGTAATTCATGGATCAATCAATCCCAACACGGGCACAGTATTGGCGGAGTTTAGCTGGAAATGAATCCCTCTGTTACTCAACATATAACGGTGATGCCCTCAGCGCCTCAAAGAGCGATATTTTAATTTTCGAAGACTATTTTGGGGAATTTACCACTGAATTATTTTCGCCGGCATGACTAATAAAAGTGTAATAGTAAAGAAAATTAAAGTTTTTACTTAGCCAGTGTCTATCTGCAGGCCAAGAGAAGAATATTTTTTAATGTACCACTAGAATGACTGGCTAGGTTAACGAGCCAGTCGTTCTAGCGGTAAAAGTGAAAAAATACTCTTCTCTCGCCCTCTCAAATAGCCATGCCCGAATACACGTCATTAGATATATGGCATAATATTTGTCGGGGTGATCGTTGTTTCCGACGCGTATCTCGCATACAGCGGCAGTATCATTAGGCCACAGAAGGCAATCCTTAGTACGCAGGTTACAGGGCCTTTACTGGACGAATATCGGGCCAATACGACCACTATCGACCAAGTAATGCGCGTTATCGGGGAGGTTTCTCCCGCGTAAGGTTTCTATATTATATATCGCTAACTTAGAATTAATAGAAGAACCCATTTTTAGCTACGGCCTTCCCATTTCTCGCTAAGCTCCGCCCACTTTGTACACGTGTTTAAACTCATTTTAAGGATGTGAACCCTGAATTCACAGACTCTCACTTTCAAGGTAACTATAGAGGTAAGGCGTTGATTAATTTTAAAGGTAATCTGACTGATAGTACATTACGGAAATTAGTTCAACAGGATGTGCATTAACATTTTCAAGAGGAAGCCGACCAAAGCCGGCCTCTGTTGGGGTCTTGAAGAATGTCCATTTGCAGGCTAATAGAGATTATTTTTTGAAAATGTACAATTGATAACCGAGCCAGTCATTCCAGTGGTACATTTTTTTAATGAGTCTTCTCTTGGCCTCTAAACAGACATTCGGTAAGGACATATTTTGAATTTCTTGAACAAATTTAGATGTCTTAAATTGTAAATTCATCAAAGACAATACAATTCAGATGGTTAGTATTGGTTCGGTGCCCTTTGCGCGTCGGACGTCCGTTAATTGCCTATGACGCCAGGTATTAAGTGATGTATTTTGATTATGACGTCAGACACTCAATTGACGTTAACCACTCTTGTTATAACCATTTAATTGTAAAGACTCTGCCATGGTCTTGACGAATGCCCATTTACAAGCCAAGACAAGGCTATTAAAAAAATGTACCAGTGGTATGAATGGCTCGGTTACCGAACCAACCAGCTCAATCAGGTTATACATTTCGAAAAGTAGCCTTGACTTGACCTGCACATTAATACTAAGCAAGAGAAAGTTCGGGTTTTCCTAACCACTAAGGGCTGCTTGTGAATCCAGCCCAAACCTGCCTTTACAATGATTTTGATAAGAATAAATTTTAGGCAAACAGAAGATATTATTTTGTAAATTATACTAGCAGAAAGAGTCTGAATTCTCTTGAAATCTTGACCACTAATAGGTTAATTGATATAAGTTTACATCTTGAGCACATTGATACACAGGAGTTGTTAGCGAAAATGAAAGCGGATATAACTTCACTATGAACTATATTTTAGACCGTACATACTTGTTGGCAATTTATGCACCAGCGTGTTTACCAGTGATCCGTACTGTTTCTTCAGCATGTACATTGTGCGTTTATCTGTTGACAAAAATAAAATAAACAGAGTAATCCGATAATCTTACATATATTCGCTATTAAGCAATAGTGTGATGCGACACTATAATGGATCTTTCCAGTTTTAGTTATGCACCGCCCATCTCTGGCTAAGTTCCACCCACACCTCGCTCGTGTTGCGATCGATCGATCCCCGATCTCACAGACTATAAATTTCCAGAAAACCATACAGGTAAGTTGTTGAATATTTTGAAACTAATTTACCTGGGCGCTGTTGCTGCATATGGCAGCAACAGCACATAGTCAAATTAGTTTCGAAACATTCAACAGCATGTTTATTAAATAATAAATACATACAATTCGTACAACAACACTTACTCCGTCTTCTGTTATGCATTCGTGACGTACTTAGCTGTGTCATTCATGACGTCATTGATTATGACGTCATCCTACCCATCACATAGAAAGATCATACTGTTATATTTTGGATGGATAAACTGGAGAGGTCTATTTGCACGGACCTACAAATGGTAATGTGACGTTTCCATGCATACGGTCAATTTCTGTTTCTCTAAGTTAATCTTCTGATGTCGAAACCAGTACAAAACCTCCTCTGCAATCGCCTTGAGGAATCTCGATGGGCATGCTAATAGAACACTCTTAGGGAAATTTATCACTGAGATGACTCGCTCAATAACAGAGCGAAATATTCCATAGCTAACCTTTCAAAGATGGTATTATATTGGGTTATAGATGGGAATTCTATAAACAAGCAGTTTGATTTTCCTGACCAAATATAGTCATTTTAAAGATTAACATAAACACTACAAAATAGCCTATTTAAAACTCCATTTACAGTTTAAACGGTAACTTAAGAGGATTGGTTATGTAGTATGTTGAGCACCATACAGCAACGCACAAAGGGGAGGTTTTAATCAAGCTTATTTTGCATTGCGAGTTAATATATCTGTAGCGATGTCTTCTCAAGTCACCTTAAGCTCCGGCCACTTTGTATAGGTCTTTGAATACCACCATCAGGCATCAATTCCTAGAATGTCAATTTCAAGCTGGCTATTCAGGTAAAACGTGAATATGCTGAAATTAATTTAACTATGGCAAGAACAGCTTCTACTTACATTTGTTTTAAACTATTGAACATAATGTTGATTCAATGGTAAATTCAGCAAGGATTACAATTTAGAATATCATGTCGGATATTTTCCACTGTCATAACGGAACTGTGTGTTTGATTGTAGCATCAGTTAACAAGTGTCGTATTTGAATTTATGACCTCGGATACTCGAGTAACAGATCGTATCTCTTAATTGGCTGTTTAATAAAACTCATTTGCTAAATTAAATAGATTTTTTCTGCCGATGATGGTGATCATTTGAGATGGATGATCATCGTGTGGGTCACACACATATGCCTATTATATACAGGCTTGTATATTTTCTACCACTTACCTTCCAATGCCTCATGGCATATATAGAATGATGTGTATTTCATAAAAGCTTTCTTGATCGCCATCTTACTCATAGTGTCAACCTTGTGGTATTCGAATACTAGAAGTAAAGAAGAGAAACACCATTAGAGGATAGTTGTATCAAAATCGCATTCAACATAGGTCATATGTATAGTCTTTGAACTTATCTTCTGCTAGTATCTTGCAATGGAGAAATCGAGTTTTAGCTTTTCCCCGCCCATCTCTGTCTAAGCTCCACCCACACCTCGCCTGTGTTGCGATCGATCGATCCCCGATCTCCCTGCCCATCGGTTTCCAGAAAATATACAGGTAAACTGTTGAATATTTTGAAACTAATTTGATTGGCAACAGCGCCTAATCAAATTATTTTCAAAATATTCAACAGCATATTTAGTAAATAGTACAGACATACAATTCGTACAACTTGTCGGACTATTAATCGTTTGTGATGGACTAAATCGCGTCATCCATGACATAATTGATTATAACGTCAGCCTACTTATGACGTAGTTGATTATGATGTCATATGACTGACTGAGAAACTATAATCACCCGTTGCATAGTCACGTATGTTCATGTGTACGTATTATTGAATACATGTAAAACCAATGCCCCTAATATAGCATGTTACTGGGCCGGTACTGGGCCAAAACCAAGCCGTATTGGCCCGGTATTGGCCCAGTACCAGCCAATAACCTGCGTTATGTGGGCATACCTATTTGACATCACCCAATCGCATTTTCTTGGACGGACTATTCAGGACATGGCTGTTATTTTGTATGTGATGGCCAAATGGATACATTCGCACATTTAATTGTGGGCAAAGACACCACATGCTAAAGGGGATTGCTCATAGCAACGCATTGCTTACATTGCCTATGAAGCTCAATCTTTAAAATCGTGTATCTGAGAATCTGTGATATCCCAGGCCAGCATAAAAAACATCAAAGTATGAGTGAATATTGCACGATAGTAAAGAAAATGTAATTAATGTCTCACTGTGCATTGCTCGTAACGTTAAATTAGACCCACCCCACCCCCACCCATAAGATCGCAACACTCCCAGTGTTTACGGGATATGTGGTTGTGATCACATCATCGCGAATTTATGCATACCTTTAACTTCAATGATAAATATGGTTGCATATGTCCCCATTTAACATGATTTTCATTGTACTCGATATCAGCTTTCCAATTTCCAGCTTTGTCCAATTATTCCCACTATCAACTATCCACTATTGAACACATCGAGCCACAAATCTAATCACCATTGACTACCAAATGAATGCGCCAAATATCCTGTACTATTATACTGATACTTACTGCCAGGAAGAGTGTGGTCTAAGTAGAAGGAGCACGCATCTTGAGCTTTCCTAAAGCCACCTATTTGAGCGAGATGAGATGTGTATGGATCTGGGTGAATGACGATATGTCCCAGCGCGCGCTGATGTAGGTGGTAGTCGCGTACGAATGCAGCTTGTTGGAAGTGACATCTGACAAATACAATGCATATTTTGCGAATAAAGACGGCATGGCATGTCTATAACTAAAGCCCTTTTTTGTCAACTGATGATGGGGCATTACCCCGTTGAACCGAGAACACCCAAAAACACCAAAATGCACATTTTGTCAACAAATCTAAATATATGCTTTTTGAATGCCCAAGTGCAGGTCAAGTGAAGACTATTTTTGCAAATTTACCACTGGAATAACTGGCTCGGTTAAAAATAGTCTTCACTTGACCTGCAAATGGAAATTCTTCAAGACTACTGCAGAGGTCGGATTTGGCCGACTTCGTCATAAAAGGGTTAGTAAATATGGTGTTGAGAATTTAGAAACTAATATGACTACAGGCTGTCGCTACCAGCAACAGGTTCGTGAATAAGCTAATTGTGGAAAAAAACCCATTCAACAGCTTACCTGTATAGCGACGTTGAAATTGATCTTCTGGGAATGGATCTTTCCATTTAAGCTATGCCTGGCCTATCTCTAGCTAAGCTCCACTCACACCTCGCTCGTGTTGGCATCGATCCATCTCTGAACTCCGTGACTATCAATTTCCAGAAAACTATACAGGTAAGCTAATGGATATTTTGAAACTAGTTTTACTGGGCACTGTTGCTGCCTATGGCCATTAATATGACTTGGAGTTGTTGCTATCAAATTGGTTTCAACATACTAAACAGTTTACACATATAGAGAACTTAAAAATTAGATTCTGGGAATTCAGGTTTCATTTTTTAAACCGATACCAACACGTAAAATTGTGGACGGGGTTAAGCTAGAGATATCTGGGGCATACCTAGAAAAGGATCCATTTAGTGGAACTAAGAATGATAGTCTCTCATTTAAAAATGTTTCTGACCATCAGTTGATTGCATTTTGCATGTTTGAATGAACATATATAAAGCATCAGTAAATAAGTTTGTCTGACATCGGTGTCTGATACTTATATGGTTGCGCAACACTTTCTCAACTGGTTTGGTATGATTCAGTATTAACGCTTTGAGCCGTGAAGTCTCATACGTTCAAGTTCAAGACAAGCAAATGTATAAGCTGTGGAATATCCAATCCCGCTTGTGCCATCATCACTTCAAAACGCTCAAAATGTTACGTATATCAATTAACCATTTAAAGGCTAAGAACTTTCAAGAAAATTTAAATTTCTGCTCAATTATTGTTGTCCATTTGCTGGTCACGAGAATAATTTTTTTTAAATTATGACTAGATTTAACAAAAGATAGTTTCTGAAGAGGTCGTTTTGACTGAGATGACTGTTACCGAGTTAGAAGTCAAGATATTTCGATTCTTTCCTTTGGCAGTGTCATTTTGCAGGTCCAGAAGATAGTATTTTTGAAAGATTTGCAGTGGAATGACTGACTCTGTAACCGAGACAGTGATGCCAGTGCCAATCTTTAGAACATAGTCTTCTCTTGGCCTACAAATGGACATTTCTGAAGGCCTCTGCATATGCCGTTTTTTGCCGTTTTGAACGTTATAGGGGTAAGTTGAGACATGAGGGGTTAATGACAATAGATCTTTTTAGTTATGCCACGCCCATTTCTAGCTAAGCTCCACCCACACCGCGCACGTGTTGGGATCGATCAATCCGTGAACTACCCGACTATCAATTTCCAGAAAACTATATCGGTAAGCTGTTGAACATTTGGATACTTATTTGTCTGGGTGCTGTTGCTGCCTAAGGCAGCAACAGCGCCCAGTCAAATTAGTTTCAAAATATTCGCGAAAATGTTTATTAAATGGTAACAACATGAAATTCCTACAACTTGTCGGAATATTAAGCGTTAAATGACGGACTAAATGGAGTCATTCATGTCATGATTTATTATGACGTCAGTATATACGTCACGTAGTTGAGTATGACGTCATGTGATGTATGGATAAACTGGAAAGGTTCATTAATTGGTATTTCTGGTATTCATGGCAGTTGAACCAGAAATATATATATGTTAGCTTGGGAGCTCACGAACTAACAATGACAACTAGAAATTGCCCTACCTTGTTTGAACCTTTATTTTTTATTCAATGTTTCCAATATTTTTATTAAAAATCAAGATGAAAGCTAGGATCATCTTCGCTTCCAGGTGCTGCAGTTTTTGTGCGTATCAGAAGTGTATGAGATATCCATTGGTATCTGATCGGATCCATATGCGGGTGTATAAATTATTACCCTAGTCTGGAAATCGTAAGCGTGTGTGTGCGCGCGCATATGTGTGCTTGTGCTTGTGCTTGTGCGTGTGCTTGTGCTTGTGCTTGTGCTTGTGCTTGTGCGTGCGTGTGCGCGTGTGTGTGCATGCGTGCGTGCGTGCGTGTGTGTGTTGTTCTTGTTGTTGTTGTTGCTGCTGCTGTTGTTGCTGCTGTAGTAGTTGTGGCATTAGCTGGGTGGTGGTAACAGCATCATCATCAGCAGCAGCGGCAAAACCACCGCCAGCAGCAGCAGCAACAATAGACGCAGTAGCAGCAGCAGCAGCAGCAGCAGCAGTAGCAGTGTCACTTACCTATGCTGGTAACGGCAAACGTCTGACTCAGTATAGTCACCGATAGCGAAGTCATCATGAATATGATCGTTTTGCTCATACACAAAGACCTGCATGTTTTCAGTCATTCCAGACGGCTGGTAACACTTCACAGTGTCGCCTTGATGGCAATAAAAGTGAACAAAAAAAATGATAAATGAAGAGAGTACACGCTATTAAATGTTCACAAATGTAAATAATGTGCATGCGTTTTAGGATCTTGATGATGTGACGTGTAATGTGTGAATACTTGCTGATAGTATTAGGATTCGGATATTTATGTTGACACTTTGAACCCGAAAAGTAAAAAAAGAAATGCCACGTGTATGGTATAAGAACTATACTGTTGACTGATTTGAATGTAGTTTGACTGCTTCCTATTAGATTAGCTTTAATATGTTTTGCAGCTTCCATCTATGCTTTTCGTGGAATTGAATTTTTGGAACCTCAGTGTTCAATGTGGATGTAAATTATTTACATTTGTGAAAATCTAATAGCGTGTACTCTCTTTGTGCCCTTTTTGTATGTATGTTGATTAGAAGATAAATGCATGTTATTGTGAACTGAATGGCATCTACATCCACTTCATTATAGGCTTACTAGGTATTATTAGGTCAGGCACATGCATTGGCGCCGGACGTGTACTACTTTGTTTTATCACATCATTAACGGATAAATCTGATCTGTCTGTCAAGAATATGACGTCATAGTCAAATATGTCATATGTAGGCCGGCGTCATAATAAAAAATGTGTAATGAATGACGTAACTATGTCCGCCAGGAACCTTGAACAGTCTGTCAGTTGTACAAATCGCATGCCATTACAATGAAATAAACATTCTGTTGAATATTCTAGACTGATCTGACTGGGAACTGTTAGTGTCCATAGGCAGCAACAACACCCAGTCAAATTAGTTTCCAGATATTCAACAGGTTAGCTGAATAGTTATCATGAATTTGGGATATTTGGAACTCAGGATTCAAAGTATATATATATCGATCCAAACATGTGCGAAGTCTGTGTGGAACTTAGCTTGGGATGGGCGGGGCATAGCTAAAAGTGGATTCCGCCATAGTGTGTTTATGCCGTCATTATTTGGAACAGTGTCCAGCCAAATTAGTTTCAAAATGTTCAACAGCATGTTTATTAAATGGTAAAGACATACAATTCGGACAACAACGCTTAGTCCATCCGCAATTAAGCGTTTGTAACGAACTTAGCTACGCCATTCATGACGTAATTGATTATGACGTCAGGCTACACGTGACGTAGTTGATTATGACATAATAAAATATTATGAAAACTGTATTACCTTTAGCCACATCACATCCTGGAATGTTGGTGACCATCCACACAAGGAACGGTATATCAAAGGATCCGAGGTCATCATATCCTGGTGCACGATCTACCCATATCATGGTATATAGGCCGTCTATGTAAACAGATATACATACATCATAGTTTATTTCACATTTAATTCACTGAACAGTATATGGTACAAAGCAGACCTGATAAAAAGAACATAAATAGGTTACCATGTTTGCAAAACAAAAACACAAACATGTTAGTTAGTACAATTTTGGACACGATGTAAGAAGTTTTCAAATACAAATTTTTTTTTAAAGTATTTTCATTTGTTTGGACGCCATTGTTGCTATCTGCTGCTATGCTATTCAATCAGATTGAGTTCAAACTATTCAACACTACGTTTATTTTCCTTTTGATACATGATAACTTATTTCTGAGCTGTACATAAAAAGCACATGTTTTTGAGAGCAGGAGGCCATTCTTAACTATCTGCCTGCGAATGTTCTGCCTGTCTACATTTTCCATTAAGTTTAACTATAGATATGCTGAATATTGTGAAGATAATTTTACTGAAAGTTCTTGGTGGCATGCAGCAGTCAGACAGTTACGTGCATGAGTCACCATTGGAAGATGCGAGTTGATTTATTATGTATGCCAGCCAGTCATCCAGCCGTCTATCCACCAATCCAGCCAGCCAGCCAGCCAGCCAGCCAGCCAGTCAGCCACCAGTCAGCCACCAGTCAGCCACCACCCAGCTAGCCAGCCAGCCAGCCAATCAACCAACCAGCCAGCCAGCCAGCCAGATAGTCAGCCAGCCAGCCAGCTAGCCAGCCAGCCAGCCAGCCAGCCAACCAGCCAGCCAGCCAGCCAGCCAGTCAGCCAGTCAGCCAACCAACCAACCAACCATCCAAACAGTAAGGTACCTAGTCAGCCAGACAACCATCACACCACCCCGCCCGCCTACCAGCTAGCCAGCCAGACCGTCCAAATAACCAACCAGCCAGCAGGCTAACCATACAGAGAGACAGGCAGATAGACAGACAGACACATTTGAAACCGTAGATTTGAGATACACACCGAAATCTATTCTAGCATCTAATTATATAGTCTAATATGTGATGGGGAGCAAACCAATCATTTTAGCCAGACGATTATGGCATACTAGGATATTTCACGCGTCAATCGGCACAGCGTAATGTGACCATTATTGACCTGTATATTTCTGTGTTTCTTACCATGAATAGGTTCGCCATGGAGATCAGCGATGTGGACCTCAGGCGCATGTCTGTTCTGTGCGGCAAAGAGTTCCTCGCCGTCCAGCGCTACTTTTTCATGCACTTCTCTAAGTAAAACAATAATAATAATAATAATAATAATAATAATAATAATAATAATAATAATAATAATAATAATAATAATAATAATAATAATAATAATAATAATAATTAAATCCGACCTGCCACATCCGTATTCAGAACGCATGACTACACACACATACATCTAACAGTCAAATTAATTTCAAAATAGTCAAGAAGAAATCAAGGATCTTTTCATTGCGACCTAACAAGTGGGTAATTTTGATTATGACGTCAGATGTTTGTGTGAGAACTTGGTTCCTTCGATTTAATTAATAAACTGAATTATCGTATGCGGCTAAATGCAGCATTTACTTAGGCCATGCTCACACTAGAGAGTTAATCTGGTGGAGCGCCATATTGAAGTATGGAGTTATTCCGTATTCACCATCTAGTGTGAACAGGACAATACTAGGGCCGTGTTCTCACTGGGGAGTTAACCGGGAATGACGTCATACATCAGTGAGAACACGGCCTTAGCCGGCGTAACTCCATACTGATGTGTGACGTTATTCCCAATTAACTCTCCAGCGACAACACGTCCTTAGGCCGTGTTCTCACTAGAGACCTAACCGGCGTAACGAGGTATGGCGTTATTCCAGATTAACTAGTGTTAAGCTAGTCGGAAGCGTGCACGCTTTGATAATGTTTGTACAATTTTAGACCGCGCAGAGTGTTGGTAAGACCGTGCTCGCACAAGGGAGATAATCCAGAATAACACCGTACTTCAGTATCGCGTTACTTTGGATGAACTATCTATAGTATGAACACGACATGGCAGTTTTTGAAAGAAGCAGACAGAATAACCACTCATGCTGTTCACATCCCAAAGTTGCATAATGGTTCTGGTAAGGTTAAGCTGGCTGCCTCTACTTACGGCAATGTGTATTTCACATTGCAAAGTTGAATCTCCTCTTTTGGAGCCCAGAACATGGCCCCGATTTTCATTGTGCATTCCTGACTCATATCGATTAAAGTATCTGCAATAATAATAATAATAAAAATAATAATAGTAATAATAAATAATAATAATAATAATAATAATAATAATAATAATAATAATAATAATAATAATAATAATAATAATAATATGGAGACTATTGTTTAAAATTGACCACGGAAATGACTGGCTCGGTAACCGAGCCAGTCATTACATTGGTAAAATTTAAAAAAAGTCTTCTCTTGGTCTGCACATGGACACTGACTAAGCGAAAAATTTACTTGACCCTTGAATCGTCAAGCCGGCTAAAACACGCTCTTAAAAACAATTTTCCTAAATTCCAGTGGTTATGTTTGCAAAAACCGCATTCTTTTGGCCAGAAAATGGTTATTCGCTGAGCAAATATTTGAATTTTCTTGGAAAATCTTGATACATTATACGGGTAATCGAAAAAAGTAGCATTTTGAGCGCTTTAGGGCGCTGTTGACATAAAGGTGGTTAAGCGATGATAAAAGAGCAATGATCATAACGTACGTACCTTGTCTATTCTCATGAGCGAACAAGATATGCTCCAACATTTTTGCCCATTCCTGATGCTTGTAATGCTCTACAAAACAAAACAACAACAACAACAACAACTACAACAACAATAATAATAATAATAATAATAATAATAATAATAATAATAATAATAATAATAATAATAATGATGATGATAAAAATAATGATGATGATGATGACAAAAATAATAATAATAATAATAATAATAATAATAATAATAATAATAATAATAATAATAATAATAATAAGAGCAAAAGTACCAACCCCACTATAATGTGAATGGATCTTTCCAGTTTATCCATCCATCATCTGACGCCATATGCCGTAATACTCAACTAAGTGACCCGTAGGATGACATAATAGTCAATTCCAACATGAATGACTCGATTTAGTCCGTCTTAAGCGCGTAATAGTCCGATACGGTATACGAATTGCATGTCTTTACTATTTAATAAGCAGTGTGTCAAATATTTTGAAACTAATTTGACTGGGCGCTGTTGCCGCCATAGGCAGCAACAACATCCAGTCAAATTAGTTTCAAAATATTCAACAGTTTCCTTGTATAGTTTTCTGGAAATCGATAGGCTTGGAGTTCATGGTCCGATAGAACTCAACACGATATATGTGTGGGGAGCTTGGGTACAGATGGGCGGGGCATAGCTAAAGCTTGAACGGTCCATTACACGCGCTATATGCACCCTATGATCGGAGCCTCAAGATCCTAGGTCTGGAAAATATGAGTGTATGTACTAAATGTGCCGTTTCTATCGACGTGTATTTCCAAGTTACTTAAAAATGCATTCCGATATGCGCTTACTGAACCCGTCACCTATATATTTGATTTTTTGATATGAAACTAAAAGTAATTCTTGCCCACTCCAATATGAATGGATGCGCTAAATTTGCTGATTCTACCCTCTTGCAAGCCAGAGATCTGACCGAAAAATTGTATATTAATGTATGCACTAAGTGCTCTCATGAACTAGATATTTGACCATTTGACCCGAATCTTAAGCTCCCACTACAATGAGGCGCGATTTAACCATATGTGCAAAAGTGGTTGTTTCTACACTTTTGCATTCCAAAGTTATCGACGGATATTGTGTATTCAAGTATGTAATTAGTGGTCACGTGACATAGATCTTTGACATTTTGATCTGAACTCAAAGTCTTTCTATTCGGCCAGGATATGAAAGGAAATGCTTGATTTGGTAGGTACACTCTTTGTTTTCCAGAGTTATGGCCACAAATGTGTATGTCGGCATTAGAATAGTGACCTCATGGTCGAGTTTTTACCTTTTGACCTGAAACTCAAACTATTTCTAATCAGCGAAAATATCATTGATTCCCAGTTTATGGCCAACTTGTGTACTTGAATATAGACTTAGGCGTTGTTCTCAATAGAGACATAGGCCTTGTTCTCACTAGACACTTAATCAGGAATAACGCCATACCTCAGTATTGCATTGCGCCGCTTAAGTCTCTAGTGAAAACACGCCCTTAATAATGAATACCGCCATACTGATGTATGGCGCTATTGCTGACTAAGTCTCTAGTGAGAACACGGCCCTAGATATTTAACCATTTGAGTTGAATCTCAAAACTAATTCTAGTCAGCAAAAATATGAATGGATAAGCCAAATTTGGTGATTCTACCTTTGCATTCCGGAGTTATGGCAACAATGTGTGTTTTGGTATGAACCTAGTGACCAGTGAGCTAAATATTTGACTTTTTTGGTGAGAATCTCAAAGCTCATATAGCCAGTCAGATTATGAATTGATGTATCAAATTTGGCAATTCAGCATTCTTGCATTCGTTAGTTAGCGTAAATAGGTGCATTTCGGTATGAAAATTGTAACCTCGTAACATATATATTTGCCATTTTGATCTGATTCCTCTACATACACACACACGCGAGCGCACACACACCACCTTAGACCCAATATGATCGTGTGCCCAACTTTGGTGATTCTACCGTCTTGCGCTCCGGTTATATGCTGCAGACAAACAGACAAACCGACAGACAAATAGATGGACGGCACGACAGACAAATGGACGGACGGACGAATGGACAGACGAACAAATAGATGGATGGATGGACGGATGGACGCCAAGCCGGAGGGATGACGGATGCCAAGACGGACGGATGGACGGAAGGACAACAGACAGTGGATGAACGACGGACAGACATACAAACAGCGAGATCGACAGACAGACAGGCAGGCAGGCAGGCAGGCAGGCAGGTAGGTAGTCAGGCAGGCATGCAGGCAGGCAGGCAGGCAGGCAGGCAGGCAGGCAGGCAGGCAGGCAGGCAGGCAGGCAGGCAGGCAGGCAGGCAGACAGACAGTGAATGGTGGAGGAGTTGGAGGATGTGGTAAAGGAGGAGAAGGCGAATGGAGGAGGCGGACGAGGAGGAGGAGGAGGAGGAGGAGGAGTGGGGTGGTAGAAGAGTGTGGGGGAGGAAGGAGGGCGGATGTCTGAGGATGATGAATGAGGAGGGCGGAGGAGGGGTGGAGAAGAGGAATATTATAAGAAGAAGCAGGAGGAGGGAGATGCGGAGGAGTGGGTGAGGCGAGGAAGAGGTGGTAGGAATATGAATAATTACCGGATGCACCGTCCTTCATTAGTACATTACTCAGCATCTTGAGAGCTTTCATGTGGTCCATCTCCATACCTGTCGTCAAATTACATATCATATATTACATTTCCCATTGATTTCAGGCAATTCTATTTTATGGCGGAATGCTGTTTACTTGTCTTAATTCATTCAATGTGCACCAGCGTGCGTGCGTGCGTGCGTGCGTGCGTGCGTGCGTGCGTGCGTGCGTTCGTGCGTGCGTGCGTGCGTGCGTGCGTGCGTGCGTGCGTGAGTGAGTGAGTGAGTGAGTGAGTGAGTGAGTGAGTGAGTGAGTGAGTGCGTGCGTGCGTGCGTGTGTGGGTGCGTGCGTGCGTGCGTACGTGCGTGCGTGCGTGCACGTGTGCATGTGTACGTGTATGGGCATGCAAACGTATGCGTGTGCGGGGATGGGGCGGGGTGGGGGTGGGGGTGCGGAGTGGTGGTCGGTGTGTGTATGTGTATGTGCGGGCGTGCGGCCGTGAGTGCAGGTGTGTGCCTGCAAGTCTTTGTTCATATCTGCGTAGATATTTTAGCGTGTGTCTCTGCGTATGCCTCTGCATTCACGTGTTCGTGGGTACGTACGAGCGTGTCACTGCACGTGCGTGTGTGCGTGTGCGCGTCTGCGTGAATATCCACAGATATATACCCGTTTTTGCCTCTGCTTCCACATGTGCCGCCTTCTCCATATTACACTCCTCCTCTACCTCCTCTTCCTCTTCCGCTTCTTCTGACCAGGCCATCGGTTCCTCGGCCATTTCCTTATCCATCATGCCTTTCATCATGCCCTTCACCTTCTCCATTTTCATTCCGCAGTGCTTCAAGTACTTATAATGTTCAATAAGAGCCCAAGCATCGTCCTCTGCAGACAAAATTAAATTCATTAATTTAAATCATTTAGATATATATCCACATCAGACGTTTACAGTTTTAGCTATGCCCCGCCCATCTCTAGCTAAGCTCCACCCACACATCATTCGTGTTGAGGTCGATCGATGTATGAGCTCCCTGACTATCAATTTCCAGAAAACTAGACAGGCAGGATGTTAAGTATGAATTTGCGACTAATTTGACAGCGTCTGGTCAAATTAGTTGCATAATATTCAACAGAAGGTTTATTAAACAATAAAGACACAATTCCTACAACAACGTCTTCAACTATTCGTTTGTGACGTACTTATCTACGCCATTCACAACGTCATAATGACGTCATTGATTCTGATGTCATTTTATACGTCACGTAATTATTTATGACGTCATATGATGGATGGCTACGGTGGCAAGGCCCATTGTGATTTGGATTTCAGATAATGTATTTATCTACTAAAAGCATTGGAGGAATCCACTTTTGTCTATGCCCCACCCATCTCTAGCTAAGCTCAATCCACATTTTGCCGGTGTTGGAATCGATTGCACCCCAAACCCCATGGATCTAAAATCCTATACAGGTAAGCTGTTGAATATTTTGAAACCAATTTGACTGGGAACTGTTGTGCAGCGTCCAGTCAAATTTCAAAATCTTCAACATAGTTGTTATTAAGTCGTAAATACATACAATTCGTACGCATGACGGACTATTTAGAGTTGTTCACGGACTCAGGTATACCTTTTATGACGTATATTAATTATGAAGTCAGCCTACCATTGACGTATTTGATTTGAGTATGACGTCAAATACTTGAGTAACAGATTGGATTCATGCACATTAGAGATCCATTTCTAGGTGTCTCCTATCAATTCACCTTTTCAGAGTATCCATCCATCATCTGACCACGGGCCTATATAATCAAGCCTGTTTAACCGCTCAAGTCGGACAAAACACTCTCTGCCGTAACTTTTAGGAACGTCCATATGCAAGCCAAGTGAAGACTATTTAAAAAAGTTACCACTTGAATGACTGGCTCGGTAGCCGAGCCAGTCTTCTTCTTCTTTTCGTTCACTGATCATACCGCCAGTCCTGTAAGTGACTATCGACATGATCATAAGCGTTAAGCGCGTGGATCCATGGTTTATTAGAGTGCGCCGTGCGGCCTGGAACCTCCGTCTTCAGCACTCGAGGTTTCTGTCAGGGTTACCTCACCCTTACCTCCTTTAGTCGCCTCTTACGACACGCAGAGGATACGGAAGGTGTATTCTAAGCCCCACCTACAGGGCAGGCCGAGCCAGTCATTTCCAGGGTTAAATCATAACAAATTGCATTGCGAATAGACAATGACTCGGCGAAATTTTGTATTTACTTGATCATTAACCTTGCTTTGTTCACAAGAAGCTTACAATTGTACGACAGCAGAAAGCTATTTTCGTACATTCTAGTGATCTATTTACAAAGACAGTCCTCTATTTGCAAGCAAATGAAGATTCGCCGAGCAGAATTTCAATTTTCTTAACAAATCCTGGCCTAGCGTTTTGAGACGCCGTTGCAGGCCACGGAAAGTACACGTTCCCGCAGTCCTGGCAACCACCTTTTACTGCAGGGCAAGCACATTTTAACCCATTGGTTGCCCTGGGGACACCATTTGTTATTTTCAGGGCCTGTATATGCACTCATGGTGAGTATTTATTTCATTTAGTCTAATATAATGCTTGAGTTGGTATTTACAAGGATTCTGTCGTTAGTTTCGCTTACAACAATGCATATTTTCAACATAATTTTTAGAAATGTGGCAACCTGGAAGTACAGTCGGGGCAGGGGCGGATCCAGGAGGTCATTTGGGGGTGGGGGTGGGGAGGGGGTGGTGGGGCACCCACACTTTCAAGGGAGTTAACTATTAAAATGCGCGCATTCCGCCACCAGCAGGTAAGTAAAAAAAAATTGACAGTCCCGCCTGGGAGGGGGCACTTGCCCCCGGGTGCACCCCCTGTATCCGCCACTGCGGGAAACCTAATTTAAAAGGCATACGTGCCCCCGGGGGAAGCAAAAAAAATTCTAATTTTCGAGCCCCGCGTTGATACGGGAGGGCTTATCGCTAAAAACACGAAAATTCGTCGACAATGCGAGAACCATTCTGTTCGGAAATTTGAAGTTAATTTGACTGGGAGTTGTTGCTGCTTATTAGCTTCAAACTAGTCAGCAGCTCGCACGTAGAGTTATCTATAAATTGAAATTTTGGGAATTTTGTATCTAACCCTTTAGCACTCATATCGGCCAAACAGGCTTCTGAAATGGTCCTGAGAAATGTCCACTTGCAGACCAAGAGAAGACTGTTTTTGAAGATTTACCGCTGGAATGGATGGCCCGATAATCGAGCCAGTTATTCCCGTAGTAAATTTCGATAATTTGTGTTATCTTGGTCTGCAAATTGACATTTTCTATAAGAAAATTGACATTTTTCTGACCAAATTTAAGGGGTAATGGGTTAATGGGAATTTAAGCGCTATTAGATGGCGGGTATATCAGAGAGGATAGCAATGGGGTAGATTATGCGTAAACCACATTTCACGTGCGTCGATCTTAATGTATTCATACCTCTAGAGACGTCACAGTTGTGAGGAGCGATCGTGTGACATTAGCTATAATATGTCAGGGATTCGCAAGATGGACTGTTGCAGCAGGTTCACTTCGCGAGAGACGGTTGTCTAATTTTGACGCAAACTTGAATGATTTATGGCCAACTCGCACTGACCAATAGACGGATCAGATTTAGCAGGCTATTTTCTAACACCATAATCAAAATACGTCGTTTAGTCGACATCAAAATCAAAATGACGTATCTCCGTTGGGAAAATCGGAATGTCCGTTATGAAAGAGAACATCTTAAATGGCCTTGATACATTTATAGTTGATAAACATTCTGTTGAATATTTTGAAACTAATTTGACAGGGAGATGTATTTACCCATATGTAGGAACAGGCTCCAGTCAAAGTAATTTCAAAATATGTCAACATAATATGTAGTAAATCTTAAAGGATTTTGGCGTTTCATGTTAAAAGGGCTAAACCAAAGTAGAGATCGAGGGACAATATCATACATTTGTGCGCAAATACGTCTTAGGCCGTGTTCTCTCTAGAGACATAATCAGGAATAACGCCATACTGGCATATGGCGTTCTTTTGTGATTAAATCTCGAGTGAGAACACGGCCTTATTGTATAATTATACATGTGTGTATTTCCATATGCGTATGCTTTATGCGTGCCCTATGTCTGACGTATCTACCGTGATGTTGAAATGATGAAATTCTCATTATCAGCCATGATAGGAAGTAAAGTACAATATATTGTTTTCAGGATTGATTTATTAACTTACCGCAAAGATCGCCATGTTTTACAGCTTTCCATAGAAAGTGTACAAAATCTTCGATCTCTGTAATAATAATAATAATAATAATAATAATAATAATAATAATAATTTATTTTTTTATTTTTAAATATTTTATCACTGTGTATGCCCCATCTGGTTGTTTGGGTATACAACATTCACGTGTATGTTAATTGTATATATCGCATAATTCACATAAAATAAATAAACATTAAAATAAATAATATGTAAATTCCTTTGAGAGCGAAAAGACAAATTCAAAAACTCATTTACAATTTTAATAAAGAATATGTTGACTATTTTGGAACTATTTTGACTGGGCACCGTTGCTGGTTATTACAGCAACATGTGCTAGTCAGATTAGTTTTAAAATATCGAGTATCTTCCCTGTATAATTATCTTGAAATTGAGATGTTGGGCATTCACAGTTGAAAGTGCTAAGCACGTATTGCTTTTGAAGTGACTGGAAATTTGCGCAAAAATAACAGTTCATACCTATCTTAATCTGTCATTAGTTTGGACCACATTTTCGCGATAATCATTTAACCATTTCACATCAAATCCGCACAAAAACAAAATCTGCTGCATGAGATGAGTATTCTTACTAAAAATTTACAAATGCAATGACTGGCTAGATAATCAAGCAGTCAGTTCAGTTGTGAATTTAAAAAATCGTCTTCTCATGGCCTACAAATTGACATTCGACAAAATATATTTTATACTTTTGACCACATTTAGCTATAACAGGGTTAAGTTCAATCAGTAATAACACTGTTATTGATAAATAGTGGAAGGTTCCAGTTTATCCATCAATCATATGACGTTATAATCAACTACGTGACGTGTTTGATGAATGACATAGAAAGGTCCATCACGATCGCTTAATTGACGACAGACTAGGCGTTATTGTACGAATTGTATGCCGTTACTATTTAATAATCATTCCGTTGATTATTTTGAAACTAATTTGACAGGGCACTGTTGCTGCTATAGGCAGCAACAGCACCCAGTCAAATGAGTCTCCAAATCTTCAACAGATTACCTCTATAGTTTTCTTGAAATTGACAGTCCGTAGGTTCAGGGATCGATCGACCCCAACACGGGCGACGCGTGGGTGGATCATAGCTACACATGGGCAGGGCAAAGCTAAAGCTGGATGCCTCCATTGCATGAGACTATCAGAAGATAAGTTCAACGACTGTGCATATGACGTATATTGAATACGATTTAGATACAACTATCCTCTAATCATATTCCTCTTCTTTACTACTAGCACTCGCATACCACAAAGTTGACACTATGAATAAGATGTTAATAAAAAAATCCGTGTACAGTACCCATGCCCTTGTACATGTGCTCAACCATAGGCATCTCATCTGGCAGTTCTTTCTCTTTCATATCCTCCACGGGCTCTTCTTCCCAACGAGGTGCCCATCCATGGGCGTAACCCGTAACTGTTTAAGAAAAACAAGAACTTTGTTAACACCCTCGCTGTTGCAAGCCCCCAGTTAATAATTCCGCTGAACACACACTCTTGACTTGCTGAATATTTTGAAATCAATTTGACTGAAAGTTGTTGTTGGCTTAGCCACCAACAACCGTCAGTGAAATCGTTTTCAAAATATTTAGCAGGTCCAGAGATATAACCCCTGGAATGTGTCGTCTGCAAAATTTCAGCGGTCAGATGGTTAATGATATCAAGATCTAAAAACATGACAGCTCATTATAAAATACGCTTTTCCCGGAGTGACGTCATTGCGCCGGGCTTCCCCTGACTTACCGAGTGTGACGCTGTTGGTTGGTAAGGCCAACAAGCCATCACCTGATCCACGTTGTGTTAGGCTACTATTACGCAAATAGATACAGCATATTAAACATTTCCGGTGATAAACTACAATCATGCTATTATTGGTATCATACAGTATTGGAGAATGCATCCTATTGTTTAAACATGTACGTACTTTCTTTATTTTTGCAATATTTTCACTGAGTTATTTGCATATAAACAAACACGCGCTATTTTTACCGAAATTCGGAAAGTCAAGCAGACAATAGGGTACATTCAAATGATTAAGTAGATAACACTTTGCACACATATAGCAACTAATACATGCACGTAATAGAGCATTGGCTTAGTTTTCTTGCTATGTAAGCCATGCCTATATTAATATTACGATATTAGATCTTCATTTAAACAACTTAAAGTGTCTTGCATCTGGGCATAACAACAACGCCATGCTTACCCTTTCATGATGAAGCCGGCCAAAACCGGCATCTGTGGTGGTCTTGAAGAATGTCCATTTGTATACCAAGTGAAGACAATTTTAGAAAATTTACCCCTGGAATGACTGGCTCAGTAACTGAGCCAGACATTCCAGTGGGAAATTTTCAAAAATGGTTTTCACTTGGCTTGTAAATGGAGATTGAATAAGCAAATATTTAGATTTTTTGATACAATTTAGTCATTAAAGGGTTAAATTAAAATTACAAAAAGAAAATACATTTCCAAAATATAAATTGTATCGTACTTTGAAAAATTCAATTGAAATTGTAACTATCTAAAAATATAAATTAACTTACCGAGACAGAGGAGCAAGACCGAAAAAGCGACGGAGGAAAACATCGTGACTATAGTGGCTGATTGTTTCCGCCTACATCCACATTTGCAAACTTGATTGCATTTATAGATCAGCTCGTCGATGGCGTCAATTTGGGCGTGTCTCCTCGTTTCTTACTCAGGAATACTTAGTAGGCGTGCCATATTTCTGTTTGAGCGCTATACCCAGCCTTATTCCTGCCCATTCCGTATCTACAAGTTAGCCCTGAAAATATCATGTTCTAACGGAAAATATAACAGAGTCACGACTTTTAATTATTAACAATGGGTTTGCGATAACCCAGTTTCCTTGTCTTTGAACCTGGCATATTTAGTAGGCGTTGTGTCGTTTGTTTACATTCGTGGCCCAACTCGGTGTGCCACACGTTTCCCTTGAAGGATATCAATTCTAGAAACATGATTTTTTCTTAAGATCAACAACTGTTTAGCAATTCAGGTCGCGAATATTTATTAAACGCGTTTTCCGTCTAACGTGGCAGGTCAAAAAGGGTATACGTTTCAGAATCGAGCACGGATGGGCCTGATTCTAAAATAAATACATATACGTATGCAGTTAGACTTGGTAATCGTCTAATAGATAGCGCCCGCTCAAAGGTCAACTTAGACGCACTTTTCCAGAGACACGCATTGTTACAACAGCATTCAGTTAAGCAACAGTTTTACGAACCTGTTGCTGCAAAACCTATTTGCAGTATGAATGTGATTTGTTGTTGAAATTGATATAAATGGTAGTAATTCTTGCTATTCGTATTACTGAATGTAGGGATGCTCTTGGGAGATACCGCAAGGTAGGATGCAATTCACCTTTCAGGAATAGCCATGCTTTCATCTGACGTCATATGACGTCATAATTAGCTAAGCGGCGTGTAGGATGACGTCATACTCATTGCGTCATACATGATTGTATATGGCTCGTCTTTAACTCTTAATAGTCCGACACTTTGCACGAATTACATGTCTCTACTATTTAATAAATATGCTGTTGAATATTTTGAAACTAATTTGACTACATGTATAGTTTTCTGGAAATTGATAGTCAGGAAGTTTAGAGATCGATCGATCCCAACACGGGCGAGGTGTGGCTGGAGCTTAGATAGAGATGGACGGGACATAGCTAATTATTAACACTGATATTTTAATGTCACGGAAGCTAAATATTCGACGATCAATGCACTTGTGGACAAGTTGCACATGGCTATGGAACTAGTTGGTTGGAGATAACTCCTTCGCGTTCTATGTGCATTGTCAATAAGTTGACCTTCATCTCATTTGACATTGCTTTTGTGTAGATGCTATTTCATTTGGGGTTGCCTTCCCGAAGGAACCGGTTTGTTCTTTCCTCGATAACTCTATGTGGTTGGTTCCTCACAATCACCAGGAATCAAACGACACATATTGTACGACTTTACGATCGTCCCGTGCGTAAATTCGGGAAAATTAATAAAAGTATTTTCTATCGGCGTTTAGCAGCTTGACAAAAGCAGACATTTTGTAAGCCTGAGAATTTACGTCAGAGTGGGACTCGTCCTCCGCTTGTCTCCGGTCCGTGGTCATAGTGCGGTGTTCCTTCTTTCTTGGAACAGCTACTCCGGGTACGAACAGTGGAGGCAACAGCTCTACCATTCCTGTATCTGACGTCATAATCAAATATGTCACTTGTTGGATGACGTTAGAATCAAAATAACGTAGATCATATACGAAAACGGTAACGACGCCATAATGTGTCTGAATTTGTATATAGGTGGTAAATTTATGATCTAATTTTAAAATTTTGTTTAATATTTCGAAACTAATTTAACTGGGAAAATTTGTTTCAAAATATTAAACCGCTTAACTGCATAGTTACATTGGAAGTTAGATTGCGGAACATACCTAGAAATGGACGGGGAATAGCTTGAAATGAGTTGTAAATAGCTAGAAACGGGCGGTGAATAGCTAGAAATGTGCGGTGAATAGCTAGAAATGTGCGGTGAATAGATAGAAATGGCGATGAATGTAATGGGCAAGGAATAGCTAGAAATGGGCGGTGAATAGCTAGAAATGGGCGGTGAATAGCTTGAAATGGGCGGTGAATAGCTTGAAATGGGAGGTGAATAGCTAGAAATTGGAGGTGAATAGCTAGAAATGGGAGGTGAATAGCTCGAAATGGGAGGTGAATAGCTATAAATGGGAGGTGAATAGCTATAAATGGGAGGTGAATAGCTAGAAATGGCGGTGAATGAAATGGGCGAAGAATAGCTTGAAATGGCGGTGAATAGCTAGCAGTTGATCGCGATATTTAATAATGTCTATGTTGAGATCTCATTGGCTGTGTGGATTAAAGACGGAACATCGATATGAGACGGCAGGACGGTCAGTTTCAATTTGTGTTAACAAATAATTAAATAGCATTTGTTTGTCCAGATACATACACTATTTATATAAATAAGTAGTAATGATTGTCGTAATAGGTGGTGGCAGTAATTATGATGATGGTGATGGAATGGTGGTGATTATTGATGAGCTTGAGGATGACGACGACGACGACGACGACGACAACGACAACGACGACGACGATGATGATGATGATGATGATGATGGTGATGATGACGACGGCCAGTAGTATTGTGTACTATATAGTTACTATTGCTACTACTGCGACGGTCACGTGGTGAGACACGGTCTTCGTTTCTTTTTTTAAAAACTTATTCATAATGATGATAATAAATTTACAACGAGCTATTATTTTTTTGCTATTAAAAGGTTGATTCATTTTATGTGTATTTGGGTGTAATGTTTACACTTATTTATATAAATACTATTTATTTCAGCGTATATCCTTTAGCTACAAAATGGGGTTGTATAGCTAGAAATGGATACCTTCATTTTAGCGGCCAGGGCACCCCCACCCCATTGCCACAAGGTGAGATATTATAAACAATTATCGGTTATCCATTATAGTAATAGCTGGAGAAAAATAATTAATACTATGTACAGTCAAGCTTGTCTCTATCAGACCGAATCTTAGAAAGGCAGTCACAAATGACAACGGATCGCGAAATGCAGCATAATACTTATTCTCGCCTAGTAAGGGAAAGAGGGCATTGCGACAGCGTATGCATGTATGCGCGTGTGTGTGCGTGCGTGCGCGCGCGCGCGCGCGTGTGTGTGTGTGTGTGTGTGTCTTGATCTAAAAAACTACTTATCGGATTTGGCTCAAATTTTAACTTAACAAAGGAACCTTCCTTGCAAGTGTATTTCCAGACAACGTCTGGAAATACAATTGCAAGGAAAGTTCCTTCGTTGAGTTAACGTTGAGGCTGCGCTCCAGATAAAAGAACCAGGATCTGTATTAAGGATATATGGATATCTTGGAATATAAGAGATGGTATAATGAAACGCTCGGTTTCCAGATCTTTTGGGCCTAACCCGAAAAAATCCCGAAAAGTAGGAAAATCCAAAAGAAGCCGGAAAATTTGAAAACAATGTGTGTGTGCTGGGTGTAACATACACCGATGGCGTTACTCTATGGTTTGTCGTGTACAATAATGACCTCAATATGAAATAGTGGTAATAATAGATAAACAGGTCGTAGTCAACACCAGTTAGCCAGCACAATCAAAATTTTATTAATCCCGCTTGTGTCAGCAGCGTCTCAAAGCGCTCAAAATACTACTTGATTTATCAATTACACATTTTGATGGTTCATATTTGTCAAGGTATTTTAGTTTTAGAAGACTAATTTTTTTGTAAATTTACCACTGAACCTTTTGCTTTTGCGCCGACTTGACCATTTATGGGTTAATAAAGAAAATTATAGTTTTTACTTAGCCAGTGTCTATCTACATGCCGAGAGAAGATTATTTGTTAAAATATACCACTAGAATGACTGTTTTAGTTATCGAGCCAGTCATTCTAGTGGTATATATTTAAAAATACTCTTCTCTACCCATTTCAAATAACCATGTCTGAAGACCACTGCAAAGTTGTTTTTTTGTCAGTTTGGCCAGTAAAGGCTTAAGTTGACAGAAGAGGAGTTAAAACAGGAGCAATCACCGGTTGCCAACGATCAACATCCCTTTTGTAACATCTTTTCTCAACTTGTACATTCAGGATTTTTACCCTCGCCCTGTTGCAGAAGAGAGTATTGCGTTTGTGTCTTTACGTACGTGCGTGCTAAGAATATGTATCATCATGATATGCGTATTCCAAGTTAAACCACCCAGCTATTTATGGCATCTCTCCACGACAACTCTCCATTGGAGACGATATATTAATTTGCCGTTCTTTGATTCAATCAGAAATAAATGCTGCAAACGGTCCAGTGACTATCTCTTGTTGTTTGAACAAACCTTCATTAATTTTCTCTGGCATTGTAAATTGAATACGTCATGAGTGTCTTCATTGAAATGGTTTGTGGAGCTTCTTATTGTTGTGGTAAAATATCTAATGTCGTTCGCATGCCGGTGCAATATTGCCAGATACAGCCCGTGGTACTGTGGCGGCATGGGTGAAATTATGGACCTTCCCGTTTTAGCTATACCCCGCCTATCGCTATCTAAGCTCCACCCACACCTCGTCCGTGTTTGTGATCGATCGATCCCTGAACTCATGCGTAAGACATCAGCCTACACACCAGGTACTTGATTATGACGTCATAGTATTGATTGAGGAAATAGATTCATGAATTCCAGCCGTACGTTGAATTATGTTGCTTGGAGTGTGGTAACATGTGCTGTCCGTTCTCCGGTCCCATGGTTCCTATCTGGAATCGGTTTTACGTGTGCAGATAAAACAAGTTTGCACCACACCAACACAGTTCAGTTATACTATTTTCAAAATTGCTGTCAATGGAATGTACACGTGCCATAACAATGTGAATTCTCCGGGCAAATAATCAAGTTATCCATATCACCACCAGCCATCTGGAGTCTCTTTGCTTGTATAAATCATGATCAAGGGAGGTTACTGATTTTCTCGAAGACCTCGCAACTTCAATGTTGATTCATTTAGTCTGCATCATCGCTGACAGCTAGCTCTTCTCTGTCGTGGATGCAAGTAATGGTCGAGTTCATAGTTGCATTTTATCCATCAGATCCGTGATAGTTAACGAATAACCATGCCAAGTGATATATCTGTGAGATGCCTTATCATGCTGACTTGGTCTTGAATAATATCTAATGCCGTTTGACAATGTTTCATATTGGTTCTGCCCAGAGACTTCCCAAGGAGCTTGAAAGACTGACATGCAAAGGTTTCATATTTGTGGGCAAAAAGTAACGTATATTTGTCTAGAAACCGACGCTGCAGGCTGTGGACAGTTAATAAAATCAATATCCGTTTGTGACAAATGTTTTATTGCACGAGACTGTGTTAATTTAGTGAGTTTAACACTTTAACACTCATATCGACTTCTGCAGTGGGCTTGAGAAATGTCCATTGGCAGACCAAGAGAAGCCTATTTCTGAAATGTTACCACTGGAATGACTGGCTCGGTTATCGAGCCAGTCACACCAGTGGTAAAATTAAAATAATAACCTACTCTTGGTCTGCAAATGGCCAATTTCTATGAGGAAATTGAAATTCTCTTGAACAAATCCGAGGGTTCAATGGTTAAGGTCAACTCTCTGATTTCAATCTAGCCGCTGCATATAGAGTTATGTTTCACTCTTGCGACAGTCAGTGAAATCAACATCTACCACATCAGAACAGATTTGTCTACGTACACTATGTTGGATACATTTCATGATTGAGTACTATTTCTTTAAGAACACTGTCTACTATCAGAGTCTCAAGTCATAACATATTGGTGGTATCAGGCCATATTCCAAAGCCATACCGAACAATAGCCAGCTTTGTATTTCTGGTTGCCTCATGAATTCACAGCCACGGTATTAAGGGGTGCAGGATTTAATGTTTAAATGTAGAGATTTGAATATGCCCCTGCAAGGAACATTGCTACAATAGTTTGTGCTAATCTCATGTCCATCTTGCTGACCTCGGCAGGTTTATTCTCAGAAGATATGATTTTCTGTGAATACTCAACTAACAACAGTATAGAGTTCATCGGCCATATGTTTATTTCTGACTGCATAAAATCAGCCAGTAAATCACCAAACGTAGAACTTGCTTATTGCTTTTCTTAGTATTTATGCCACATCATACAGTAGGTTCATCTTAACAGTTGTGTATTGGTATCTTCTGCTATGCTAACTGCTGCATTTCTGGTCTTTTATATTGTTGCATCATCAGATTCATTCAGTCCTTTAGCGGTATGGAATTCAATGCCAGGTATTTCGTCCAGCAAAGTTTGCATTAATGTCTTGCGATTACAATAAGAGCTGTGGACATTATTGCTGGATCTAATGCACGTTTTGAAGAGAGTATATGTTCGTACAACACCAACCCTGTAGCGATTTGGTGCTTGGTTGTAGATTCAGGCTTCTTCGATGCCCGACAATACGACGAGCGTGTGTCACACACGCTCATAGTGTTGTTCGAGTGTCAAAGAAGGCCGAATCTACAACCAAGCCCCAACTTTGTTTTACTTGTTGTTAATGGCATGGATATCCTGGAGGTCAATGGCAGCGGCTGCAGTTTTTACTTCCCTGATGTCCATTTGATAATTCTGATTCAGTATCACAATTTCAGAACAGAATTTCTCAGGGTCATTAAATCATGGCAAATGCCAGCAGACTATATTGGACGTACCTCGATGAATATGTTCATATCCGTCATATGTCGCTATAACTCTCTGCTTGAATATTTGTAACGCAATGTTACCGTGGGCTGGAGTAAATCCACCTATAGAACTACCTATTTGTCCCCGTGTCTAATCTAGAATGATTTGCCAATAAACTAATATTTGCATTTCTTTATATTATATGGCATGCATTATTAAGCTCACGGACTAAAAATATGGGCGGTTGCATATAGAAACTAGTCAAATATTGTTTCAGCTTATATGTATGTATCGGTGTTATTCGCAACAATTGCGAAGTGTATTTCTGAAATAACTTCCTTATTCATCTACTCGGTACGTGGTTGTTGAAAGACATAATTCTAGAACGTGTTCCGGCGATGTCGGAAGAAAGAGTATTTATAAGGCCGTGAGAAAACATTGCCACTCAATGAATTTACATTACGTAGAATTAATAGGCTTGTATTTATTGCCACGAAGAGAGTTGCTATTTCAAGTAATTATACTGGAATGTGATCCATTAACGACCCGGTAATCTTGGTTGTTAGGATTGATGAGCGAGCGAGTCTACCACTGGCCATTTCTAGTACCAGGCATTCAGAAGAGACCTAGGCCCCGAAAGCGTTATTATGTTAGATAATGCTGCAGTATTACTTTTCTGAACGGTTCTGGTTTTCTTGTATGCAGAATATGTTCTGGCTCAGCAGCAGTGCCTCTATGCTACGCTATGAGACAGGGTTCAAGATAAGATAGCTAGTGACTAGTGACTGACACGCGGAGTATACAATCAGGGTGCAGTGTTCACAAGATCGTCCAATGTTCAATCCAAAATGCACAATGTTCAATCCAATGTGTGCAGTGATCACGATGCTGTTATAAAATTATCTTAAAATAAGGATAGACCATGTCCAAAATATTACCCAATCGCGATGCTATCTCTGCCTCTCCGGTGTGATGCGTTCACAAATTATAATGGCGTAAATTCGTCACGAAATTCGAAATGTCCGTCACGAAATTGTATGAAGTGTTTGCTTTTCCAATTTACTAAGTATTATGCTCAATATTTTAAAACTAATTTGCCTGAGAGCTCTTGCTGATAGGCAGCAAACGCCACGAGTCAAAATAGTGTCAACAACGTATCTGCATAGGAAGGTAGAAATTGGGTAAAATAGAATAATTTCACAGGCAATTAATTGTTCACGTTTACCTCCAAACGTGCAGGAGATCCCCTCAGAGCATCTGGATTTCATAAAATTCTCGGAGGACTGCCCACCCATCCTAAAGTTCCCATGTCCAGTGATCGCTTCTTTCTTATTTTATACTCTGTATGAATCGTCACAGACGTGCGTAGCTCATGACCAGTCTCCAATCTCGGGTACCGATACATATACCACCTCTCATAAATAAGTTATCAAGTTTCCAAAATGCGAATTAGTACAATAATGAAGACGATTCTCAAGTCACATTTCCAGAGTATCCATCGATGATCGTCTTGTCAAATGACGTCATACCCAGCTAAGCGGCATGCAGGATGGCGTCGTAATCATTACGTCATACATGATTCTATTTGACCCGTCTTTAACTATTAATAGACCGACACGTTGCACGAATTGTATGTCTCTACTATTTAATAAATATTCTATTCTATGCTTATGAGTATTTGTTAGAAAAATGTGCATAATTAAATATTTTATGATATGAAAGCATGGTCTCTAGAAAATGCATCTAGATGTTAATGTGTATGGATTATATTTGTGTATTCATTAAAATATTAATATTAATATGTTATTATTAATTCAAGACCATATTTTATTAATGTTATATGATGTTCACATTCTGTCAAATGCCACAAAGAATATGCGCCACTTTCCGTCTGTACGTCACGTTTTATGAGGAATATACGGCTTAAACATTCTTATTAATATGACTCTGTATAGTCTTATCATATCTACTTTTAGGCATACCAATATTAGCCAGAAATCCACAACCTATAAGAGTAGAGATGTTTGTAAATTTAAGTATATGGTTAATTCATTACTTTAGTAATAAGGTGATATTATCAATTAAATTGCTTTCATTAATCAAATTAATGTCTTGCGAGTTTACTATAAAAATAAATAAATGACGTGAATTAAATGATATTGTTCATTTATGTATAGGTACTTTGAAATTATTTGATCAAATCATGTTCTAAGTTTATATATCTGTTCACATGAGACGATTTGTAATCATTACTGATTTAATGAGACTGATATTGACCACAACTGAGCAGAACATGAATAATATGTTATGTATTTAGTTCCATTTTTAGGAGATTTAGTCAATTGTTAAAGTTTATGTTTGTTTGAAGTTCATAACATAAATACGGTGAAATTTCCATTGCAACACAAACATCTATCGTAAAGGTCTGGAGTTTGGTCATATTCACATTAGAGTAGCCAAGATTCAACATGACACCAGTGGACATTTATTAGAGCAACCTTGAAATTTTTACTATTTTATAACATAATGCATACGTATGTGCCACAACCCTTATGACTACTAACTCACAACACTGGCCACTAAACCGATCTCTATGTCACGAGAGATGTCAACTTTGACGAGGAAAGGCTTTCTTAATAAAATAGTCAATAAACTACTCTGAAAATTAAGACGGCACGGTTTCTCATGCAGTTCAGAGAATCAACCCTTCTGGATAAACAGCTGGTATTGGGACGTTTGACTTAAGGTCAGTTTAAAATGAAACATTCTGGACATGGTTCAGACAGCACACCTCTACCTGAAGCCTGTGAGTCTCACTCAAACAAAAATGTTTACTTTAGCGGGCGGAACATATAGCGCATTAAAGGGTAACTAACCCCATCTCTCGATTGCTATTCAGGTGATTTAACTTGCCACTCAAAAACTATGCAGGTAATTTTAATCGTTTTATCATGCCACTAAAGAAAGATATTCAGTCTTTAGTAGCTAAATGTTGCTACATTTCTACACCCTATGATGGCTGTCATCGTTTACCTTTCAACCAATCAGAAAAAAACGAGCGTGCACGGCACGGTATATATGCTCGGCCATATAGGTACCGGCTATAGTTTGGCAATTTCGTATAAAAGCAATCATACAAGTAAGCTGTTGAATATTTTGAACCTAATCTGACTGGAAGTTGTTGTTGCCATAGGCAGCAACAACTTCCAGTCAAATTAGGTTCAACATATTCAGCGGGATAAGTATTACATAATAAAGTATGTAATGCATTGGCACTTGTATGACATCACACACTATCGTTTCCGAAGACAAAATGGGGGAGATCGCTGTTCAACATTTACGCGATATTACAAAGCAGATAATTGTGATATAGATAAGGGAATGTGGCAGAATAGGCATGTTATGGAATGTATATACAATACAAGATATGAGATGAGATTAGCATCCCTTTAATAATCTCACAGGCGTCCATGCCGTATCGGAGAGAAATAGAGATCATCGCACATTTTTCTCATTTATTTCTTAGCCGTTTATGACTGTATTCCAAATCAAACTTTATATGTTTGCAAACGTGTTAATGGATACATATATTTTACCGTGTAAGAGAAAATTGAACACGCTCATTCAGCAAGTGTACTTCATGCCAATTGACAGTCTACTATTGACATTGGTATCATTACACTGGGCGCAGCTCCGCCACCGCCGCAAGTGATGGCTCATCTGAATCCTAACGGTATTATCATAACGTCAGACCTCCATACATAGGTATGCCTTCTTCACGATCTGGTCAGTGACCTCCAGCATCTCAACAAGATGGGGGTAGCAAATCTATGGCACGCAGCGGCAAGCACTGGCGTCGTCTCCACCGTTTCTTTGACGGGGCCACACTATCAGCAGCACAGATTTAATATGATTTAAAAAACCCAGAAAGGAGACCAAACAATCAATGTATTATTTCTTATTACAGTGGCGTAATTGAGTTTCTCAAGATAAAAAGGAGCGCTTCAACAGCCCATCTATTATATAAATAGTCGAATATTTCGCCTGGATTCAGAGAATTCAACCCCGTTCGTTGTCTATTCGTTACTTAATGGAATCGCCCAGTTTCGACCCATGTATAATGTTTACCATTTGACTCTGCACCATTATGTACCTTTTCTCAGTCATTCAATCGCTGATTTCCTTGATCTGTTCTGATACAAATTAGCTGTATCACAAATTTCAACAGATATGCCCATTCTGGAGAGCATCGACCATCTCTTTACTTACTCTCACGAGTTTTTGCATTTCGGAATTTTAGATTTTACACATGGACGGTAAGCAATACATGCCCAAGTTATCAGCTTCACTATTCCGTCCACATAACACTAACGTTGTTATGATAAGGGGCCTTTCCAGTGTATCCATCTATCATATGAAGTCATAATCAATCACATGACGTGTAGGATGACGTCATAATCAATGACATCACAATTGACGTAGATAAGTTGGTCACGAACGCTTAATTGATGACGGACTAAGCGCTGTTGCATGAATTATATGTCTTTACTATTTAATAAACTTGCTGTTAAAATATTTTGAAACTAATCTGACCGGGCGCTGTCACAGCCAGCAACAGTACTCAGACAAATAAGTTTCAAATATTCAACAGCTCACATGGATGGTTTTCTAGACATTAATCGTCAGGGACTTCAGGAATCGATCGATCCCAACAAGGGCGAATTGTGGATGGAGCTTAGCTAAGATGGACGGGCATAGCTAATTCTCGATTCCCCCATTTGTGTGTTTTTCATAAATTTCATGTTTCGAAGATTGATGAATTCCAAATCAACATAACAGCCATATTTGCCAACATAATTGAGGATTGGTTTTATTAAGATTAGATCTGCTCTATCTGTCTTTCCTTTCTATGGCTCCAGGCTATACGTTTTACTTCATAAATTGAAAGGTCCTGTCCCCTACGTAGGTGTGCAACAGAAGAATCCGATCTGCCACTTAAGTATATGACGTCGTGCTCAATTATGCCACAAGATGGTTGCTGTCACAAACATAATGACGTATTGGTGCGTCATGAAATCGAAAGGTTAGACACTACACTAGTGTAATAATTGCATGACCGTGATCAATTTAGAATTTAATACACTTTCTGCTGAATATTTGGGGAATTAATTTAACTGGTAGCTATTGCTACGATAGGGACCCACCCTCACGCCCCGGTTAAATTGGTGTCAAAACATACACCAGCTTATATCTATCGTTTCGTAGGAATTGAGATTCCTGAAAAATTCACGCTTCGAAGTTTCAAAACGCGTTCCAACACGTGTATTATGTGGACATAGACAAAGCTCCGCTAGACATGAGTGGGGCAAAGCTAGAAATTGATCTTTCTATTGAATAAACTGTTGCAATCAGTGGCAGCAATTTCAACAGAATTGTACATTCTTTGCAGTATTGAGTAGTAATAAGTTTCACGAAGCTATACATGGATACGATGTTTAGTTTTACCACATGAACAACACGCTAGGAGAAGCAATTAACTTCAATTTTCGGTTTTGCAAACACAAATTATGTTGCGCCCGGTGTTGTGTTTATTGTTAATGTGCAAATGTCAATTAAATCCGTCAAATCCGTCATTACCCCAGACCAGATGGCAGCTATTCGTGCGCAGAGAATCCCAAGTTGGGTAAATGAAGCAAGGCACACAAGAATTCAGGACTAGGCTTATGTATGGGGTCGTATGGAGAGGGCACACACAACAGTAATGGAGATGCACAGGTCGAATTCCTCAGTTCCAATGGTCAATTACCACACATACTGCTTTCAAACACCGGTACCGCCACCGCACAACATGGACAGGATATGATACGGTATGCTAGCAAAGCCCCAGTATGCTCTAAGTCTATAAAAGCAGTCTTCATGCAAGTAGACTGCATAGTGTGCAACAGAGGCGATACGCCCCTATTTCGGGAGGCTTGTTCATATGTAGGTGAACCAGATGAACCATCTTTGCCTACTGTACACACGTCATATCAGGCACGAGTGTAGTGTCACGTACAACGTACCCAAGCTCATTATCGACATTGCCACTCAAATGCCATACAAAGGGCTATCGGGGAGCAGTTGGCTAACATCGGTCTCAGCTCTGAACCACATGAAGCCCTAAACAAAATACAGAAATGTATGGAATGATCAGCGACCAGCACCATAAGAGTTTACAAGCACAACAACCAAACTAGGTATACTGATGACCCTGTAGCAGTAGCACCATGAGCAGAGCAGAAAGCATTACGGCTGCACATCCACCAAACTGGCCAAAGTGAAGACCACACAAACGTAGGAAGCGAGCACAATTACATTCTGAGCCACTTCAGCAAATGCTTAAAAGATCTTGCTATTCAACGAGCAGATTCCGTAGCAGATGAAATCACTGCCACGGATTGCAGTGGCAAATATTTCGGCCAGCCTGAGCCCAGCGAATTACTGACTAAGCACTTTCATCCACGGTACGCTATTCTGCAGGCCATTTTATTTGAACAGGTCACTGGCCACGATTCTGAATCTTTGCATCTGTTTTCAGGCGATCACACGCCTGCACTAACACTGATTGAAACAGCAGAAGTTGAGAAGTCAATCAAAGCCATCCAGTGCATCCAATGAACTACATACACACACGCAAGTGACATCTCAAAACCGATCACGCGTATAATGAATTCAGCCTCTGTGCACAATCTTTCCATCAACGTTGTAGGTCAAGGCATCCTTATCGAAGCCCATGAAGCTACACATCCCCTAGCCAATCTGTGGCGCATTGAGTTCCTTAACAGCATACGATGACTTCAATAGAGCATGCCAAAGCGGCTTTAAACGAGGACGCAGCTGCGTAGTCATTGTATGGGTTCAACGCAAGTTTGTGCCAGCAATCATGTCCAAGCACGTGGATCTTCACAAATGACCATTGACATGCACCTTCGACGCAATTAAACGTTCGGCCGGTTAAAAGGCCGGTTTCAATGATGTTGAGCTGCGACTCGTTACACTACTGCTCACAGATACCACGCCGAGGGTAGGAGTCAAGGCAATAATGTCTGCGGTCTTTGAGACATCTCTCGGTTCCCCACAGTGAGATGGTCTATCCGCTGTGATTTTAACCTGTTACCTTGCTGCCACGTTGAAACCTGCGCGAGAAAATTCCACAAAACCACCCAGTAATGTTCATACTGGAATGCGGCCACGATGTGGACGTCAGAGACAAGGAAAAGAAACCCCTTGACGAACTACGTCCAGCAGCTGCAAGACAACTAAGAAATGAGAATCACTTTATGAATGAATCCAAAACAGAGTTCAACCACACATACTTATCGACAGAGCATAACGCTAAAGAAAATGACTATCCGGCCAACCATGGGGGCAAGAACAATCCTGGCCTCACTGATCTGCAGTGTTGCTGACATTGGTGCATGCTCCTTCATGTGAAACATAGCTGCCCAGTCCTTTAAGAAGCTCTGGGTTCAATGATCAAATATGCCATTGACCACGTTTGATGTCCATACACTCGAGCACTGGTCAATAATGGACCTTTCCAGTTTATCCACCCATCA